>OU015750.1:46978864-46993399 GCA_907169655.1 Acomys percivali
ACCTTACCTCACCCCTGCATGCTAGACAACAGAACAACCCGCCCAGCGCCCCACAGCGGCCGGACTTACGCCACAGCTTCAGCTCCTCTCAGCTCTGGTCCCTGTACATGAGCCAGGGCACCAACCAGTCTGCAGCTCACAGGAGGTACACTGTCCACCTTTCCTGTGGGTTTTCGTAAATTTAACTGATCTCTACTTCTGTTCGATGAACTTGGACCAGCCTCACATTCAAATGCTGGTCTATATGCAAGCTTTGTGTTTCTTTCTCTCCACAAGCTCTGAGATTTAACACAGCCGATGCAATGACAAGAAACCTTAAGTGGGGTTTTGTTGCTGTTGTTTGCGACAGGCTGGCCTCGAATACACTAGGCACCAATCATGACCCTCAACAGCTGATCCTCTCAGGCGCTGGCATTGCAGGTGTGTGCCACCATGCCTATCACAATCTTTTGCAGAATATGATAATCACCAGTCGTAGCATAAGAAACTGTGATTTGTGGCAGAGCACGATTGTCTAAGTTAATGTCTGTGCTGAAGACATACCTCTATCAAAAGCCATCTTGACATCTTCAATCAGGTCACTGAATCCTGACACTCGGTACAGTCCTTCAGAATTAAGACCTGCAAATAAGCAGTAAAGCATGGGACTCACTGTCGGTTAGCGCACGCCTTCCCTGCACATTCTAACCTCTCTCCAGACTTCACCTGGACAAATGGTATGCTAGGAAAACTAACAAAGCACATGTGACCAGAAGTCTTTCCCCACTTTTCACCTGAAATGAATGTGCTGGTCTTGCTTCTGACCTACTATTACCTGGATATTTATAATTTGGCCACTATGTTGCCTAATTAGCTCAAGTAATGTTAAGTCTCAGGGGAAATCATTCATCACCCAATTCCATCATAACGACTTTTACATAACCGAGGACAGCGAGCCTGCATTGGCAGGCCTGGGGCCATTTCCCAAGCGGGTACAGATAACTAGGGTGCAGCTCGGTTTCCGATTTTAACGGTTTAGTAGGGCAGTTCTGCCTTTGCGTCCTGGCACGAATAGAGCTTAGAACCCAAAAGGAGGCCCCATCTCTGCATAGATCTTTGCAGACTGCACACATCATCCATCAATGTACCCTAAATATGACTTTCCATAACCAGTTAAATGTTCCTTGAAATCAAGCTGCTTGCTTATTAATACACTGCAGACTTTGAGAACTCACATCTTCTGACACCATTCTCCCCCATCACTGAGGACAATAATAGTGCCAAAGACAAGGCACCCAGAGGGCCCGGGAGTGGGTGCCACAGCAGCCTGCCCCAGGAAGGCCTCCCAGAGGGCTAGGGAGTGGGTGCCACAGCAGCCTGCCCCGGGAAGGCCTCCCAGAGGGCCAGGGAGTGGGGGCTACAGCAGCCTGCCCTGGGAAGGCCTCCAACAGGGCCAGGAAGTGGGGGCCACAGCAGCCTGCCCAGAAAAGGCCTCCCAGAGGGCCAGGGAGTGTGGGCCACAGCAGCCTGCCCCGAGAAGGCCCCAGAGGGCCAGGGAGTGGGGGCCACATCAGCCTGCCCCAGGAAGGCCTCCCAGAGGGCCAGGGAGTGGAGGCTACAGGAGCCTGCCCCAGGAAGGCCTCCAACAGGGCCCAGGAATGGGGGCTACAGCAGCCTGCCCTGGGAAGGCCTCCCAGAGGGCCAGGGAGTAGGGGCCACAGCAGCCTTCCCCGGGAAGGCCTCACCTCTGGACTCGATCTCCCTGATGCACATGTCTACCACCATTGGCCGCTTGGTAATGTGAGCTTTCACGAGCGTCGTCAGGTCACAGCTGTACACCTTCTTCACGTGCTTCAGGTCTGGTTTGCAGTCATTTGGGACCATCTTGGAACACTGCTTGTGAACATTCAAGCCACAATCTGAAAAGAATAAAGGAAAAGGGCATTATTATCTTCAGTCTGGGCACTCTGGAGTGTTTCTTTCAGCAGAAGATGCTTGGCATGAACTGCAGCTTCTCCAAGGAGAGGAACAGCAGCCTGTCTCCTCTTTGCAAAGTCTGATTAGAACTAGGCCAGGCTTTTCTTTCTTTCTGAGACAGGGCCTCGTTATGTAAGCCAGGATGACCCGGAACTCTCTATACACATCAGGCTGACCCCCAGCTGTCTCCCAGCCTCTGCCTCCTGAATGCGGGGACTAAGGGCATGTGACATCACACCCAGTGAGGCCGGGATTCTTGCTAATGCTTCATTATTTAACTTCCTGAATGACCCCAGAAGAAGCAAAAACAAAATCAAGACAGACACCCTCCACAAAAACCAGTAAGTGCTAAATAAGTACACATATCAGAATGTCACACCAGCAATACTAAGATTTGAGTGTGTTTTCTTCATAATTCTTATGACATGTTGAGAGGTGGTTTTTTTGGGAGGTGTTGGGTCCCTTTTCAGGAATGGGCCAGTGTTGCTATGAAGAGGCCTGTGGGAGAGGGCTCTTTCTCTTCTGCCTTCTCTTGACTTCCCACCCTCTGCCATGGAAACAGCAAGGAGCCTCCGACCAGATGTTAGAACCTTGAATCTTCTACCTCAGAACTATGGTAGCTAACGCTTGTTCTCTGTAAATCCTCTAGTCAAAGGTTCTTTGATATAGAGGAGCAAAACAGACCAGTAAGATAGCTCAAGGTAACTTACATCTACTGTAAGTTGTAATTATATTTTAAATTACTTGGTATAAAGTGGATGCCCAAAATAAGAATATTCAAGGTCCTCCTAAGATAAATCTGTCCCTACTCATATCTAGTCACAGCCCCTTTTATCTGTAAGAGCACATCTAACTTCTTGAGAGAGCTGTTGCCATGCATCCTCCTATGGCCAGTGGCTAACATTATGGAGGACTTACCATTATTGCCACACACCATTCCGAGTGCCTTGTATTTATTCTTTCTTTAAAGCCACAAAGCCCTATCAACTAACTACTGTTTCTACTCATTTCCTATTGATATCTGAACAAAGCAAGCTAAGGAATTTATCCAGGGAAGATGGTGGGGCTTGAGCTCCAGTGCTCTGGAGCCTGAGGTCTCCACGTTGGGTTGCCTCTATTGAAGTTACTCCTTTGGCTTTGCAGGGCTGTAACATCTCAGGTACCTCCCAGTTAGCATTTGCATGATCTTTTCTTTTCCTTTTTTTCCCCCCCAAGACAGGGTTTCTCTGTGTAGCCTTGGCTGTCCTGGACTCGCTTTGTAGACCAGGCTAGCCTTGAACTCACAGCGATCTGCCTGCCTCTGCCTCCCGAGTGCTGGGATTAAAGTTGAGTACAATAAAGTTTTATAACGGATGAAGAAAACAAAAGTGTTCTGCTAAATTAGACTCATGTGAGAAATGATACTGAGTCAATAAGTCAACTAAAATAAATGTCATCTATATGTTTTTAAAACTATAACTGTTCTATTTTTAAAGTGAAAACTCTTATCAGAATCTCTTACAAAACTAGTTTAAATGACATACACACAGTTCATGGGCAGGCCTTAGTGAAATCAACTTGAGAAACGCAGCCGGCTACAGCAGCTGCTGTGCCCCTGGCAGTTTTATTTTGCTGTCACCTGAAGCATGAGGGAGAGAGGCTGCTGGTTCTAGAAGCTGCTGAGCTGATGCATCGAGGGCTGGCGATGCTGCTGACAGACACCATCACTAGGGTTTTTTATAAAACCTATGTTGTAAACTAGTGACGTGTGTCACAGAGCAGACAAGAAGAGTCAATACATAAGTAGGAACTGCTTTGTCATTAAGTGGACAAGCTGGAAAGGGTGCTCAGCTGTGGAGCCTGAGAAAGGAATGGGATGTGGCCGCAGAGCCAGGGTGCGCTGGAGGGGGCTGGATCTTTGCACATGTGGGCCTAAGGGAACATCCCAAAGCGGTCAACAACACTGAGTTATTTCCAAATACTGTCCTGACCAAAGTCCTCAATCTACAACTAAAGGAATGAGGCGGCACAGCTCTACATAGTTAATCAAGGCCCAGATGACTGCACCGCCAACACTGAAGCCTCTCCAGACATCTTAACATGTGAGATTTCCAATCTGACCATAAGGCAAGCCAGTGGCCAATCATATATTGAAAAGACCTCTTTCTTCCAAACACACAAATGCTCTGGCTGGAAGGACTTGTAAAATTTGGTGTCTGTGACATGGAGTGAAGTATCACACTTTTTGTGTTTAGTGATATAAAACAGTAAGAACTGTGCTGCTTTGGGCGTGGGCAAGCCTTGGTGTCCTGTAGGTAAAGAGCTCCAGGCAGCAACGTGTGCTGACCGGTGTCACAGGCCTTCACCAGCTGAGGTCAAAGGCAAAGCGGAACTCACGGTCCTCAGATGGGTCTGAGTAACAGGGCTGCAGACTCCATGTCTACACTGTTCTCCGTTCGTTTCATTTCCAGAAAAGCACCTGCAAGTAACTAATGCATCATTTCTCTCTGGATTTACCAAATCTGGAGCGTGTTTAATAAATCCGCCTTTCAGATATTTTGCCACTCTACTTGCTGAGATCTCAGCAGCAAACACTCATCTCCCAGTTCTGCAGGCATCTGAGGCCTGACCATCTCTTCTGGTCAGTGCTCTTAGACCCCCGCCCCTCACATCAGGCAGGGGCTCTCTCTACCATTAAGCTCCAGGCCTTTCAGTTAACTTTAAACATGTTTTTATTCTTTCTCACATGCTTGAACAGTGTAGCTTCTGTGCTGGCTTCAGCCTCACTGACTCCTGTCGCCTCTGCTCTGTTCAGCCCAGAAGTACTCTCAGGTACCAGGTTACAACTGCCAAGATTTCCTTCAGTTCTTTTCAGAGCAGTATTTCTTTCCTGACGTTTCCCATGTTTTCAAGAATGTTTGGTTGGAGCATTTTATGACAGCTGCTCTTCTTGTCTGATACCCACAACATCTCAAGTTTTGACTTTAGGTTTCCCTGGTTCCTGATGGGATAAGTAATTCTGAACTGAATCTGGCTACCGTGAATGTTGTGAGTACAAAGTCCATTTCAATCTTCCATTTCAGCAGTTTCCACTTTAAACTTACAATGCTAAAGCTCACTTCTGAAAACAAAATTAAAACGTTCACCCAGTTTTTAAAACACACACACACACACACACACACACACACACTTTCTCCCTCCCCACCCCCACCTCCCGTGTGCACATGCACACGCGCACACACACACACACACACACACACGCAGTCAGAGGCCAGTACTGGATCCCATGGGTCTGGAGCTACAGGCCGTTATGAGCTGCCCCATGTGGGTGCTGAGATCTGAACTCCTGTCCTCTGGGAGAGCAAGAAGTCAGCTAACTGCTCAGCCACTCTCTATCCCAGTTTTTTTCTAGATCTCAAAGTCTTTTCTTGGTTATAGCAAGTATCTTGTCATAATTTTGTGTGTTATGGTTGATGTTATAATTATTGATATAAAGTGAAATAAATGCCAACTGGAAAACTCTTTTGAAGTATATTAAATGTCTGGAATTTGGCCATTGGTAACAGTGTAGGCTGTGCCTTGCACTTCAAGTGTGTAACACAGGTCACAGGTAGACTTGTGAAGAGCAGCTTGCACAGATGAGGAAAATGAGACCCAAGTGTGCTAGCAGAGCAGTGGTGACAGGGCTGCAGAGTGACCAGCCTCTGCTGCACGCCAACAACACGCTGTACACTCTGCGTGCTTTTTTCACACTGAAGAGGAATTGTCACTTTCAATCTTTTGTTCAATATTGTGTACTGAGAATACAACACAATAATAATAATAATAATAATGTAATACAATGTAATGATAATGTGTATTATACTAGTATATATTCTTAAGCTTAAAAAATGTTGCTGTATTTCATGTGTACCAGTCTTGCAATTCCCTGTGCTTTACCCTGTAGGGCTCTGAGAAGCAGTGGTAAAACCTACACACTATATTCTAGTTTGCTCATATTCTTCCCTATGTCTAACGTCAAAATGGAAACCCAACATAAAACCCGATGTACCCACATGTAAAAACACGTACATGGCAGTAACACAGTCTTACATTAATTTATCCTTTGCGAGTTTAGAGTCATCTCCTATTTTAAATAGCCAGCTACTAAATGTATATGTGATTCACTTAAAATTGCTTTACGCAATGACTGAACTCAGATTTAGAAAGTTTAAAAAAAAAAAAAGGAAATATTTGCTAAATAAATATCCTTTACCCTGTAGGATTAATTTCAAAGGCCAAATTTCTGACAGGATTGGATATGAAATCCTTTGGAAGAGGAGAGGGTAAAGGCATCTCCATCAAGGGCTGGAGAGATGGCTAAGTGGTTAAGAGCACTGCTGCTCTCCCAGAGGACTGATTCCATTGGCCTAAATGGTCGCTCACAACCACCTGTAACTCCAGTCCCAGAGGATCTGATCCCCTTCTTTTGGTCTCCTGGACACCAGGCATGCAAGTGATGCAGATAAACATGGAGTCAAAACTCCATACACATAAAAAAGTGCATCATTTTATATTCTTGAGTTCACAGTGCAACGCAGCAGCCCTAAGCATGCTCTGAAAACCGTACACTGAAAATATGAGTGTACGAGCAGCATACCACACACCAGTCTGCCATCAAGGCTTCTTTCTTTCTTTCTTATTTATTTGTTTGCATGTTTGTGTCATATACAATTCTGTTCTTTCAGAAGATGTACTATAAATGGCGAGAAGTCTATAGATATCATTTGTTATTTCTCTTGGTTTTATAGGTTAATTTTATATTATTATTAAACTACATTTCATCCTCCAATTTCTCATGATAAGAACAACAAGCTGGGTGTGGTGGTGCACACCTTTAATCCCAGCACTTGGGAGGCAGAGGCAGGCAGATGTCTGTGAGTTTGAGGACAGCTTGGTCTACAAAGTGAGTCCAGTACAGCCAGGAATACAAGAGAAACCCTGTCTCAAAAACCAAGAACCAAAACCAAAACAAAACAAAAAAGGAAAATATACAACAAGGATAGAAAATGAACATTAAATAATACATACTTTATTTTTCAATTTTCCTTAATAAAACACTTAACTTAAAACTACTGACCTCTGAAGGCTAGAGAGATGGCTCGGTGGTTAAAAGCCACGGTTAAGACCTCTTCCAGAAGTCCTGAGTTCAATTCCCAGCAACCACATGGTGGCTCACAACCATCTGTATACTGGAATCTCACGCCCTCTTCCAGCACATAGGCATAAATGTAGATAGAGGACTCATGTAAATAAATAAATAAATAAATCTTAAAAAAAAAAAAAAAAAGACTACTGACCAGGCAGGCTATCTGGTTTTGTATGTACTGATTTCTCTATGCACATACATATTATACTGCTACAAAGCACAGAAACCTATGTTTTGAAGTAAATAACCAACATCATTCCTTTACACTCTAGTGATAGACGAAAGGACAACAGGATTATGGCAATGAATATTTTGGAAGTTAATTATTCATAGTTTCATGAAATTTCATATTTAAAATAACTATCAAGTTTTTCTTCTTTCTGTGGCCCTAAAGACTGAGCCAGGGCTTTGTGTAGGCTGGGCAAGCGCTTGCCACGGCACTGCATCTGCAGCCAGTAAGCTTTACTGTCAACTGCACCTCTTTGATATTTTTCACCATGAAAGATTTTTACTATTTTTAATTCTAAATCTCTGTGTCTGGCTGTGGGTAGTGTTCCTGTAGGTGCCTGCAGAGGCCAGAGGCATGATGTCCCTGGAGCTGGAGTGACAGGCAGTTGTGAGGCCCCTGGTGTGAGTGCTAGGAGCATGCTCTTAACTGCTCAGTCATCTCTTCCCCAGTAAAAGTCAACAGCTCACATTCTAATAGGCATCGCAGGTCACTATTTTTGTAAGAATTAGAAGAAATAGCTTATACTTTGGAATATCTGTGAAAATATTACTTTCAACCAAAAGAGGCTACATGAAAATTTTAAAAGGGATTCTTTAAATCACCACTATTAGGTGTAGTCAACTGAGCCACTAATAGAAATAGAAGGTTTTTTTTTCCTTCAAACTAAAAGTTCAATTTCATATGTTTAAAATAATGTCTATTATTAGGGAAAAACCTGCTATCTCTTGTTTGAGGGCAGCGATGACAGTAACAGTGTTGACAATATTAACTGATCTTCATAGTTTAAACTCAGTTGAAATGTCTGCTTTACTGGACTGTATCTTAGGATATTCTGGTAAGGCTAAAATAAAATACAACTTAGAAATTCTCATAGAATAATTTCCTTTCTGAAATCACATATTTCCTAGGCAAGGGATGTTTGATTAATTTGGGGAAATTAATAGACTGAGCATCCTTTGAGTGTTTGAGTGTGTGTGTGTGTGTGTGTGTGTGTGTGTGTTTATTGTGTACAATTCATATATTGATAGGTTCCCTTTTTGTTGTTTGAGGACTTTTTTTATTGCAGTTTTCTGGTTTTTGAGACAGTTTCTTTGTACAGCCCTGGATGTCCTGAGACTCACTTTGTAGATCAGGCTAGCCTTGAACTCACAATGATCTGCCTGCCTCTGCCTCCAGAGAGCTGGGATTACAGGCGTGCGCCACCATGCCCAGCTTATTGGCAGGGTTTTGCTGCACCATCCAGACTGGTTTTGAACGCATAATCCTTCTGTCTTTGTGTCACATGCTATACAGCCTACACCATCACACCTGCACAGTTCCTGGTGTCCCCAAGAGTCCCAGGAATGGGAAGGTAGATGGCACTGTGGCTGCTACCCCACCCAGCACAGCGAGTTGTGCTCTCTGTGGCCTTTATTTCTTGACTCCTGTCTTAGATAAAGCAGGGACGCAACGCTAGATGAGCGCCAGCTTCACATCAGCTCTACAAGCCCCACCATCAATACAAATGTGAACTGGTTATTGAAACAGAACTAATGTGAGTCTAAACTGTCTTTGTTTTGTTTTTGGTTTTTCAGACAGGGTTTCTCTGTGTAGCCTTGGCTGTCCTGGACTCACTTTGTAGACCAGGCTGGCCTCAAACTCACAGTGATCTGCCTGCTTCTGCCTCCCTGAGTGCTGGGGTTACAGGTGTGTGTTACCACGTCCCTGTCTTTGTTGTGTTTTTTTTCTTTTGTTTTGTTTTTGTTTTTGTTTTTTTCAAAGACAGGATCTAACTATGTAGCGCAGGCTGACCTGGAACTGACTATGTAGACTAGGCTAGTTTTAAACTCAGGAGATCTCTGCATTCTGAGTGCCGGGAGGCTACATTTACCAAAAGAAATAAAATAAAAAGATTATTTCTTAATTTATTTTTTGAAGATCATCATGGTAGGTTTGTGGGCTTTGTTTGTTTGGAGACAGGGCCTCATGTAGCCTTAGGCCTGACTTGAACTTGCTATGTGGCTGAGAAGGGCTCCAAACCTCTAACCCTGCTTCCACCCCCCCCCCCCCCCCCCCCACCCCCCGAGTTCTGGACGTACCACCCTGCACACTGTGCCCGGGAGTGAGCCACGCGAGGCAGACGCCCTGCTGAGTTACATCAAGGGTGACATGTTCTTACACTGTATAACATTTTAAAGGGCAGAATGAAACAGCTCCAGGCCTTTCTTTCCAGTTTTGCCCTTTACTCCTGACTCCTGGTAAGAGATGGAGGCGACCCAGGTGGTGCCAAGGGGCAGAGCTCAGTCGCTTTATTTCCTCTTGTTTATTATGTTACCAGTAAAACAGTTGTCCCAAGATTTTTCTTCTAAGTACAATTTGGGGCTGTGGCATATTACCACAGATTCAGACCCAGAGGGTCTGGTTCTCACTGGCAGCTGACAGGACTCTTATGTACAGGAAGGTAGATAACACAGCATTAGTTCATAGAAAGCCTTATGCTAGTGATGCAAACGCTACGAAACTTTCTTGGTGTCAGCAAATGAGGCTGGTGGAGACCTCCCTGCTTGAGCAGGTGACCCTGCTGTGGAGGGAATATGCCATCTGCCTTTGAGCCACCACGCCAACCAGCAGTTCTCAACCCGTGGGTCTCAACCCTTTTGGGGTAAATTACCCTTTTAAAGGTTGAGTATCAGGTATCCCACAGATCAGATATTTATAATTTGATTCATAACAGCAACAAAATTACAGTTATGAAGTAGCAACAAGAATAATTTTATGGCTGGGGTCACCACAACATAAGGAACTGTATCACAGGGCGGCAGCATCAGGAGGATGGAAACGCTGGCTTAGATGGTCTTTGTATCCCAGTGACCAATGCTTCCTGGAGCTCACTGATGCGCTTCAGTTCACAGACATGGCTGCAGCCTTCCAAGGAAGCATCCTCAAGGACTCTGAGGCCTGATCCGGAGCTGAGACACTCCAGGACAGATCCCTCTACAGAGTCCCACTGTGTCCCTCTTAGCCTGCTCCCTATGATCTGGAGCACCCTGATGGGACTGGCCTGGGACACCTGTCTAGACACTCATGTTCACAGAACAGTCGGGGAGAGAAGGCAACAGGTACTGTGCTCTGCTACTCAAGGAAAATGCAACTTAGTAACACACACAAAAATGTTTGTTTATCATGCCCAACAAAAGTACTCAATTTGAAAATAAGATAAGAGCAATATGGGTATTTACAGTGCTAAGTCCAACAGTTATCATTTTGAAATAATTTATTCTTAGTATCCTTTAGGAGAAAGAGAGACTGGGCCTTACATACCTAGGCTGACCTTGCACTCATAAACCGGCTCAGTATAACCCTGAATGTCTTATCCTCCTGCTGTCATCCCCACAGTGCTAGGGCCGCATATATGTGATACATGTCGAGGTTTTTGAGGTCCTAGGGATTGAACCCAGGGCTCTGAGCATTACGGAGTCACACCTCCAGCTCTGCTAGCATATATGTGAGTAAAAGCTTTATGCTAAAAGACACGAAAGAAGATGCTTTAGTTTTAAAATTAAATAGCAGAACTATAATGATCAAATATAATATATTTAATGTTTAGAGAAAATACTACATATTTTATATTTTAAATAATAATATTTAAGGTCATGCTAACATGTTGTCTGGGCAGTACTGAGAATAGTGGTTCTATACAGACAAAGTTCATATGATGTGAATTATTTCATTTCACAAAGTGTAAAGACTTCCTGTAGTGTGCACATGGATACATACACGCTGATAGAACAAAGGAAATTACATTTATTCAGCGCTATTAGGATTCTAATTTGGAGAAACAGAAATTTAAATTGTCTTAAAAGTGTGCTTTCATATGTTAAGATTCCTCTCCCCCACCCTCCACCCCGTGCTTTTTTTTTCAAGACAGGGTCTCTGTGTAGCCCTGGCTGTCCTGGATTCACTTTGTAGGCCAGGCTGGCCTCAAACTGAGAGATTCATCTGCCTCTGCCTCTTGAGTGCTGGGATTAAAGGAGTGAGGCACCATACCCAGCTCAAGATTTCTTTTTTGTTTGTTTTAGTAATTTATTTATTTTTAATTTTATGTGTACTGGTGTTTTGCTTACATGTGTGATGGTGTTAGATCCTCTGGAACTGGAGTTCCAGACCGTTGTGAGCTGCCATGTAGGTGCTGGGAATTGAACCCAGGTCCTCTGGAAGAACAGGCAGCTCTTAACCACTGAGCCATCTCTCCAGCCTCAAGAATTTCTTCTTCTTTTAATTTAAATATAGATTTATTTATTTTATGTGTATGAGTGTTTTCCCTACATATACGTACATGTACCACATGTGTGCCTGGTGCCCATAGAGTTCAGAAAAAGGAAAATGAGAGGAGGGAGCTGAAGCTTCCTTTGGTAATAAGCCACTGTGTGGGTGTTAGGAATTGAATCTAGGTCCTCTGCAAGAACAAGTGCTCTTCTTAACCTCTGAACTATCTTTTTAGCCCACCACATTGAGTATTTCCTAATGAGTAAAGGTTTCTGAATGTAAACATAAAATATCATCATCATTTTTCACAAAAAGATTTGTTACAATCAATATCTTTATGTATCACAAAAATATTAGTGATTAAGTACTTTTTCAGAATTGGTAATCATCACTGAGGATAAATTGTAGACTTTTTATGGCTTTGATTTTGATTAAAAAAAAATCTTAGTAAGGACAATTCAGCTTTAAAATTCAGTTTCCAAGGCAACAATTATGCGTCCTGGCATACTGCTTAAGAAAAAAAAAATAACAAAAAACATTCTATAGACGTAGTCAAAGCAACACCAAGGCCAAGTGCTGAACATCCGTCCTGCTTTTGTCTCCTTTGAGCTTCTGAACCTGCCATCTTCCTTTTCAGGGGACTTAAGCATAAGTATCCCTATTGTTCTGCCCATTGAGAGCGAGAAGGTGACAGGCAGACAGACCCCAGTCTCCAGAGTGGCTGCTGACACAGTGGGGAGAGGAGAAAGCGTTCTTACCTGCACATTTCACTCCCTGAGCAATGAGGCCCCACATGAAGTTGGCACAGTATTCACACCAGTGTGGCCCTCGGAATGTATGGACCTGGAAAAAAAGGGGGCAAGGTGGAGAAAGGGGAGACATGGGTGAGGAAGTTGTTATGTGTCAATCAAAGCAGTATTATACAAGCCACGCTGAACCGAAGCTGCAGTGTGGCTACATCACAAAGCCATGCTGAACCATTTAGAAAAACGGAGTAGAACTGACAAGTGACAGGTTTTTCTTTCAGAGCTTCATTTCTTCTTTTAGAAGAGATGACACATCAAACCAATAGACTGCAACTTCCTTTTTTAACCATTTCTACCATGGAATTTTCCACTGAGTGTCCTCAGGCACAAGAAGCCTCTGCCATGAGCGGGGCAAACACTGGATGCCTGAGTGTGGTTACTTGAAGGGTAAGAAGCAAGGTTGGCAATGTCTTGAATCTGTAAGAATTTCATCAGATGATCCAGCTTCTGTGACAACAGTGGGTCACATACACTAACGTGACACTGGGTGCAACTGAATCATCATAAAGGGCCAATTTCTTCAAAACATTTGATATTTACTGTGTTAACAAACAAATGCATTTAGTACCCATAAAAGCTACAGTTAACGAGAGACTGGAGGCTGGCATTTTGCCTGTGACATCACATGGGCTCCCATAAACTTTTATGCATAAGAAAAGTAAGGATTTTAGTGTGACGCTGGTGAAAAATGTCACCACAACAGAGAAGCCATGGATCTGAACTCCATATACTAAAGAACAAATTAGAAAACCTTGCTTGGTGTGGCAGCACGTGCTCTTAACCCCAGCACTTGGGAGGCAGAAGCAGGTGGGTCTCTGTGAGTTCCAGACCATTTAGGGCTACATAGTGAAACTGTGTCTTTAAAAAAATTAATATATATGTATGTTTAAAAATAAAAATGTACATATTTAAAAGTTATATATAAACGCATATAAATATATAATATATATTTAAAAGCTATGGGCAAATTCTAGTTGGAAATGCACTAGAAAAATAAAAAAGGAGAGGCTATAGGAAGTGAGTTACTTTGCTGCCAATTAAGCTTAATTTAGGTCATTTCCTTCTGCAGGAAACAGAAAACATGGCAAAAAAAAAAAAAAAAAGTCACCAAATATGATTATTTCAATGCATAAATCTGCCAAAACAGTTCTGTGAAGATTAGTAAAGTACAGCTAAGAATGTAATTTTTTATAACTGGGATATTAATCTATTGACGCAGTCTCAGAAACAAAGTAATGATTCTAGGATATGCATATGTATTTATGTCTATTAAATAGATGTACTATTTCTCCAAGTGCAAGATGCCACAGATATAACATGTTTCATCCAGAAAAACTATGCTGGTTGAATCATAAAACACCACTGATTATAAAATAAAGCTCAACTTCATAGATGTTGAAATATGAAATAAAATGTCCCTAATACAGCCAGTGAAATACAGCATACCAGAATTCAAAGTGCTAGATAGATCTGGTGAAAATGTCCCTATGAGGCTGCAGTAGGTAGCCTACAGTGCATTCCACATAGGCATGTGCCTGTGACTATAGCACGGAAGCCTGTGGACCAGGTTTCACGTTAGTTTAGAAAAGGAGGCCGTAATTCCTTTCACATCTTTCATGACAAGGGCCAGGAAAGCAATACACACCTGTCGCTGAACTGCTAATGGCGCTCAGGCCAGAACAAAGCATTACAAAGACGTGCTGGAGCGGCCCAACACCAACAGATTCCCTCAGCTGGATGAGGCTCACTTCACTCCGACGGGGATGTGAAGTAGATCGTAGGCATGTCTATGATGATGAGATCTCTACACCATCCCGAAGTTACTTTGGAGAAAGTCTTTGGGATACAAACTGGCCCACAGGTTGCCAGGTCTCATAAGTGTGATAAAATGAAATGAGATGTGGAATAAGTCTCAAGAGTGAGTTTATACCTGTCACTTACCCAGTGGTGAAGCATCTGATGTTGTACTGGGAAACAAACAGTAGATGGTGTTTGGCTTGTTAAACACATGAGCGCTAACTACCAATGTCAATACAGTCCCTTCCTTTGTCATCGTAACAGTGGTGGTGAATGTGGCATTCTGAAGGACACAGACATCTGTTCATAGGACACATGCTGAACAAAGAGTTTTA
>OU015750.1:46993799-47007349 GCA_907169655.1 Acomys percivali
CACACACACACACACACACACACACACACACACACACACACACACACCTTCCTGCTTTGGGTCTCATGAAGCACAGGGTGATAATAAATGTTGCCCAGACTGACCTTGAACTCTGACCCTTCCACTTTCATTTCTCAAGGGCTGGGATTATAGGCAGGTGCTACCTGGTTTAAGAACAGCCTTCAGTCAGTCATACCACCACCCTTTCCCTGATATGACTGACTGTGTCCCCTCAAAACTGTAAGCCAAAATACTTATCTTTCCTTAAAATTTTAAAAAGTAATTTGCCAGAGCAGTAAGATACCCTGCTCATATTTAAACCAAGCTCTCTTCCAGAAATTAAATAGTTTATAATACCAAGAATAGAAACATGCAAATAGTCAAATTATAAATCTCTCTAAATGTTTTGGGATTGAAGTAGCTGATTTGTTGCCTGTCCCTCACTTCTTTAATAAGATGGAGGGTACTTATTTCAAATAAAGAATTACAACGTAAATTACAAAACAAACAAAAATGACCTTTAGCCAGGCATGGTGGCACACACCTTTAATCCCAGCACTTGGTAAACAGAAGCAGGCAGATCTCTGTGAGATTGAGGTCAGCCTGATCTACAAAGTGAGTTCCAGGATAGCCAGGTCTACACAGAGAAACCTTGTCTCAAAAAACCAAAAGAAAGAGCTAGAGAGATGGCTCAGAGGTTAAGAATACTGGCTGTTCTTCCAAAGGTCCCGAGTTCAATTCCCAGTAACCACATGGTGGCTCATAACCATCTATAATGAAATCTGGTGCCCTCTTCTGGCATGCAAGTGTAAATGCAGGAAAAACACTATCCATAATAAATAAATTGTAAAAAACAAAAACAAATAAAAAACTGAAAAGGGGGGAGGTAAAGCATGCGAGAGAGAGAACATTTTCATGTTTTACAGCACAGTAGAGCAATTATTGCTAACAACAATTAGCTGTATGTATATTTTCCAAGAGCTAGTAGGTAGAATTTTGAACGTTATCAATACAAGGAAACAATATTTGAGTTTGATGGCATTACTCTGGTCTAGTTATTACACTTGTGTTGAAATGTTGCATTGTGTCCCTAAAGAATGTATAAGCACGTTATCAATGAAAAGAAACAGCCTTTCATTTGTACAGATCCTAGCACAGTGCAAACAGGTGCTAGCTGCACACAATTCTACAGACACTGACATGTACTAAGAATTTTATTACAAACAGTTGTATTTTAATGATCACATGTGTTTAATCCCAGGACAGACAAAGCTACACACAGAGAAATCCTGTCTTGAAAAGCCAAACCAAACCAAGCTAAGCCAAGCAAACAAACAAACAAACAAACAAGTTAATAAGAATTAATACAAATTCAACTATCATTTTTAAAATTTTAATTTGTTATAATTTATTCAACCACATCCTGATTGTTACCTCTTCTCTTAAATCTCCCCATTCCCACCCTCAAAATTTGAGTATAATTAAAAGGTCAAAAGTGGCATTGCTTAGGTCGGAATAAGAGGAAAATGGAGGAAAGTGGGTCACAAGAGGCTTTGGCAAGAAGCCCAACAACAACAAAAGTTAGGACCTTTAGGTTTTACACGTGCTAGCATGCCGAGCAAACACTACCACTAAGCTACATTTCCAGCCCATGTGTGTGTTTGCTTGTTTTTAAAGATATGGTCTTTTTGTAGAGCCCAGGCTGGCCTTGAACATTAGGTCCTCCTGCCTCAACCTCCTCAATTCTGTGGCTATCAGTGTGGTCCACTAGCCTCCCTGACAACAGTAACTAATGCCTGGGATGCTCTACCCTATATACAGTAGAAGCCCATCAGAGAGCTACAACTGGTTAATACCTGGGGAATAAACACTACTGCAACCTTGATAAATACATAACTAAGAGACATACATTATACAACACTGTCATTTTAATAGTTTTCATCTAACGTTCCTGAGGTTTTTGCTTCCTGTCTTCCTGTTTTCTGAGGCTGCCAGCTCTCTGTCCTTCTTCATCCCTGCTTATTTTCTTAGTTCCTGATTATTAGCTGTTGTCCTTGTTAGTTTTGTTGTTTTATTTTGTTTTGTTTGTCAATTCCATACAAACCTAGACATATCTAGGAAGAGGGGCATCATAATTGAAAAAAAAAAAAAATGCCTCCGTCAGATTGGCCTGTAGCAGATGGATGGAACTAGAAAAGATCATCCTGAGTGAGGTAACCCAGACCCAGAAAGACGCACATGGTCTGTACTCTCTAATAAGTGATTATTAGCCAAAGTACAGGATAACCAGACTACAATTCACTGACCCAAAGAAGCTAAGTAGCGAGGAGGGCCCAAGGGAGGGTGCTTGAATCTCACTCAGAAGGGGAAATAAAACAGACACCTGAAGTAGATGGAGGGAGGGGACTGGATGGGAGAGGGGGTGGGGAGAAGAAAGGGAATGGGGAGCAGGTGTGGGGAGAGAGGGCTGGCAGAGAGAACAAAAACCAGTGGAGGGGCATATCTGGGAAGGGGGGAGGTACCTACAGTTTATGGGGGTGACCTTAGCTGAGTCTCCTAGCAGCGGGGGATATGGAGCCTGAAGTGGCCATCCCTTGTAGCCTGGCAGGATTTCCAGTGGAGTTAGGGGGACACCAACCCACCCACAATACCTTTCACCCAAAATCTGTCCTACTTACAAGAAGTGTAGGGCTAAAGATCAAGCAGAGATTGAGGGAATGGCTAACCAATGACTGCCCATCTTGAGATCTACCCCATGGAAGAGAGCCAACCCCGGACACTATTAATGATACTCTACTATGCTTACAGACAGGAGCCTAGCATAACTGTTTTCTAAGAGGCTTCAGCCAGCCCCTGATGGAAACAGATGCAGAGACTCACAGCCAAACAATAGGTAGAGCCCAGGGAGGCTTGTGGAAGTGTGGGAGGAAGGATGGAGGGAGCTTGCAGGGCCAAGAACACCATAAGAAGACCTATGGAAGAAACTAATGTAGGCCCATGGGGGCTCACAGAGCCTGAACCACCAACCAAAGAGCTTGCATGGGCTGGACCTAGGCACCCAATACATAGGTAACAGATGTGCAGCTTGGTCTTCATGTGGGTCCTCTAACAACTGCAGTGGGGGCTGTCTGTGACCCTGATGCCTGCCTTTGGATCCCTTTTTCATAGCTGGGCTGCCTTGTCTGGCTTCAGTGGGAGAGAGGCTGTGCTTAATCCTACTGTGACTTGATGTGCCAGGGTGGGTTGGTACCTTTCCCTGAGGAGAAGGGGAAGGAAAATGGGAGGAAAGAGATGAAGATGGGACTGGAAGGAGAAAAGGGAGGGGTCTGCAATCAGGCTGTAAAGTGATTAAGTCAATACATCAATGAGAGGCGGGAGGTGGGGGGGAGAACAAAAAAAGGAAACGGAAAGAAGGGAAAAAAATTGGCCTGTAGTACATTTTCTTGGTTACTGATTGATGTCGGAGGGCCGAGGTCACTGTGGGCAGTGCTACCCTAGGCAAGTGGTCCTGGATTCTATAAGAAAGCTAGCTGAGAGCCAGCCATGGTGGCATATGCCTTTAATCCCATTACTTGGGAGGCAGAGGCAGGTGGATCACTGTGAGTTCAAGGCCAGCCTGGTCTACAAAGTGAGTCCAGGACAGCCAAGGCTACACAGAGAAATGCTGTCTTGGAAAAAATAAAAAAATAAAGCAAGTTGAGCAAGTTATGGTGAGTAAGTCAGTAAGCAGTGTGCCTCTGGGGCTTCAGTTCCAGCCTGACGTGCTTTGATAATAAACTGTAAGCTGAAATACATCGCCCCCCCCCCCAACAAGTTTCTTTTTTTGGTTATGGTGTTTATCACAGCAATAGAAACAGTAAGCAAGACTCTTGTGGACTAGGAAATCTAACAACAAAATTTTCTTAGTGTATATAAGCCAGGAAAATGTTCTATCTCCTTGAAGGCCATAAACATTTTCTTTTTAAAGTTTTGTGTGTATGAGTGTTGCTAATGCACTTCTGTCTATGCATCAGGTGTGTGCCTAGGGCCTGAGGAGGCCAGAAGAGGCTGTCAGATCTTCTGGAATAGGAGATTCCGACTGCTGTGATCCACTAAGTGGGTGCTGGGAACCCAGTTCCCCGGGAAGTACTTTTAACAGCTGAGCCATATCTCTAGCCTGCCTTGAAGGCCTTCTTAGCATACACAACGTTTGCCTTCTCTGAGTGTCAGAATGTTGAGTGGAACAAAGTGTTCTTGTGATGAGGAAGAGACTTGGGCAGCACCACACCGTCCACCTGCTGTCTGACCTTAACATACACACTGGCTCTTTAAGGGGAGAGGACATGAGCTGACTGGTGACTGGGTTTTGTTTTTTAATAAACAGTACTACTTGAAATTAGCAATTGCATCAGTTTGCCAGAAACAATGCCTTTGGTGAGTCTTTTGGTGAGACAATTCTAAGGAGCAGTCTATGGCAGCATATAATATTAGTTAGAAAAGCCACCTGGTAAGAGGGCACTGAACTGTATTTCCCAGGCTGCCTCTAAAGCTGTTTGTCCATCTTGACAAGTCAAAGTGACAGAATACACGCCAAACAGCATGATCAGCTACTTTTAAAGCCTCTTTCTCTTTTGCACTTAGAAATAAAGACGTTATCAGCATGGCATGTGTAGTTACTTTTCACCTATGAACAACTCCTTTTGTGTTAATTGCTGTCTAAACAGTAAGATGCAACTAATTAGTGAACCCCAATAGAGTCTTATCACTGAAGGCACCAGCCAATGTCAGGCTGAAGAGGGCACAGAGGGTGTGAGGTGGTGGTGTGTTGAGAGGTGAAGGCCAGTGTCACATGTTTTCCAGGCAAGGACCTTGGTAGACAGGGAGGTCAAGCTCAGTGGGGTGTGCAGTAATGAACACATCTGCTACCTGCTTCTCACCATGTTCACAGGGCTTACGGCTGTAATCCATGTCGACTACCACTAACAGAAACAGCAAAAAAAAAAAAAAAAGCAGCCCACTCCACTGGCAGCTCAGAAGTTAAAGAACACTGCAGTAGCATCCTTATGTTCCCTCTCATCCAACACACTCCTTAGCAACAGGAGTGAAGGCAAATGGCCTTGTAAACCACGGCAGACCAGACAAGAACATTAGGTCAGTGAGGGCTTGCTGGAGAAGGTGACAATGACATTTCAGCTGCAGCTTTCTCATTTGGTGGCTCTGATGACTCAGTCCTCCAGCATGGTACTGGGCAACAAAAGAGGGGAACAGATGATGACAATCCAAGGGAAGGAACACAGAAATGCAGACAGCCAGGCAGGAAAGGCCACTGATTCCACATGCCTCATTTTTATGGTTTAGTGAAAAAACAATACATCTTTTTACTGCTGTTAAAAACATCTCACTATATAGCGCAGGCTGGCCTAGAACTCGTGGTCTTCCTGTGTACTGCGATTATGAGCCTGTGCCATCAGGCTGAGGTAGATGGTCTTCAACTTTAAGTTACCACTGTTAGTCTCACCAATAGTTTAAAATATTTTATCACTTGATAGTAAATTTACAATCTTAGTCTTAATTTGATCATTTCTGTTAAAGTATACATATGTGTGTGTGTGTACACATATATTAAACTGTAAAGAGATGCATATCATATTGGCTATGAATATTAGTAGTAAATACATGAATTCATACAGAATCTCCTGCAAACTGAGGTAGGGTTATAATTAAAAAGGAGGGTCTCAAGAATTGTCACAATATCTTTTTCCCTGTTATTTAGTCAAATCTAGTCAAATCTGCCCTCAAATTCTGGAGAAAAATCTACAGAATAGGGTTTGGGTTGAGTTAAGCCACCAGCACTACCATTATGCCGGCTGTTTTGTTGGAAGAAATGGATACCGCTATGACCTCAGCTGGGAGGAGGGAAGGAGTGCATGCGGTCCTTGCTAAAGCAGCTTTAAGGAATAGTTGGATTAAGTGGCTGGTGGGGGACAAGTCAGTGGTTAGCAGCAGACTGAAGCCAGAAAGGTATGGGACAGTCGGCGAGGGGCGTAGGTGCTGACGACCCTACAGCCAGCTGTTGAAGACACAGGGAAGATTCTCAGGGTGTGCGCCAGGTGTGTACTGCACAACTGGTTAACACAAGCAGAGCATCACTCTGATCACTATGACAAAGGAAAGAAGGATGGTGTTTTTATATTTCAAGAATGGGAAAACTGTCCCAAATTGAAGGAAGTACCAAAAATGTCCCCCAGACTCACAGTAGCCATACAAAATAAAACAATGCCCCAAACTGTAAGCAACAGGCTGCAGGGGAAGCTGGTACAGTGTGACCAGACCACAGAGTCAGTCTTGCCTTACTAGATGGGCAGCTGCCGGGGCAGCTCTGCTCCACACAATGAGCACCATAAAAACAGGTTCTATTAAATGCTTTGCATGTGGAAAAATAGTGCATTATTGTTAATTCTATTCATAAGAAGCATTCCCTGGGCAAGGGAGGAGGCTCGGTTGGTGGAGTGTTTGCTGTGCTGTTCTCCTCAGTCCCCAGAACCATGTGTGTATGTGTCGTGCACTTCTCACAGCGCTGTGGCATGTACTGGGGCTCACTGGCTAGCCAGCCTGGCCTCACAGGTGAGTCCCAGGCCAAGCGAGAGACTGAGGCTTAAAATGAAATAAAAACAAGGTGGACTGCACCTGAGGAGTGACATCTGAAGTTGACTTGTAGCCTCCACATGCATATACACACGCTTCTACATACGCCCACACATGCATGCAACTAAACACACACATACATGCAATACACAAAAGCAGAAATGCAACTACACACAAATATACATGCAACTACACAAAAGCAGACATGCAACCATACACACCGCCAACATATACATGTAACACACATACAGATACATAAATGTAATAATAATTAAAAAGAGGTCATTGCTTAGTGCAGCAGCACACACCTTTAATCCCAGCACTCAGGAAAGAGAGGCTGGTGGATTTCTGTGAGTCTACAAAATGAGTTCCAGGACAGCTAAAGCTATTACACAAAGAAACCCTGTCTCAGACAGACGGACGGACAGACGGACAGACAGACAGACAAACGAGGCCATAAAGTTGAAAGCGGCAGGAGGGATGGTTTACATGGGAGGGTTTGGAGGGAGGAAAGGGAAGCAGGAAATCATATAACTGCATTATAATCTCAAGAAAAATTTAAAGTTGCCTTCTTTTTAATTATGTGTGTGTATGTATGTATGTGCCCATGAGTGCCAGTGCCCGCTGGAGCCAGGTATATGAATTCTCCTGGAGCAGGAGTTAATAGGCAATTATAAAGTGCCCGCTGTGGGTGCTGGGGGGAAAACTGGGTCCTCTGTAAAAGATGCTGATCCATCTCTCTAGCCCTCAGATTTAATGAGTTCATTGAGACAGGGACTCCCTATGTAAATCAGGGTAGCCTTGAACTCACAGAGACCCATCCACCTCTGCCTCCTGGATGCTGGGATTAAAAGTATGTGTACCACCATGCTTGGCCAATTCTTTTTTTTTTTTTTTTAACTGCAAACTCACTTTAAAGTACATACTTTCTTCTGTTACTGACTGGGGTCTTCCCATGCACTATTTCTGGTCTGTCCTGTCACTGACAGTATGACAGGGCCTCTAACTATAATGTGCATTGTCTATTTCATTTGTGGCTTAACTGTTGCTTTATGTATTTGGATCTTGTCATTGTGCACATACACACTTTAAAATATTACATCCTCTTTGATGAATTTTCCCTTATTTCCAATGACTTCCTTGTCTTATAAACTACTACATTGATATATTTGCCTTAGATCTGGGCCAATTAGCATTCTATTCTCCTGACAGGAGCTACTGTGCAGAGACAGACATGGACATATCATGAGGTAAGTAGGTGCCAGGCCTTGAGCCTGACAAAACTGTCTCTCTGAAGTAGGCTAAACTCTGACAAGAAAAAGAACTGCAGCCTCTGCCACTATCTTGTCATCAAAATGAGCCTGAAAATAAGCTGCTGCTGCTGCTGCTGCTGCTTCTCCTCCTCCTCCCCTTCCTCCTCCTCCTCCCTCCCCTCCTCCTCTTCCCCCCCTCCTCCTTCCCCCTCTCCTTCCTCCTCCTCCTCCTTTGAGCAGGGTTTCTCTGTGTAGCCTTGGCTGTCCTGGAACTCACTCTGTAGACCAGGCTGGCCTTGAACTCACAGAGATCCTCCTGCCTCTGCCTCCAAAGTGCTGAGATTAAAGGTGTGCTCCACCACCACCTAGCTAATGTTGGGCTTCTAATTATGTGACACACTACCAGTCTGGGTTGGACTTCCTCACACTTACAAGGGAAAAAACTTCACAACTGTTCTATCAAATGGTAACATTGTTCAATAGTTCCATGTAGTTTATAAAGATTAAAAACAAACTCAAACCCCTGAGGCCACCCCTCAAACCTGCATGCCTCAGGGAAGGATGTCTCTGTGAACTAGGTGAGTCATGGGCAGAGATGAGGCTGGGTCACATGTTAGAGGTGGAGCTTCTAAGGTAGTTTTAAACAGGAGAAGGAAGAAGGAAGAGTGAAAGACTGTGACAGAATGGCAGAAAACACATGCAAAATATGTATCTTATGGGGTTAGTATCAGAATATACTAGAAATTCCTGTCACTGACTAGCAGAGCCACCAAGAAACTTTACTTTTACTTATTATTATTGGTTGTGCATATGTGGTACCCATGGAGGGCACCTTTGTCAAGGCATGCACATGGAAGTCAGAGGACAACTTTTATGAGTTGATTTCTCCTACCTGGGGTTCTAGGGATCAAACACAGGTTGGCAGCCTTGCAATGAGAGCACTTCTCTCACCTGGGTTATCCTGTCTGCACACCTTCAAATAACTCCAAAAAATGGGCAGGCCCAGGAAAGTGTGTGTGTGCGTGTGTGTGCGTGTGTGCATGTGTATCTGCTACTGGAAGGGGGGGGGGTGTCCCTGGAGTCTAGGAGC
This sequence comes from Acomys percivali, assembly GCA_907169655.1. NCBI lineage: Eukaryota > Metazoa > Chordata > Mammalia > Rodentia > Muridae > Acomys > Acomys percivali. The sequence goes on from OU015750.1 coordinate 47,002,767, forward strand.
TACAGTGCAGCCTGAAAAGGAAGCATGTTGAGCCTCATCTCCGAGAGGAAAAAAGGATGAGGAAGCTCAAACAAACATCTGTTAATGGAAGATGCATAAATGACTAACAGGTACATGAAAAGATCATAACCTATTATTAATAATGAGGAAACTGTACATCAAAACTAATATGGAGCACCATATCACATGAGCTAAAATAGCCATTTCCCAAACTGACACAACTACTGTTGGTGAGGGTGTGGAGGTGCTGGCAACACCAAGAGTGCCAGTGGGGATGTAAAATACTTCGGCTGTTAATGAAAACAGCACGGCAGTTCCTTAAAAAATGAAAAATAGCCTACCATATGATCCAGCAACCCTATTTTTGGATATATACCCCAAAAGTCTGAAATCAGGATCTCAAAGATATATCTTTACCCTCTGTCAATAGCAGCATTAACTGTAGTACTTAAAATACTTAACAGCCAAGATGTAGAGAAAAAAAAACCTTCAATATTCGTAGATAGATGAGTATATAGTCAAGGAAATGGTCTTACTTTGGCTTTCTATCGCTATGATAAAAACACTGACCAAAAGCAACTTGAGGGGTATGTTTTGCCTTATATGTCCTGGCTCACAGTCCACTGAAAGCCAAGGTGGGAACTCAAGCAAGGCAGGAAGCTGCGGGTAGGAAGGGAAGCAGAGACACGGAGGAGTGCTGTTCCCTGGCTTGCTCCTCATGGCTGCTCCATTTGCCTTCTTGTACAAACAAGGCCAGCTGGGCAGCAGTGGCACTGCCTGACTTGAGTTGGGCTCTCCCACATCAATAATTAACTACAAAACACGTCCCAAAGACTTGTCCACAGGCTAATGTGATGGAGGCAGTTCCTCAAATGAGACTCCCTCTCCCCAGATGTATCTAGGTTTGTGTCAAGTTGACATAACCAACCAGCACAGGCATATTAATTTAGCTTTTAGAGAGAAATCTTACCATATGTTAAATATAGATGAACCCGAAGGACATTGTGCTCAGTGGAATAGGCCAGTCCACCAGGACAAACTACATATGCACTTATATGTGGATCCTCAAACAATCCAACTCATAGAAACAGAGCTGCCATGGCCTGGGAGGCCAGAAAAATGGTAAAGCTGCAGCTAATTTATTATACTGTTTGTGCCTAGTTAACAGTGCACTTAAATATTTAACAAGGCAGAGCTCATACTCTTCTGACAAACACAAACAAAATCCCAACCTCAAATCTCAAAACTCTGCCCGAATTGTAACGGATGTTCTAATATTTCTAGTCACGCTTTGCATGCTTGTTTCTGGCTGTCACATGACTACAAGCAGAGGTGAGATGCTCCACAACCATGTCACATCATAGTCATATACTGAACACTAAGTTCTGAGGAACAGGGCATTAGTCAAGTATTTTAACACCCATGTTCACACATAACACATCACGTTCTCCTCATTCTTCTCATCATACTGGTGTTTGCTTCCGAAGGTCAATTTGACAATGACTCTGTCCTTGGTGTGTCTGGCAGGGGGGTCCACATGTAAAGCTGCTGACAAACACTAGAGGGATGAGCACTGAGGCGATGGAGAGCATGCCGGGGAGGCTGAGGCACTCTCCTTTCAGATCTGAGCAACACTGTGCCCAACATGTTTCAAGACTGTTACTGTGCTTCCCTTGTTCTTTGAAAGACCTTAGTATGTTTAACAGTGACTTATCACGGGCACATCTTTTCTTGGTCACATGGACATGCAAGGGGCTTCCATAACAAGAGGCTAAGACATGTCTGTCCCAATGAGATCATTTTAATAACAGTGTTCTAACAAATATGAGTGGGAAAATTTAAAAAAAAAAAACATTGTTATATAGCTTTGCAAAAGGTAATTTGTACCAAAAAGGTGTTATCAACAAGGAAGTAAAGTTATGAAACTGAGGAGAATAAAACCAGATTATCAAATATCTTAGGACTAACGGAGAGACACATCAGTGGGTAAGAGCTCTGGCTCTTGGAGAGGACTCAGGCTCAGTTCCGAGCTCCCATACCAGCGGGCTTACAACTCCTGTAACTCTAGTTCTGGGGAGACCTGAAGCCCTCTTCTGGCCCCTGTGGGCTCTGCACTTATGTGGTACACATAAACAGATGGAAAAAAAAGAGACAAATAATTAAAAGGTAATGTTTTGTGAGAACATGAACATAATGGGTTGCTTCTGAGTTAGGCAAAACCACTCGTGCCCCATGAAGTGGCTATGAAGTGTGTACAAGCCCCAGGACACCGTGTGAAGTGCTTCTTCTGGGGTTATTAATGATAGGCACAGTCTTTCTGATCATCTTAATGATCTAGACCTGCGCTTGGGGCATCAGGGCCAGGTCCTCAGTCAGCGGAGAGGCCAGTACAGAAAAGTGCACCGAGCCTCGCGGGCAGCAGAGGTAGAGGCAGAGGCAGAGGCAGAGGCAGAGGCAGAGGCACATCTGCTCATTATTTTTCTCTCTCACACATCTGATAAGCACTATGCCAGGACAGAGATGAACTTCTTCCAGGCACCTTATAGGTGCTTTTCCCAGCCTCCCAGTCTCTGCTCATCAGTCCTTTCCCTGTCTGACTGCAGAGGCAGAGAGGACCCCATTAAATACTGATCTTGGTTATTTTTGTCATCTTTGGCCCACGTTCAAAGTGAGGAGAAGGGGAACGTTCTTAACATAAAATAGACACTGCAGTTCCTTTTAAGCTCTTGCTTGCAGAAAAACTATTTCATTAAAACCTCTTGTAAGATACTCCATGCTCATGTCCATAAAGGATAGTACATTACTGCAAAAGCTTAACGAGACATTTTAGGCTAACCACACTAATGAAGCTGAGGTAGGAGTATCTGGAGTTGAGGCCAGCCTGGGCTACATAGTAAGTTCAAGGCTAGCCTGGGCTACATAGTTAGATTCTGTCTTAAAAAAAAAAGTACAGAGATTAGAACATGAAGTTATCAGAGTTTTTGTTTCATTTTTCAAAAGTATGTATATATGATTAATATAAAACAACATAGAGCCGGGTGTGGTGGCGCACACCTTTAATCCCAGCACTCGGGCGGCAGAGGCAGGCGGATTGCTGTGAATTTGAGGCCAGCCTGATCTACAAAGAGAGTCCAGGACAGCTAAGATAACATAGAAAAACCCTGTCTCGAAAAACCAAAACAAACAAACACATAAACAAAAACAAGACAAAACAGCACATCACATGTCCTAAGAATGTATTTTGTATTGGATTTCCTGCCGTCGTGAGAAACAACAGGTCCACTACGTCACACTGTGTACTGACTCAGTCAGTTATCCAGTCAGCACCTCTTAAACGTGTACAGTTGCCAGCACTTTACCACATATGGCAAAGGGGGAAAGAAGGATAGAATGAGGGAGAAACCGGCAAGTTGTTTAGTGGGCACAGCACAAGGGAGTGGAGGCACAATCACTGAACATACCACTGCATTGCATCGAAAGAAACAGGACAAAACGCCTCTCAGACATGAATCAAATGAGGGAGCAAAGGGCCCAGACCTGGGTCCAGGAGGGAGAGGAGTGTGGCCACTGCTGCCCTCTGGGTACCAAGCAGTGGACGCTCCTGCTGGCCAGGTGCTTAGTATTTCTTCACTTAGGAAGTCACTAACTTTATTATGTAAGGCTCCTGGTTTGGCGCTATTTGAATTATATCACAGTTTACATCTTTGGGGTTCACTGCCTGCATCTCCTCTTGGGAACATTAAATCTATTAGTACCTGACATCTTCCATCGACACGCAGAAGGCAAGTAGCACCTGAACTAGAACCAACCACTTACCACTTTAGCGCCACCTTAAGGAATAGGCCACAGTCACATCGGAAAGTATATATTCACTATAGTTTCTCTGTACAGTACTAGGGACTGAGTCCTGGGTCTTTCGTACGCTGAGCAATGCTCTACCACTGAGCTCCCCCCTAGCTTTATAACTGCTAACATGTTTTTCTTTAAGTATTTAAATTGTCTGTGTAATCATGTTCTTATTATTTTATTATGTCTATTTTTGATTTTTATGTTATACAACTTTTTGAATTGAGCAACTAACTAGACAAAATGCTTCATAGTTCAAACTGGAGGGAATGAAAAATGAAAAGGAATTCATTGTTCTCTGGTACATGAAAAACTCAAGTACTCTCATGAAACCCCACACTGCCCAGGAGCCGAGTGGGAGCCCCCAGGATGGTCCAAGGTTCCCCACCTCACTGACCTCCACAGCTAGGGGGAAGGCCACGATTCAGTCACTCTTTTGTATAAATGAATTAACTGATATAAATCTGAAAAAGTACCCAGTCAGAGATAAGATGTCATAATAAAAGAAGTGGCTACCACATGCCAACATAGACCAGGAACTTAAGTTTTCTGCCATAGAAAGAGAGGCTTAGAGATTAAGCATGCAAGCCAATTAGGCAACACTACACAGCACAGCCAATGCCTGAGGAAACGGCAGAGCCTGAGTCCTTCTCAGAACCTCTGCAAGTAGGACTCAATGACTATGGAGCGTGGGGTAGCTATGGCTGTGGAGCGTGGGGTAGCTATGGCTGAGAGGG
>OU015750.1:47007898-47046791 GCA_907169655.1 Acomys percivali
GGGGTAGCTATGGCTGTGGAGGGTGGGGGTAGCTATGGCTGTGGAGGATGGGGGTAGCTATGGCTGTGGAGGGTGGGGGTAGCTATGGCTGAGGAGGGTGGGGGTAGCTATGGCTGTGGAGGGTGGGGGTTGTGGAGGGTGGGGGTAGCTATGGCTGTGGAGGGTGGGGGTAGCTGGCTGCTTCTGTTTTGCTTTTGATATAATTTTGTTTTGATTTTCTCTATTAAGATAGACTAATTCTCTTTAAGAATTTTAAAAATTTTGTTTCATTTAGTATGTTTCTAGGTGCACAGGTCCTATGTGTGGCATGCATGGGCAGTTAGTGCTCTCCTTCCCCTATGGAGGTCCCAGAGACAAATCCTCCAGCCAGGAGCCAATGAAGTTCCTTCACCTACAGAGCCATCCCATCTGCTCAGAATAGAGTAACTCTTAAAAGTAAGTTGATTAGTTACAAGTACATACAATTTTTACATTAGTTAAAATGAAGTTCATACACATACAGAAACATCACATGATACCTAATATATATACACATTTATGTGTCAATTATAAATAAAAACTCAAAATTATAGGGTTCTATGTGATGTTATCACATATTTATACATGTCTAAAACTCAGGTCATGACAATCATGTCTCCAGCAACATTTATTTTATTTACTTTTTGGTAAAAGCATCCAGAATCCCTTCCTCTAGCTCTTTTGGAATTATGCTCAAATTTATACTGACATCTTACCAAGCTTTCTACAGAATGTGGCATATTTATTTCTACAATGATAACCTTCCTGAGATATCATATAGCCTTCTATGATATAAGTAACCACAGAGGGGAGGGGAGGGAAAGAGGAGGGAGAAGTGGGGGGGGGTATTACATAACAGCAGAACCCCTTTTTATTTTTTCCCACAAATCTCCAGTCACAGGGTCCAGCTGCTCTGAATGGTCTCCTGACTGCTTTCCCCAAAGGTAACCAGTGCTCATGGATGCCCCTAAAATAAGACCTGACAGCTATGCACGCCTCCGGGCACCATTACATAACAGGCAGCTCAGGAGGCAGGAGAGAAAGGCACACTGCAAGGAGGCTTTGGTGAGGGGCCCGAGGTTACTCCGGACACAATGCATTGAAAGGAAGGCAGGTCACGTGATGACAATCATGGTAACACTCCAGTTTTCCCACAGCAGACCTGACTGCACATGTGTACAAGAGGCAGTGCCCTTCTGAGCCAGCTTCTGTGTGGGAGTGAACTCCCACTGGGGGCTGGAATTCTTTCAGGGATATTCTCTGAAGTCAAGTATGATCCTTTCTTTTTTCTTCTCCCCCCCTTTTTTTGAAAATGTTACTGCACAGGCACATTTTAAAAATAACAGAGTTATTTTTAACAGGAAGAGTCAAACTCTGAGACTTCTGACCTTAGTAGTGATTCTAAAACATATGTAGAATGTTGCCCTTCTTGCCATGGACAGTGTTAAAGAACAGGCCTCAGCTGAGTTTCATCTGCTAGCTCTAAAGAAAGAAAACATAGCCCATGTTTTATGTGCTTAAAACAAAATAAATCACAACAGAAAAAAAAATCCAAACTTAACAAATCCAGTGAGCTAGAGCTCACTGGTGCACGGTTCTGGGTTCAGTCCCCAGCTCTGGGCGGGGAGGTTCTTTACGGCAATCCAGGTGGCAAGGGTCACAGGTGATCACATAGTCAGTATTTTCTGGATGCACAGGATTGGCTTCTTACAAAGCTATATGAAAGGAAATCAAAGATATAATCTGCAGGAGAGGGGAAAGTATATGCTTATTCATGCAGATTCTTCAACAGACCTGCTTACTTCCCATCAACACTGACAAGAAGCAGGAGCCGAGCCTGACGCGGGGCTGCCAGGACAAGCTCACAGGCCTGTTCTGCCTGTGAACCAGACTGCGCTCTGGTGATGCGCTGGAAGGCCTGGGATTCTAGAGCACAGAGCATGCAGATGAGTCTTTCTTACAAACATACTAGCCATTTTGAGGACATGTTCCTGATCTTGTAAGATCAGGTTGTAAATCACCAAAACCCCGCAGCCTGCAAGTATTTGCTTGTTTGTTTGTTTATTTGTTTATTTATGGTTTATAAGTGGACTATGTGGCTAAGACTGAGTGTACACATTTCCTGTCAAGTTTTAAATTGCTGAACTGTCTGAGTTCCATTTTAAAGTAAAAATATTGGTTGAAATGTAAGATTCACAATGTTAACCCCAAATGGTATGAAGACTACAGTCTATTCCTCACTACAGAAAATGCGGAGGACACAGGCATTTATGTTTGCTTTGTTGTTGTTTTATTTTTTAGCATGAATAAAGTAAATGTTGGTGTTAAAAATCAAGATGGTTTATAAACCTGGGATGAAGTCACCTAGTAGAGAGCCTGGTGCATTCTACATGCCAAATAAATGTTAAATAAATTAACAGATGAAGACCAAACATTTCCAGTTCCAGTATCTTTTTTTTTTTTTTTTTTTGCAACCAAATGATCCTGTTTTAACATCAGCATTAATGATACTCTGCCTAAATGGAATATTCTTGAGTTTTAGACAACTTTCAACTATTAGGAAGTTACCATAGAAATGCTAGCTCATCTGCCTGCTAAGTGAAGTTGGGTCTCCTTGCATATGACTTCATGTTGCATACCCCTGAGTTAGAATGCAAAGGGTGCAACTTCAAGGCCTTATCCCATGCAGTAAGTACAGGCAAGATCCAGATACAGCTCAGGCCAACACACATATCATTTTCATAAAAGAAGATTGAGGTACACTGCATCGAACATGTTACAGCAGTAATTAAAGTCAACATATGCAAGGTAAAAGGCAGCAGTGAGAGAGGGAAAGGAGGCTGCCGGTCACAGCCTCTGTGGTCCCAGGGCAGCAAGCTTCTTTTTATCATGGTCAATTCATTAAGGGAAGGAGGAGAAAAGACAGAAACTATGGGAAATGCACACCATCTGCTCACTCCAGATGCAACTGCACATGCCTGCTATAGCAAAGCCTTTGACCAGAACCAAACGATAAGACCTAATCCCTCCTGAAATTGCCAACAAAGGTATTTAGATAAATTGCAACATATATTTATATGCAAGACCAAAATCATGATTAGGGGACCTTTAGAATATCAGTCAACACTTACCAGTGTGTACACAGTCATTAAAGAGAATATTAGCACAGCATCTGAGAAAATGGGACTGGATTTCTATGAGCTTTATTCAGCTCTTCCTTAAATAAAATTGAGATTTTAAAATCTTCTTTCCTTAAATAGCAAGAACATTTCAGTCAAATCACCCTAATTTTTCAAAGGCATCCAAAGATGAGCCTTTAACATTGCACATTCAAAGTACTGAGTGTTCCTTAGGAGAAAAGGCCAAGAAAAATACTCTTACCTTGAAATTGTGAACCTTTTCATATTTTGGAATTTGCTCATTTTCTTTCAGAGTTGCTCTTCTAACAAGTGATGTCAACTGCGAATAAGCAAAGAGTTTCAGAGGTTGCCAGATTGTCACAGACGACTTTTGAGAACCCAGTTTCATTCCCAAGGCTGCTATCAATAAATCTTGCTGACGGCCCTCCTGTTTGGATTTGTGAACTGTAGCTCTATTAGTTTTCCTCCCCGACCAAGACTCTTTGGATGGCATTTTGGAATTCAAAGGAATGAAGGAAAAAAAACAGGAAAAAACAAAAACCCTTGTATCAGCCTGCGACTGCCGGTGAACTCTACTCAGCTAACACAGGAGCATGCTGCAGGCTGCTCAGAGTCCTAACCTAGAGAGCCGTGGCCACGCCGCACGCCGGCACAGGGAGGTGCGAGAGGGTGATGAAGCACTTCTTCACAAGGCCGACTAACACGAATTCTCTCTTCCTTTTATAACAGGGCTCTAGAATTAAGCTTCTGAAAACTTAAGAGTCTGGAGAGGAAATCGGTCTGTGCTAACACACAAAACATGCAGCGTTTCTCTTTGGGAGTCCTTTTAAAATGCCAGACAACTGTGACAAATGACACATTGCTGAAAGCTTTCTTCTCTGCTCACTACATCAGTGTCCATTCCGAATGAGAGATGCCTACATACAGCCTGCAGTCAGTCGCTAGCAACAGACACACTGCGAACTGACTTGCAAGAGGGGCGAAGAGGGAGGGGCTTGCAGGGGGAAGCGCGGCTGGAGTGGCCGCCGTAAGAGAGGAAACAACCAATGAAAACCCAGTAACAGTATTTAACTACCGTGCGCCTCAACTCACTGCTTCCCCCTCCTCTCATGCAAGATTGTTCTTGCTGGCTCAAGGAAAGGGGGGGGGGGGAACTGTGTAGGAAGGTAATGAGCAATGAATGAGTCATGCATTAGAGGCAGAGGAAAATTAGCACACAGCACTCGGTTTTTATTTAAGAGCAAAACCAACCAAACAACTAAACAAAACTACTGCCAAGTGAATTGTGAAGGGCAGTGCATAATTGTGCATCACGTGAGGCACGAGCTGCTCCAATGAGGTGAGCTCAGGTCTCTTGTTTGTGCATTGTGATGAGCTGATTAAGTAAAATCCAGTTTTATTAAAAAAGAACAAAAATGGTTCTATGTTTTGATGAAGAAGACAAGGAATTTAAATGTCAAATTTTTACCCAGAATAACTTCATGCATGTAGCACTGCTGATATCCTCTAGTGGGCAGCTTTGTCTACATTGCATGTATTTGGTTGTAGACCTACACTTTATAGATAACACCAAGCCACATGTGGTGGCACATGCCTTTAATCCCAGCACTTAGGAGGCAGAGGCAGGCAGATTGCTGTGAGTTCAAGGCCAGCCTAGTCTACAAAGAGAATCCAGGACAGCCAAGGCTACACAGAGAAACCCTGTCTCAAAAAGCCAAAAAGGAAAAAAAAAAAAAAGATAACACCAATACGCTAGTTTTCTAGTCTCAGTACTTTCGGTTCAGAGTTTGAGGCTGGAGGAAGGGAACTAAAAATAACCCCTCCACTGCACAGACCCCAGATGCTGTATGGCTGTGCTCACCAGACCCAGGTATGTTTGTCTACAGCTGTAGAAGAGGGGACGCTAGCTGAGAGACTCAAAGCAATGACTGCAGCTCCCTAAAGGGCTATGAGAAACTCAGGATCCCCCACCCACAACCCCAGACAGGATCTCAAATGTATCCCTGGATGTTCTGGAACTCGCTATTTACATTAGGCTGACCTCAAATTCACTGAGGTCTGCCTGCCTCTGCCTCCCGCATGCTGGGATTCAAGGCGTGCGCCATCACACCTGGCTTCAGGCTTTCCTGTTTGGGTTTTCTACTCTTGTTCTATCTGCTTCCTTGTGTTTTCTATATAGTTAATCTCATGGTTTTAATGCTACACTGCATTTAAGGAATCTAAAATTCTGTATATAAGTAAACCAGGGGTTGGAGACTGTAGCTCAGCTATAGAAGCATGTGTCTAGAATGTGCAATGACTCGGGTTTGAGCTCTAAACCAAAGTCAAACCAAGCCAGAAGTTCAGTCAGCTGACTACTATACACACATCTCAGATTTCACAAAATATAGGAGGTATTCCAATGAAAATGCTAATTTAATTAAGATATGAGGCATCTTTACATGAAGACATTGGCCATTAAGTAACAGCGCGCACGTGTGCATGTGTGGGTGTGCGCGCGCGCGCGTGTACACCAAGATCCTGTAGAAATGTTTTGAGTGAAAGTGGGAAAAGCTTGGGAAACGTTGGTGCGTCCTGTAAAGCATACCTGGAGACTAGCCTTTCTTTCCACCCCACACTCTAGCTCTAATCACATCTTTTCAAGGGCAAATTATCCTGATGGGGATGCCAACTGAGAAAGCACGGTTGGAAGGGGGCTGGACAATGGGAGGAAAAAGAGACAGAGTTTAGCAAGGAGTAAATATTATTCGCAATACTGCTTAATGTTTCCCATGGCTGTCACAACCATCCGAGCAGTATGTAACAATGACAATCACATCACCAGATGAAGAAACTAGTGACTTGTTCAAGGTGATACAGCAGGAAACTTTGAATCTGAATCCCCATCTTGACTTGCCGAAGTTCCTTCTATGAGCAGGTGGTAAAACTCAGGGTGGTGTGCGTGGGTGCATGGGTGCGCGCACGCGTGCGTGCATGCGTGTTTCTGATGTCTGACTCCATAACATAAAACAGAAGGGAGTTCAAACTGGTATTACACATGTCCTGTTACACCTATTCTTGGTGGAAGCACCAGCCACTGTTGACTTTTACTTCGAGGAAGAGTCTTTGGCTTGTCTTCAGATCTGACTCTGTCCATCCCTGACACCAACTGGTTATTTCTGTGGGTTTATCTAAACCACCAATTGCTCTGGTAAAGGAATGGAAAATGGCAGACTCCCAACCCTGCATTTTTTCCACCTGTGTCCACACTACAGTACAGAGAGGAGGGCTGCAGCAAGGGGTAAGAGCCGTCTGAGCGCTGTGTGCCCTTAAAAAGGACACGTTCATCACTGTAAAATGAGAGTCCCAGCAACCCATCACCCTGCTATTTGTTCTGTATGGACACTGGACCTATGCTGAGCTGGCCTCTTATTCTCACCAAGCTCAGTGCTGAGCCACATAAAAGTGCTAACTTTAAGTCCATCACTAATTGGCTGTGGAACGTCATGGGTCAAGTTAGTAATTTATTTCAGTTTTGTTTCCTTACACGTGAAAGTTGGGGTTAAGTATGCAACAATATAGCACTAGCAAGAGTTAAATGAGATGAGATGTGAGAATTAGGCATATTTTGAACTTAGCAAGTAATCAATAAGGAGGAAGTTTTCCCTTCTTCCCTTGCATTCAAGGATCTCTCCTGTTGAGATTAGGACTAGTGTTCTCTGTGACTAGGGCATGAAGTAAAAACCCAAAGCCATTGTCTTACACTATGTGAACTTCAGGACACCCTGGGAGTCAGTGTCCTTCATCTGTGGGCCATGACTTCACAGAGGTCAAATATCCTTCATATCAGCCATTCACATTATGATTCATAACATTAGCAAACTTACAGTTATGAAGTGGCAATGGAATAATTTTTGAGACAGGGTTTCTCTGTGTAGTCTTTGATGTCCTGGACAAGCTTTTGTAGACCAGGCTGGCTTCGAACTCACAGCGATCTGCCTGCTTCTGCCTCTCAAGTGCTGGGATCACAGGCATGTGCCACCGTGCCCAGCACAATGAAATGATTTTATGGTTGGGGGTCACCACAACATGAGGAACTATATTAAAGGATCACAGCATTGGGAAGGTTGAGAACCACTGCTGTAAGCCATAGAATTTTCTAATTTTAACCTAAGACTGATGTGGCAATTTTAAATTGTGCAAATCCCTGCTCAAACAGTAATGTCATCAAGGCCTGCTTAAAGGAACAAGCACCTTAACAAATTGTTCACACTGTCCTTGTTCACTTTCTGTTGCTATGACAAAGACAGTGTGAGAGGACAGGGTTTATCTGGCTTACACATCCCTTCCTGATCACAAGCCGTCACTGAGGGTAGCCAGGCAGGAACCTGGAGGCAGGAATGGATGCAAAGACCGTGGAGGAGTACTGCTTCTGGCTTGTTCTCCATGGCTTGCTCAGATTGCTTAGTTATATAACCCAGGACCACCTGCTCAGGGGTAGCACTGCCCACAATGGTCTGGGCACTCCTATATCAATTTATTATTCAAGACAATGCTCGATAGATTTGCCTAAAGGGCAGTGTGATGCAGGCATCCTCTCCACTGCGGTTCTCTTCTCCTAAACTCCAGTTTGCATCAAGTGGAAACAACAACAACAAAAAACAAACCAACCAGCACACACACCAAATACAAATGACTGATTATATTTCTTTTCCCACAACTATCAGTTTTTAAAATAGGACTGAAACTTAAGCCTAAATCTCCAACTACTGAATGTCAGGACTCACTTGTGGTAAGAGAGTCCTCTTGAAATGCCTTTTCTTAGGGGATCTCACGCAACACCAGCCCTTTTCTGTAACATTTGGCTACATATACCACAGGCCCGACACACATGCTAAGTTAGAATTCCATTCCCTGGGCACCGCACATCAGCATCCTAGCTGGCATGACCTGTGGCTTGGGGGATGGGGAATCTGGATTAACTTTTGAGTGATTAAGAATTGTGGACTCTAGGGGCTGGAGAGATGGCTCAGAGGTTAAGAGCATTGTTTGCTCTTCCAAAGGTCCGGAGTTCAATTCCCAGCAACCACATGGTGGTTCATGACCATCTGTAATGAGATCTGGCAGGCAGGCACACATGCGGGCAGAATACTGTATAAATAATAAATACATTAAAAAAAAAAAAAGAATTGTGGACTCTACTTCAAGTGTAGTGAAATCTTGCAATTCCTACAGATTGTAAATACTGAGGAAAGTTACAGCACAAAGATTTGTACAGTGAAGCAAATCTCACTCCAACATTAAGATAGTTCTTACCTGCATCCTCTGAATCACCATTTGTAGTCTAATTTTTCTCCATGAGTGCCAAGAGTAGGAGGAATCCCAAGGTACTAACAACAACATGCACAAGTTAAATGTTTCACATGCATGATGTCATTTAGGTATCAAAGCAAGCAGTAAGTTAGATGTGTCAATTGTCATAGATGACAAAACAAGTTCAGAAATTAAGTATCTTACTGAAGGCCATATTGTTTTAAGACGTGAAAACATGGCTTGAAGCCAGGTCTCCAAGATTTCAAATCTTGTCTTTTTTCTTGACTATCTTATCTCTCATAGTATCTATCTCTACCATGCACTCTTGAAAGGTTAGTACAAATCTTAGATATAGAGCACATCATGTCACTAGACACTTAGTACTGTTATATGTGGATTGTGGTCTCTATCAGATTCAATGCCCACCCTAATTTCCAAGTGAACTTTAAGTCAAACATTACCGACTTCTGGTTTAGGATTTTTATTCTTTAAGCCATGTTCAAATAAATAAATGTTTATGTTTCCTAGGAAACTTACATTCTGCTGGGTTCTAAATGTTACCCCAGGAGTCAGGTCATAATTTCTAAGTCAGCCCTCATTGCACAGGTCCTCAGCAGTAACATAAATCAGTAAAAACTTCACCCAGCATACAAACAGATAAAGGACATCATGTCTCCTGTTTCATAATGTCGGGTCAGCCAAGACGCACGGCAGAGCAGATGATGTGGGGCAGTAGTGGCGCTACCACAGTGTATTCTATCTGGCTGTGGTAACGGGTCTGAAGACATAACATTTCACTTTCTTAAACACTGACCTACAAAGAAGGGTCCCCTCAGGAACACAATTCAGACATGATCACTACCACCTCATCGCCTGCCATAAACTCTGGGCAAGTGACTCTATAATATTGCATGTTTTACATCAAGGTCATGATGTTTAAGAAGTAAATGTAGCTTCCTCTTAGGAACTTTCTGGAAAAAAAACCTTTTATATCACCCACAAAATTTTATTTTATGAAATTCCTTCCAGTTCAAAGAATCCTAATGAAATCAGAGAAAACTTTAGTAATCTATAACCTAGGTGCTCTCCTCCTTCTTTCAGAGGCAGCCATTAGATTCTTTATTTGTATGTGTGATGTCTCATGGAGATCAACGCTTAACAGGGTCAGAGGTATCTGGATGGGGCTTGCAAATGATCAGTCTATTAAAAAAAAGAAGAGACTGGAAAGACGGTTCAGCAGCTGAGAGCACTGGTTGCTCTCCCAGAGGACCCAGGTTCCATTCCCAGCACCTACACGGCAGCTCACAACCATCTGTAACTCCATTCCAGGGGATCCAGCACCCTCACACAGACATCCTCCAGGCAAATGTAGTATGGGAATGAACATAAAATAAAAATAAATAAACCTTTAAAAATTTTAATAAGCTAGGCATGGAAGTTTATGCTTTTAATCCCACCATTTGGGAAACTCACAGAGGATCTCTGTGAGTTTAAGGCCAGCCTGGTCTACAGAACAAGTTCCAGGACAGCTAGGACTACACAGAGAAACCCTGTCTCAAACAAACAAACAAACAAACAAACAAAATTTTAATGAAAGAATATACAGAAACTCTGACTGAAATGGCAGGCCTTGTGAGGCAGAACAGATTAAAGAGGTGTTTTGTAGTTACCTAACAGCACCTACCCACTACTGTCCTCCTCTCTCCACAGGATGTTATGGGGGGGCAGTCTGAGCAGCTGAGAGCCAGAGCTAAACTGGTTGAATGAAGGTTAGCTGTCCACGTGGGGCCAGTGCTTTACCGTCTTTAACAGAAATGCCCTTCCCAGCAGAGGCTGGTGAACAGGGATGAGCATGCAGAGGCACAGGTGACCTTCCTCAACAAACTGGAATGTGCCCAAGCATTTTTAATGCAAAGTTGCTTTCAATCACCACTCCAGAGGACAGGTGGGATGTACCTTTGGGTTTATAAATGACATCAGAATAGGCCTGGGTGCATGAAGGAGTCCTTAGAAAACCTCTTCTGCCCCAAGCCTGAATCTATAACCATGTTTCATACCAAGGAGTAACCTATAAGACAGTAATCCTATTCTAGTCTTATTCACAATAATTTTAATTATTGTATTTTGTTAATGTACTCGCCCACAAAAAAAAAAAAAAAAAAACCCAGGTTCAGCTTTTATACTGCCCCACAGCAGAGCTCTTTCACAGAACTTAAGAACTTCTGTTACATACGTGATTCCATTCTGTTCTCACATTCCTGTTTTCAGAAGGGAAATCAGTTGATGTTAAGGCATTTGCTTAGAAGCAGAAAATCAAAGCAGCCGCGATGGAAATGGGCACCTCATGATTCATACCCTACCTCTGTCTTCCTGCTGTGCTTCACTGAGAGCCGGGACAGGACTGAGGCTGAACTGGAAGTGAGGCTTGGTGTGACGAGGAGAACCAAAAACAGAAATGGGCACCACTGAAAATAACCATCCCAGGCTGAGTTCTAAGCTTGGCAGCTGACTGACAGCATATGGAGTAAGATGGCCAGTGTGTGCTGCTGTGACATAAAGAATCACCTTAAAAGGAAGAAAGGGTTACTCTTGCTCCCTGTCTTTGAGGCACCATCTCAGAGTCATTTATTTCTATGGCTTTGCACTTGTGGCAGCAGAAGTCAGTCTACCTCATGGCAGCCTCGAAGGGGCAGAGGTCCCACCACGCCATCACGGCGCACTCCTACGGACCTGGCTTCCGTTAGCCTCATCTCCTAAAGGTCCCACTTCTTCCCAACACTGTCGTGACTGTGGGCCACGTTTTCAACACATGGGGCTATGGGGAGGGGGGTGGGTATTCTAGTCAAAACTAAAGCAGATAACCTTGGCAAGGAACTCCTGGCACTTAAAAGCCTTTTGTAAAAAACAAAGCAAAGCAAAGCAAAACAAAACCTTGATCTTGTCTTTGGCAGCCATAGTGACATGTTGGTCTGCTTAGTCAATGCAGCCCTTGCTTAGGTGTCAGTTTTATGGAACGGAGTACTAAGCAGGGAATCCTGCTTAGTTTTCACATTTATTTATTTGTTTGTTTGTTTATTTATTTATGTTTCTTTTATGATAACAAAACTATTCTCCAAACTGATCAATTAAAAGGTAGTCAGGGAATCAATTAAGAAGCCACCTTTAGAAATGTGTAAACTTTCCACTGACCTCACCAACAAGACACTGTAATGTAGGGGGCAGAGCCACTCCAGTTGCTTGTATGAACAGCCAAGTCTGAACAGAGAGTTCAGAGTGGCCAGCGTAGAAATTATGTAAATTAAGATGCTTTTTTTAATTTTTAAAAAGAATGTAACAGTAAGACTTGGGATAGCCTGAGAAATTATATTTTATATACTCACAAATTCATTATAGAGAATACTGAAGTATGCAGCACATACAGCTGTAATACTAAGCATTCATGAATTAAATTTAATCACGAGCATTTCACTGAGTATTATATGCTGTGGGTTCACCAAAAAAATTGGTGAATATTAGAGAATAGGGTCACATCCTATCTTCACAAGGGCCATAAATGTATATTTTAAGAATTAACTACAATTGGAGTACATATCAGTAGAATATAGGTATTTTAACTTCCCAACCACATTTTCTTTTTTTTTTATTAATTTATTCATATTACATCTCGATTGTTAGCCCATCCCTTGTATCCTCCCATTCCTCCCTCCCTCCTGCTTCCCCCCCTACTCTCTTCCCCTATGTCTGTGACTGAGGGGGACCTCCTCCCCCTGTATATGCTCATAGGGTATCGAGTCTCTTCTTCCCAACCACATTTTCTAAGAAAGGCTGAGTTTGTCCAGTAATCTGTTTATAGCCCCCTTCCACGCTGCTCCATGGTCTCCTGAGATTTCTCAGGCAGGTCACTTTCCATCCCTCCCTTCCAGACCACTGTTTCCTTCCATGGTGACTGCGACTTCAAGCTCTCAAAGTGGAAACACAAGGTATAGTTTATGATCACTTCATATAGTCCTTTTAGCATAAATTGAGTAGATGAGGGGCTGCATCTTATTCACTCTCCTCCTCAGTCAGCCTAACCACTTTTCCATCAAGAGTTAAACTCATCTTTCAAGTAAGTAAAACAGTGTTACATACAATTAAGTGTGGCTCTGCGTCATATAATGTGTAACTAGCTTCAAATCAACTTAAGAGTGACCTAGGTTCTTAGGAAAGAGATACTGTAAGAGATCTTAGGTGAGTCTCTAAGAGGGACTGCAGCTAAGTCTGTTTCTTTTCCATAAAGCAGGAGTGATGAAGAGTACCTCCCTCCTGGAGAGATGCTGGGAGGCTGAAGTGAGACGCACAGTATGCACAGAACGCAGGCAAAACATGTATTCTCGGGACCGAGCGCACATCAAGCATCTAAAGCTCTGAGACAAGATGGGATAACGCTGCAGTGTTGCTACCACCAGTGCTGCTCTCACCACTCTAAAGCAGTGCTTAGGAAAAGGAAGTAAAAATAAATGGGGCAAGAGAACAATTCAGCCTCCTGTCCGCATATGGTTGAAATATATTTAATATAAAGAAAATATCCAAAAGTGTACTTAAAAAATAGCTATTAGTAAAAGCCAATGGCTAGCCAGGAATATAAGAAAGAAAGGCTTTAAAAACAGTTTCGTCATCTGACAGTCAATATGGATGCAAAAACAATGAACAAGAAACATGTTGGAGAGAAATCTGTGATTTGACAGAAGTATCTTAGCAACACTGCTGACCAAAGGAGACAGTGAAATGAAAATATCTGTGGCACTGACGGAGCACGAACTACCTGAAACAACAGGATGGTGCATTCCTGAGCGGCAGGTCTCATTTCTAACGACTGTTTATAGGACCCAAAACAACTACCTTTTGGAAGAACGTTAGAAATAACGGAAAATTCCTTCATGAGTAAAACCTGTGAGGATGAGTCTTAAGATTAGATTAGGAGGAAAGAGAATATGGTCCTACCTATCCTGAGTAAGCACAGTTCCAAGTTTGATCATTTTTAATTCTACAAACTCAAACCCTCAACTCATTCTGAGATGAGATTATTTATCATTTTCAGAAGCAAAGACGACACTGAAACAAGGGTGGGTAGCTGGAGAATTTAAGTGGATGCACTTATTACATTTTCACTGTCAAAATACCTAACTGTGTTATCGGTTGAATGTTATAAATGTTGATGTGTTTTACATCATATCTAAAATTCCGTTGTTAATTTCAGAATTAATCTCACCAGAAAAGCCCATCATATAGTGGAAAGATGTCACATTCTCACTTGAGAACCAATAGAAAACAATGAACTCGGAAGCAGGGAGGAGAGAAAACGTGTGATAACGGTATCTTAGCAATGGAGCTGTTCTCGGTTTTTATAAAAGCAAGTTCCTTGTGATATTGAGCATTATATTAAACCAAAGGTACTCTTTCTTTCTTTTTTTAACACTTACTTTTTAAATTTTATTTACCTTTATTTTATGTGCACTGGTGTTTTGCCTGCATGTATATCTCTGTGAGAATGTTATATCTTTAGAGTCATTGACAGTTGTGAGCTACCACGTGGGTGCTGGGATTTGAACCGTGTTCCTGTGGAAGAGTAGTCAGTGCCCCTAAGAGCTGAGTCATCTCTCCAGCCAAAGATACCACTTCTACTGAGTACTGGTGTCTGTCAGTACTCATCAGCACTGCATAGAGTGAAGTCACTGTGCACGTAGCTTAGTCACCCCAACAAGAAACGCTGCTTCAAACCCTGTGGCTCAGACAACCAACTACTGTACCCTGATATTCCAATGTTTCTACTCTCACAGACTATAATGGGTTAGTTGTAGAAAATAAAGACTTCACATTGGCCATCTGTCATACCTCAGCATCGAAAGACTAAATTAGTGTGCCTTTGGTTATGTTATGTTTGAATGCTTGGTTTTAAAAGTTGCTGTTTGAGTTGTTGATAAATTCTACGAAAATAAACCACAAAATGAAGTTTGGCATAGGATTTGGCAGAATTACCAACAATTTCTGAAATGGCCCTAAATGCAAGTATCTGCGTTCTGGACTATGGATTTGTGGGAGGCAGCATTCTTGGCACTAACAATCAAAAGCAAAGTACAAATCACTTTGGAAGTGCTAAAGATGGTCTAAATTTTGCATTAAGCATTCAGCCAAGATTTATGTAAAAATAAAGCACATTCATTTTATTAGGCAAGCTTGCTTTAGTCTTTAAGAAGTAGTAAAATTATATGCATACCATAAATTATTTTGAAATTAATTTCTCTATGACTTATCAGAAATATTTGATTTTGAGGTTATTAATACACTTTATATGCCAAGGGTTATATAAAAAATTAGTAAAATGTGGTCATGTTAGAAAAGTTTAAGTTCTGATCCTGAAAATAAATGAAGTAAGCCTTCCACTTGGGGCAAACAAGTCACTAATAAATGGCAATCCTGAACGTGAGAGATTCTTGCTACTCAGCAGGCTTCTCTGAGATGAATGATGGTATCAACAAATGTGCTTTCTGATACTATATATATATATATTTAAACTGTGTGAACACTTGTAAGAAGAACATAACTCAGCGAGCCAGTCAGCATCTTCCGAATGACTAATATGTGTTCAAGAATCATGCATAGTGGGCAGAGCCACTCAAAGCTCAAAACACACTAAGACGTTCCAGTACAACTAAGAACGGCACCGATAGGGTTCCATAGTCCATTTGGAAACAAAGTTATTATGGTATTGTATCAAGGAGAATCATCCACAGCTATCTGAAAAAGCTACTAAAACTCCCCTATTCAACTGCACATAGGCCAGATTTTCTTCTTCTTATTCCAATCAAAATCCAATGTGCCACCACAGACTAAATGCAAACTGTTTCTGAGAACCCCTTTCCCCTTACTACTACAGAAGAGTCTGCAGAGGTTTACAGAAATGTAAAGCAACAGCATTCTTTTTGTTTGCCTGTGTTCTGGGACAGGGATTTACTCTGTAGCCCACATAGACCTGGAACTCACAATATAGCATAGGATGGCCAAATACTTAGTGGAATCCTCCTGCCTCAGACTCTGGGCAGGTGTATACTACCATGATTAACTTCATAATGCCATTTTCTTTTTCTTTTTTAAAGACTTATTTATTTGTTTATTTATTTATTATGTATAACAGTGCTCTGCCTACATAACAGAAGAGGGCATTAAATCACATTATAGATGGTTGTGAGCCACCAGGTGGCTGGGAATTGAACTCAGGACCTCTGGAAGAGCAGTCAGTGCTCTTAACCTCTGATCCATGTCTCCAGCCCCATAATGCCATTTTCTAAAGGTTTTTGTTTAATCAAATATATTATAATACTAATACTAACAATAATGTTATCATGTTACCAGGTAGTTTTATTATTTCCTTGAAAGAAGTATGTTAAAATCTGTTTTAGTTCTCAGCATTATATCAACAGAAAGCACCCATATAAGCAAAATCCCTTAATAGCTTTCAATAATTTAAAAATTAGATCTGAATCCAAGAAATTAGAGAGCCACAGACTTAGCATTTACTGTGCAACACAACTGCAACACGTGCACACAAAGAGGTAAACACATTCACAATGATGACTCCATGTAGACCTACTGTGACACTTCTGCAAGCTTCTACTTTACGTAAGGCTTGTAGTGAGCACGCTGCTCTGACACTTGGTCGAGTCTATTTACCAGCGTGCATTGCAGAACCAGGAACACTGTATTTTAAAGGTGCACTTCTTGTTGTGGTTACTACTGCATTTCTCCAGCACTAGCATTAGTAATAGAGCATCTTTATCCATGCCTTATAAAATGCCAATCCTTATTATTACAGGCTTCCTTAGTTCCAAGAAGTAGCATGGGAAGCAACAGGGTGTCAGGGTGTTACAGATAGAGAGGGCCTTTTGTTCCTGCTCCCTTCTGCGTGTGCACCACAACAAACTTCTGTAGTGAGTTCTCTACAACCTTCAGAGGACTGACGTGAAGAGTACTCCAATTGTCTTGGAAATCATGTTTATGTAGGAGGTGACAGTCAACTGGTCTTTTGTCAGTTTCAAAGAGCTTTGTGAGCATCAGTCTTGGCAATGAAATACTTGTTAGCACTTTGAAAATTGAAATGTTGGAAATATGAGGTTGTGTGAATTTAAGACAAATGTCAAAAAAGTGAAGGTGTGAGGACTAACCCTAAATATAATAATTGTGGTATGTTTTATATTATTAGTGTGAATACATGTTTAGTTATCAATAGTAATAATATAAAAATAAGTCATTATTACATAGTTCAATTTTTAAATATCCAAAACAAATTTACCAACCTCATTCTAAGTACATTATTTGATAGTCATATGTTGAATTACTATAAAATTTGTATATTTACCACTTTTGTATCAATCTTTTATTATATATTTAGGGGTTTTTTTTGTTCTTATGAAAAAAGACTTGGAATTTGTGTATTTCATTTTTCCCTTCTCTGAATTTGAATCTTTTTGTGATTTAAAGAAGGGAGCATAGTATTTTTTACAAGTGACAATTAGAGAATAAGGCAACATTATAGGAGAGGATATTTTGTTTTTTGTTTTTAAATATAAAACCTAATACAAAATTATACAGGAATAGATTTCCTTGTTGTATACAATGGATTCTTTATTCTCTTGACATTAGAGATTATTGTAAAAGCTGAGAAGAGAGCTGTGGTTCTGGAGTGACATGTCCAGTAGGTGAAGGGCCCATCTGATCGCTCTCTGGTGGCCTAACTTCTCCTTTTTGAGTAATTCAATAACTTAAGGGATAGCAACCCACTTAAATATTAGCAGGGTCCAGTGTTCAAGCTCTGGCTCAAAAAAACATTATTATTTCTAGCTGTTTAACATAGATAGCTATCCTTTGTGAGTTCATTCTGAAAATAAAGGCGGTGTCATTGAGGTGAGCCTAGAATGCCCTGATAACTGGTCACTAACCCACTGTACTGTTAGTATAAAACATCCCAAAAGACTGTCATGAGACCGCAGGAGAAAATCTGAAGAAGACACTTCACAGGGTTCCAACCCACAGAGTCTCTGCTTTTATTGTCAGAGCAACAATCTTTAGAATATATGCTATTGGGCCAGAAGATACCTACAATTTCCTAAGGCCAATGGAAATAAATCATGTGGCAATTTCAAAAACAGACTCTCATGGGCACAGAATCGAGTTGATAGTAGATCTATACATTTGCAGTCTGTTCTACCCTTTAGAATAGGATGTTTCAGAAGTTAAGCATCCTAAACCTTAAAAAAAAACCCAAAACCAAACCTCTTAAGGGTTAACGGAACTCCTATGTAAAAATCATATAGCTACAAATGCTATGAAGCTGGGTCCGTCATTCAATGATGGAAATGCTGAGAGGGTAGTGTCATGCTTAAAGCAAGGTCATCAAAGTTAGAGAGTAGGATTCAGACCTTTTCTTCTAAAGGATGCCCCATTTAAACTAACCAACCAACCAACCTGGTTGTTTTGTACATGGAGTGGGATGTTGGATAAACAGATCACATAAGCTTTCGCTGAGAGGTTTCTACATAAGAAATAAGGTGGAATTTTGTGGGGAAGTGTGGAATTAAAAGAGTAAAAAAATGTCTAGTCTCACTCTTTTCCTCCTCCCCACCCCGTGTGTGTGTGTGTGTGTGTGTGTGTGTGTGTGTGTGTGTGTGTATGCACACACTTTTATTTGTTTAAAGTTTGGTGTTTTCTGTTTTGATTTTTCTTTTTGTTTTATTTGTTTTGGGGGATTTTGTTGTTGTATTGGGTTTTTGTTTATTTTTTAAGAAGAACTTAAATGCCAGGCGTGGTGGCACACGCCTTTAATCCCAGCACTCGGGAGGCAGAGGCAGGCGGATCTCTGTGAGTTCGAGGCCAGCCTGGTATACAAAGCGAGTCCAGGACAGCCAGGGCTACACAGAGAGACCCTGTCTTGAAAAACCAAAACCAAAAACAAAAACAAAAAAAAAAAAAAAAAGAAAGAAAGAAAGAACGAACGAACGAACTTAAAGTCAGGTGGATAGGACAGGGAAGAGGATCCAGAAAGGCTTGGGGAGCGGAAGAACATAACCAAATATATTTAAATTCAAATTCTGTTTTAAATAATAAAAATATAGTTAAAAAGAGAAAAATTCAAGAAGAGAATAGAAAATATGTCAGAAAGAGCCTTTGGCCAAATCCTGTCCACCATTTCAAAGCTATGGCAAGATGATATTGCGGAACTACAGAATTTCTCTTTTTCCCTCTTTCCCAGTGCTGGGGCTTTGTGAATGCTAAACAGCTTCTTTACTGAGCTAATTTCCTAGCCCTCTTTTTGCTTGTTTGCTTGTTTGAGATTTATTTATTTATTATTATGTACACAGTGCTCAGCCTGCATGTACACCTGCAGGCCAGAAGAGGGCATCAGATCGCATTATGGATGGTTGTGAGCCACCATGTGGTTGCTGGGAATTGAACTCAGGACCTTTGGAAGAGCAGTCAGTGCCTTAACCTCTGAGCCATCTCTCCAGCCCTTCTTTTGGCTTTGTAACATAGGGTTTTTCCTAGGTTGTCCATGTTGGCCTTAAATTTATGGTCCTCCAGAGTCAGCCACATCGATGGCTAGAATTACAGGGCTGTGCCACTAAGCCCAGAAGAACTTATTTTATGGATCATAACCCCAGATTAAATAATAAAGAGCCAATATTATTTAAGCATCCTGCTTAGAAAGAAAAACAATAAATTTACCTAAAAGTTTCGAATGAGTGACAAGATGGCTATCATGACATTGCATTTATCTATTAGAAATGTCATGATGAAACCCATACATGTTGTATATATTATTTTTTTAACACATTAATTTTGTATGTGTATGGCATGCATGGCATACATATGAAAGCCAAAGGACAACTTACAGGAGTTGGTGCTTTCCTACCATATAGGTCTTGGGGGTTGATCTAGGGTTGTTAGGATTGGGAGCAAGTGCCTTTAACTGCTAAATCATCTTGCTGGCCCTGTTTAACATATGCTAATAAAAGTAAAGTGACTGAGCTACTCACCACTAACACATATGTGTTTTAGCATAGCATGGTAAGTGGGGGCAGATATACTTGACACATTCCTATTTTTTTGGCTGATGCTTATTTCTTTCCACCAATAGTCACAGTTCTTCAAGCCTTGTGAGACAATATCTCCAGGATGTTACCATAAACTATTAAAGGTCAAATAAAGGGTCACAAAGGTGTCTAAATCTTGCTCACCAGAAGGCAGTTCTAGACCATGGAAGGACCTACTCTAATCAAGATACACTGAAATCAGTTATAAACACAAATACACAGAAGACTTAACCAATTTTGGAGAAATTATGACATGGGGCTGGGGGTGTAGCTCAGCTGTGAGGGTGCTTGCCTAGCACACACGAGGTTGTGGGTTCAATCCCGAGGACCATATGAACTGGTCAAGGTGGACGTGGATATAAAGTATTTTGAATATATTCATGCCTAGTACCTTCTCCCATCCCCTTCTGCTTCCCAGTGGTCCCTCTTTTACTATTATAGTGTTGTTTGTTTGTTTGTCTGGTGGGGTGCAGGTGACCCAATAAGTTCAATAAGGGTTGTGAATTCTTTTAAAAGTTCCTCATAGTTAATTTGTAAGCAACAAGGCCAGGTCAGTTTATAACTTTTTTTGTGTCTAAAATGCAAATTAGCCCTAAAGGTGAAGAGTAGACTTGTTTCTAAACCTTAAATGGAAATTTTGTCAGTAATAATTTCCTCACCAAAGCCTAAAAGCTGTGAAATCTCAATTACAGGTGAATTTCCAATAGTATCTTTTCTAACCTTGTAGTCAGTAACCAAGAAGTTATTTTGTTTGTTCAATTGGTCTAGATACAGAAATCTTCCTCAAACTGCAGCTGGCCTAGAAATTACAATTTGATAATCTTTTGGCCTGGCTCATTTGATCTGTTTTCCCCAGTGACTTTCAATTATTCTCCTTTCTGTAGATCATAAATGCAAGGACAGATGAAAGTCACATCGATAATTTTCCAGACTCCACTGATGTTTTCTTCAATTATTACAACATAGGATTTTTCAGCATGGTCTACATGGACTCACTGTACGACTGACAACTGAGCACTTCGTCTTGACCACTTGGAGCACATTTCTTATAGATATGCACCTAGACCCCGTTCTCATGCATTATCTCACCTCAAAAAGCTACTCTTCTAGACCGTGGATGCTGTACCTGAGAAGGGAATCGTCCTCCCCACCTGCAGGAGCATTCCAAAGAATCTGGGTCCATACAGGGAAAAAAATAGATAGTATGGAATTTAGCTGAATAACTATGCTTTCTTTCTATTTCCTGACAGATTTCATTTGGAATCTTGAATTGGGATAAATTTAAAAAAAAAAACATACCTCTAAAGCTGGCAGTGGTGGTGGGCTCCTTTAATCCCAACACTCAGGAGGTAGAGGTAGGCGGATCTCTGTTTGAGGCCAGCCTGGTCAACGGAGTGAGTTCTTGGACAGCCAGGATTACACAGAGAAACCCTGTCTCCAAAAACCAAACCAAACCAAAAACCCTCTTGTTTCATTAGTCAACAACTGTTTATATAAAACTCAAGGTGCTGAATCAGAAATTAAACAATACTGAGAGGTTAAAGTCTTGAGATTAGGATAAAATGGCATAAATTTATATTTATTTACAATTTGTCTCTTAAAAAACCAATCTTCTTATCTAAAAATATATTTTCTGGCTATTGCAGCACAGACTCAAACTGAAGTTAGTCTAACTTAGGCATGTTTTGCATCATAGTATTTAATAGGTGACACAGGTGGTTTGCCTCTTAATCTCCAAATGTCTACGTTAAACAGCTAGAAATAATAAGTTTTTTGAGCTACAACTTTGTATATTGTATCTTCCTCCAGAGACTAGCATGTTTTTCTGCAAATAGGAGAAATAGACAAATGCTGAATTAAACAAAGTTAATTTTGAAAACTGAGGGCTAGTTCATGGAAACTTACAGAGAAATGGGGACGGTGGCCTTGCCTTCTTTAATTTGTTTAAAGTCAAGGTAAAGTCTAGATAATAAGAAGGTGTTGTTTGCATAGATGGTTCAGCAAGACTGTTTAGAGACAGAAAATGAAGATATTAGTGGCTGAAGAGGGAGAGCATTGGCCTAGCTGGACTAAAGAAAACAGAGGGAGGAGCCTGAGAACCCGAAAGCGGATCAGCAGGAGCGAGGGCTGCTTACTGCCCCAGCAGGTAGCACAGCGCTTTGTGTCTAATACACAGAAAAAGGAGACCGGGAGTGTAACTGATACCCGACAGCAAGTTTAAAAGAGATAACACCCTTTAATGTCACAGTTACAAGAAAGTTAATAGGTAAAGACACAGCTTTCCTTTCTGTGGGTAATAAGGTGGAAGGACAGATGAGACTCAAACAAATAATTTCCCAGGAACCTCTGGAGATAAATAAAAGCATGGTGGTTTGAATAAAAATGCCCCCCAAAGGTGTAGGGAATGGCACTGTTAGGAGGTGATGTCTTGTCGGAGGAAGTGTGTTTCAGTCACTGCCTTCCAGATGCAGAACTCTTAGTTGCTCCAGCACCATGTCTTCCTGCCATGGACAAAAATGGACATAACCTCTGAACTGTAAGTCAGGCCCAATTACATGTTTTCTTTTATAAGAGTTCTATTGCGAAGGCCTAGCTCAAAGGGTTTCAGAGGGGAAGAATGTTAGTATGTGGCCTGAATGTGGCTACTTTCTGCTGTTGTCAAAAACAAAACAAAACAAAAATAAAAACAACAAAAAACTGCCTGAGGCTAAATTGAAGAGTTTTGGATTAGTTGTGTTTGGCAGAGGGAATTTCAAAACACCCTAGCATTGACTGTGTCATGTGGTTATTAATGTTCATAGTCATGAAAAATCTATAATGAAAATGAGCAAGTTGAGCAAAGAAACATACAAAATGTACAGTTCATTAAGAAAAAGGGCACCAGGAAGGGAAATGGAACCAAATTCTGTGTTCAAGGAAGTAAACAGATTAAAGAAAAGCTGATATTGAATAAAATAAAGGGAGTGGTGGCATCAGAGCAAGATCTCATGCAGCTAAGCTTCCAACTTGTGAAAAGAACTAAAGAAAAGCTCAGAGCCAGCCTTGGTGATGGACAACTTTAATCCCGGCACTCCAGAGGTAGAGGCAGAGGCAGAGGAAGGTGGATCTCTGAGTTCCAGGTCAGCCTAGTCTATAGAGTTCCAGAACTCATGGAAAATAGAAAGCTAATGAAGATGTAATTAAATGAGGGAACCATGCTCCAGCCCCGGCAAGCAGGGGAATTTGGCAGCTTTAGGCATGTGGTTCTGGCTTTAGATTCAAGGATAGAAAAAAGGAGTTATGAATCTCCCTCTCCAACAAAGAAAAGCATCCAAAGCCAGCTACGTGTAAAGGGTGTCCTCGCATAGAGGCCTAGAGAGGCCGCTGCATGAAGCTATGAAGGTGAAGCTTGGGTTGCCTTAGAGACTCTAAGATGTCAGACATCAGACTTGAGTGATAGCTGCCAAGGAGAGATGCTAATAGGAAGTGGAACCAGCCCAAGAGAGAGACATGTACTGCAGTCAGCAAAGCTGAAAGGAGTTGGAGCTCTGAAGAGCACTCTGACATCAGACATGAAGATGCAGAGTGTGGAGTTTGTCCAGCTGGTTTTTGGTCTTGCTTTGGCCCAGCATTCCTCACTATGCTCCCTTCCTCCCTTGTGGAATGGCAATGGATATCCTGTGCTATTATATCTTGGATTATGTGATCTGCTTTTTGATTTTGATCTTAAAAGAGATTGCATGAGTCTCAAAAGAGACTTTGAACTTCAGACTTTTAAACAGTGGTGACACTGTAATAGATTATAGGAACGTTTGAAGGTGGACTAAATACATTTTGCATTATGATATGGCTACAAGCCTGTGGGGGCAGGGAGTGGAATGTGGTAGTTTAAAATAAAAATGGCCCCCATAGGTCCATAGGGAGTGACACTATTATGAGGTGTGGCCTTGTTGGAGGAAGTGTGTTCCAGTCACTTCCTGTTGCCTGTGGATCAAGATGTAAAACACTCAGCTCCATCTCCAGCACCATGCCTGCCTCCAAGTTACCATGCTTCCTGATATGGTCAATATGGACTAACCCACTGACGCTGTAAGCCAGGCCTGATGAAATGTTTCCTTTATAAGAGCTGCCATGGTCATGGTGTCTCCTCACAGCAACAGAACCCTGACTAAGACAAGAAGTACTACCATATTGCTTAGTAAGAGAGAAATTCCACTTTCTCTTTCTTCTTCCTTCCTCCCCTTTTTCCTCTTTCTTTCTTTCTTTTTTCAAGATAGGGTTTATTAGTCTAACAGTCCTGGCTGTCCTGGACCTTGATCTGTTACCAGGCTGGCCTTGAACTTACAAAAAGCCATCTGTCTCTGCCCCTGGAGTACTGGAATTAAAGGCCTGCGCTGCTGCCCCCTCCACCACCACCTGGATGAAACTCTACTTTTTTTTTTTGAGAGAGGGTTTCTCTTTGTAGACTTGGCTGCCCTGTAGACCAGGCTGGCCTCGAACTCACAGCGATCCACCAGCCTCTGCCTCCCGAGTGCTGGGACTAAAGGCATGCACCACCATGCCCAGCTGAAACTCTACTTTCTTGATGAAGCAATCAGGAAACTTTTGATGTCTTTATGAACAGAAAGGACAGTTAGAACATAGAAAAGATGATTTCCAAGGGAGCCCTGAGCTGTGTGTCTGCGATACCCAAGCATCTGGCTGCTGCCTGGTCTGACCCAGGAACAATAATGCTCCATGTGGCTAGTGTTTTACCTTTGCAAGGAAGACCACATTATACAATTCATCAAAATTATACTCGGTGCCAGAGAGATGGTTCTGTGGTTAAGGGCACTTGTTCTTACAGAGGATCCAGATTTGAGTCCCAGTACCACCATGGCAGCTTATAATTGTCTATAATTCCATTCCAGGAGATGTAACACACTCTTGTGAACTCCATGGGCATCAAGCATACATATAATGAACAGACATCCACGAGAGCAAAACATGCATGCATATAAGAATAAAATTAATAAATCTAAAAACCCAATCTGATAGTAAACAATGCAATGGCACATAATAGCATCTTTAAGTTATCATCAGATTGAGATGAATTGACATTTAGGAAGATTAAGGGCTTGTTCAAGGTCAGATAACTGATAGGCAATGATCATGTAGGCTCCTTGTAAACAAAACTGTGCTAGCCTAAGCAGTGTGTCTTACAGAAGATAAACCACTATTAGAAGTTCTGTGCAGAACTTGCAGCTTTGTTAAAAATCACAAGATTGGTAAGTAGCAACCCTACCACACTGGAGAGTCCTGTAAAAGCATGCTCACCCCTGAAACTGAGCTGATCCTTGAAGGAGCTACAATGGAAACTTGGGTGTTGGCATAATCTTATTGTACACAGCGTACAGTTCACCCTCGTTCATTCAAATGCTGTTTCTCTCCCCATTACCTGGTTTCAACCCAGACCTGGCATTGTAATGTTTATTGTAAGTAACTCCTGTCTCAAGTTCGTGTAAACATGCCCACCATGTGTTCTCTGCTCTGCTAGTAAAATACCAGGCAGCCAATGCTGAGCAATATAGAGAATGGGGGGGGGGGGCATCCAGGTCCAGCAAGGGGTGGAGAAAGAGAGAGGAAGTAGGGATTGAGCCGCGAGGAAAAGACCAAGAAGCATCAGGAGAAATGAACCAGAGACAGGAATGATTTAAAAAGAAGTATAGTGGGAATTTTGGATGGGAGGAAGCTAGATTAACTTGAACGTTTAGGATGGAGTAATTATTGCTCAGTATTGTGTTCTGGGCTAATCAAATAAATCATGGTCTCCATGTGTCATTCCCTGGGTAAATAGCTGGCTAAATCTAAACTGCTCCTGTACTAAATCTATGACTAACATCACATTAATAATCATTCTACACTTGGGCATGTAAATTTATGGATACTGAGGTGGCTGAAGACAGGGCTAAGAAAGAAGAGGAGGGATCTGAAACTCAGCATGGCGCCACACTCCTGTGATCTGAGTACCTGACAAACAGAAGCAGGAGGATCAAGAAATCTGAGGCCAGCCTGGCCCACAAGAAAACACTGTCTTTGGTTTTTGTTTTGCTTTGTTTTTTGGGTTTTTGTAGTTGTTGTTTTTGCCTACGTGTACATCCGTGTACTATGTGTGCACTGGCTGGTTTTGTGTCAACTTGACACAAGCTAGAATCATCTGAGAGGAGGGAGCCTTGATTGAGAAAACGCCTCCATGAAATCCGGATGGAAGACATTTTCCCAAGTAGTTGATCAATGGGGGGAGAGCACAGCCGACTGCAGGTAGAGCCAGGCCTGGACTGGTGGTCCCGGGTTCTAAAAGGAATCAGGCTGAGCAAGCCATGGGGAGCAAGCCAGTAAGCATCACTTCCCTATGGCCTCTGCATCAGCTCCTGCCTCCAGGATCCTGCCCTGCTTGAGTTCCTGTCCTGATTTCCTTCAATAATAAACAGTGATGTGGAAGTGTTTCATCATAGCAACAGAAACCGTAACTAAGACAATGTGCACTGGGTATCCATGGAAGCCATATAAGCATTGGATCCTTTGGAACTGGAGTTACAGATATTTGTGAGCCATCATGTGACTACTGGGCATCAAACCCAGGTCCTCTGAAGGGCGGTCACCGCTCTTGGCCACTGAGCCATCTCTGCAGGCTCCACACAGGGTAAAGAAAAGGAGTGGCTTAAACAGATGTAAGAAAAAGGAATGGCAGGGTATGGGCCAACAGAATGTGGAGGCAAAAAAGGAAGGAAGGAAAAAAAAGACAATCAAGATATGGTTTCTAAAGATTGCTTTATGCTATTCCTCTAGTGTCATTAATTTTATTGTTTAAGATTAAGCATATAAAAGTCTTTTGATTTCTAAATTAAGACTGTGTAGCTATGTACTTTTCAAGCAAAGTTGAGAAAAAAAAAGGGCTACTATGAGCAGGCCAATTAGCACACCAGATCGACCACACCCTCCATCTGTTGCAAGGAACAAATAACTGAATGGTTATAGAGGTATTTAATGGCTCCAGTAGAAACAATAACTTTTGGCAATGCATTAATTATATTTCAATGTCAAATATATGTAGTTTGGTAATCCGAAAGAAGTCTTTAAAACTTAAAATTTCAGTGTAAAAGAAACTCCTTAAAATCAAACTAATGGCAAAATGTAAGGCACTGCATTTATTCTAAACTTCCTTAGAAAAAGGAATATACACACATATATACATGTAGATATACAGATTTGTGTGTGTGTGTGTGTGTATGTGTGTGTAAGGAAAAAAAAGACAACACTTATGAGAGGGGTACAATTTAGCTTTCTAAAGTTTCTTGCACCAAACATTTTCACAACCATGCCATCACGTGAGAGGGTTGACATTCATATAGCTGATCCAAAGCTAAGGACATTCTGCCTAGATTATGTCTTGGCTCACTGAGTTGTTTCTGAAATGCAAATTATATGGTTTGTTTGTCAGTTTATATTATTAATGTTTATAAGAAATATTTTCTACAGCATGTTTTCCAAAAGATTTAAAATTAAATGAGTAATTTAATTAGTATGAAATTATCATAAAACTCCTGAATGCATCCATTGGTCCAGGATCTGTACAGACACACATATATTTACTACTTGGAACAAGAATCTATTGAAATACAGTTCCAAGAGAAATAGAAGCTACTAATAAGCTGGGCCCCTGTCCAGTTCTGGATGCCTAAACCAAGCTCCTGTGGAGGAGAAGGGAGTCTGCCTTCCTCACATGCTGCAACTTCAGTGTTATATGTATCACAATGCTTTAATTTTCTGTTTTTATTATTTTATTCTATTTAATATATATGAATGTTCTGTATCTGCGTGTACACCTGCAGGGCAGAAGAGGGCACCAGATCACATTATAGATGGTTGTGAGCCATCATGTGGTTGCTGGGAATTGAACTCAGGACCTGTGGAAGAGAAGACAGTGCTCTGAGCCATCTCTCAATTCCCAATGCTTTAGTTTTCTTGTTTACAATGAATTTTTCAAGTTTAGAAGACAATTTGAATAGTAAATGAGAAAAATATCATAGCTATCACTTGGAAAAAAAAACAAAGCAAAAACTCTGACCATTACAATATGCTCAAGGGACGAGAGTCGCCTTGGATTCATGTCCTGTGGCAACAATGCTCACGGCCATGAACCACACAGCAAACATACAGTGGACAGTTTAGAAGCTCCTATAGAACTGACACCCACGGACCACAACAAACACACCTGAGGAGTTCTTACTCTTCAACTCCAAAACAGAATAATCGCTACACCAAACTTTACCAAGAGGATCTGTACGAAACATTATTTTCCAACACTATTCTTAACAACAGCAGGTGACTCAAGTAGTCTTTGGAGCACTACTGGGGATGGGAAATCAAGTTAGCTTACCACTGAAAACCAACTAAAAAGAAAACAGTATTAAAAATCTGAATTTTGTCTAATTAATTTGAGCACTGAACCCTTACGTGTATTTTTATTGGAATTCTGTGCAATTCCTCTTTTACAGAAAACACCTTATTTCAGATGAAGAAACCCAAGTCTAGGTTGGCTAGGTGTCAGCTACGGAGTTGTACAGTCAGCTGGTAGATAACTAACAATTCTTACCTTTCAGGAGACTCTAGGACATGTTTAGTACTGTGTTCTCTCTTCCCCATAACACGTAACTGCACAGTCTAACCCAACACTCTTGTCCTCCCAGAAATGAGGCAGTTGCCTCATTCAGGCACATAAGTACTTGTCTACAGTGGAAGCCATACCCAGCTCTTAGCTCCAAAACCAGCATCCTGTCCAGAGCACTACTCCAACTTTTAAAAATCAACACTTTTTGCCTCTTATGTAAGAAGTCCTGGGTAAAGAGGGGATTTAACTATGAAGGGTCCATTAAAATATATATTAACCCACTTTTGTGTCAATAAGTATTCTGAATCAATTAAGCATGGTTACCTTTACTTACAGATGTCATCCACTGTGACAGGGAATCAGGGTTTCAAGCTGTTGAACAGGTCATTATCCCTGTCTTGTTGGATGACACCTGTAAATAAAATAAATCTATTTTTGAGTGAGATTTCTATGTCAACTCTACTTACGATGCATGCAGTAATTTTTAAATGGTCCTCATTGATGCACTACTAGAGAGAGCTACCTCCCAGTGCTAACTACTTTCTATAAATAGTTTTTACTTGTCCCTCAACACACAAAGTCCTGGGAGTTTAGTGTTCGATGCTGTCAGAACACAATCAGAAGGTGAGACTCTTGTAGGTGATGTCCATTTCAGTCTCCTGCCACTGTAATTAATATTTCCACTTCATACAAGGGACAAGCTAAGCCCTGTCAATTAAATAACTAGCCTAATGTTAAATAAAACACCTAGGATTGAAAAGTTAGCAAAGTTTATCATTAGGCTGATAAACTTTAAAAGACTTCAGTATTTCAAGAAGGCAAATTTACATCTATGCAAACTGCTACAGTGCCATTACTAGATATGGAATGTGCAGGTGTTCCTGGAAATGTCACAGGTGGAAAATAAAAAGTGAAAAAAACAGGAATGAGACAGAGAAAAGAACACTATTCAATATAGCACATATCTATGATTTTAAATTTTGGCAACTTCTAAACAAGATTTGCAGCTCTTAGCAAATATAAATATAGAAAAGACCATATTTAAAGCAAAATATCAAGAGCCAATGACTTAAAACATTGGTTTCTCTGTAGTTATGGAACACCAATTGAGCTAAAATCTGCCAGAAGCCAAAATTTGGGCTGGACAATGAACAGTAAATTTCCATCTCCTGCCAACCCACAGCAAAAAATGAGCTTATGCTGCTTTACAATGAGGTCACGGACAGAGCCCACAGAGCAGGGTTAATCCCAAGTACACACACACTGTCAGCGCTTTGCCTGCATCATCCCACTCACCCCACAAGCCGGCACTTGTCACAATCTTACAAGTAAGACCAGACGCAGTGGGACTAGCTTACAAGTCTGTTGCAGACGCCGGGCTCTAAACCTGTCTGCACATCCTTAGCCACCAGAGACTCCTGCAGACTCAGGGGACATAACATGCTTCCGCTAAAACAGAGATGTTCCTGTAAGTCGACCCCACACAATGCACAACAACGCAACCTTCCCACTTGGAACGAAAGGATGAAGAAACGCCAATGAGGACAAACAATCTCAATATCAAGGAATTCAAACTTTTTATATTATTCTCAAATATATCATGACTAAAATGAGACAACTGAAAGCTTAAACTATATTTTACAGTTAAAGAAAATCAAAGCCTTCTGATTTAATTCCTTCTTACACTACGGGATAAATCCTCCCACCTAAGGCTGGCTGATTCTCAGAGCAGTATAACAGTTACTATAGACAGAATTAAACCATGTGTATTAAAATAAACAACATTGCTAAAAACACAACTGTTTATAAACCACCTTTAAAGAAAAAACCCCAAAAGCAAAGCCCACGGTTCTGCTGTGACCTCACACGGAGCAGCTGTCTTTCTGCTTGTACATTATACTCCTGACCAAAGCCCTTAACTTTTATGCTGGGCCATTTCCAACATTTTTAAAGCTGAAGGCGATTTTTTTGAAGGGATGCAACCATGAGCAAAAATACAGCTGGTGCATTTTAACCAAACAAGTAAGAGATACACAAAGCTCAGCCCCACAGCCCCACCTTTCCTCCTGAGAGCCCTGTGGGAACTGGGGACACTCGGCAGGGGAGCTCTGGCAAGGACTCCCCACAGACAAAGAGAAGTGCGGTTCACGATAGCTTACCCTTTTCTCTGACACCCCATCCTGGCCTGTGGCCTCTTTGTCATCATGTGTCTCTTTCAGGACTGCCATGTGCTGTTTGTATGCTGGCTCTCTGTTTAAGGTTGTGTATCCTATGTGCTCATAAATTGGGTTTATCGTCATCTTGGCAATGTATTCTGCTGCCTTGGTTTCAATATAGAGAGTAATCAAGCCATCAGTCACCAGATCGTGGATGGACTCAAAGCGTTTCTCCCCAACAAAGTGCTTTCCATCGTAGTACAGCCTGAAGTTTCTGGTCTGACTTCCAAATCTGCCTCAATGAAATGGGAAAGATGCTTTTAAGAAAAGTGAACACGTCAATTCCTTCTGAAGAAGAAACAAACACAAACACCCCCAAGCTGACATCTATTACTTTTGTTTGTATAAGACAGTTTAGATCAGCTGTGCCTGATTCCAAACAGCCATCTAGAATACAGAAAATTCAACCTCTCAACACCAACAGTAAACTTGAAATAACCAGGGTTATTAGCATAGTGATCCTAGAAATAAGCATTTTCACTTATGTATCTTTTAAATCCATTTCATTACACTTGTAATAAAGTAGGTAAAATAAATCTTATAACCTAAGATGGCATATTCCATATGCAATTGGTTATCTATAATATATAAAATTTCTTCCAGTTGAATAATAAAAATATGCAATGTGCTTAAAGATCAGCATTAATGTCTTTCAACAGGGAAGCCCCATTTACCGCTCTTGAGTGGGATGCTGGCAATCATTGACACTTGTGCTGCTACCAGAACTGAGCCAAGCAGCAGACAGAACAGAAGCAACTGGGCCATTTCTGGCCAGAGCTCAAGGACTTGTCCTTCCCTTTAAACCTGTTCCGTGTCTGTTGGTTTGGAATAGGCAAAAAAATGCTTACAATACATAGGGCACGTAAGTCACACACCATCAGATTACCGAAATCTGTTGTCAGCTTTAATGACATGCTTTAATGACTGGAGAAAGATGGTTTCTCTTCATAGTAATGTCAGTGTTTTGCTTCCTGCAGGAAACCTCAAAATTGAATCCAAGTTGGCATGACTGACACCAGCGTCCTTGCCAGGAGATATAAGCAACTTAATAGAAGCTGATGCCAAAACAGGAAACACTGCCAGTTTCAGAGTAAGCACCAATAAAAACTAAGCAAATCAGAAAGGATCTATTTCATTTTGTTGTAAAAACAAAAACCACACACATACAGAATAAAAATTAAAAGTGATGCTTGCTTTGAAGAGGCAGCACGTGAAGCTGGGAGCTCAGTATGTAGCATGACTGGCACAGGCAATATCCAATGGGTGGGGATAGATATTCTATTTTCTATTATTCTATCCTACCTTACCCTACCCTACCCTACTCAATTGGATATAACTTTGTTCTCTGACTGGGGCTCACTGTATAATTCTGGCTGGCCAGGAACTCACTATGTAGAGCAGGTTAGCCACGAACTCCCAGGGATCTACTTGCTTCTGTTTCCTGAGAGCTGGAATTAAAGGCGTGTGCCCCACATCCTGCTAGGAACTAGACACTTTTTAATAATGGGTCCATAGTGTTCTGTTTGCATTTTATAGTTTAGACTTTAATAATGCTTAATCTAGAATCCAACATAATATCCATGTTGACCTTTTAACTTATAATTATCCACCTTTCGTTTCTTCAAAAGCAATCAAGTTTTTACTTATACTCAAGTAAATGAGCCATATAATTAAACTTTCCTCTTCTCTATTTCTTTAAACTTAAATATTTCTCCCAAATTTTCAATACTGTAAGTCTCAAAGGCTAGAAAGACAGAAATGTCTACACCAAAATTAAATACTGAAGTTTTTAGTTTAATATATTTCTATTATTTCCTTTCTCTAATGTGCAGTATCTGCTACTTAAAAAAAAAACACTGAAAGACAATTTGAAATTTGTGTAAGCTCCTTTCCATGGTGGCTGTGACCCTCAAAATAAAGACTGTTTGGGCAGTAGTGCCAGTCATGGCCACATAACTGTCCTCTGAACTCTGAGCAGTGCAGGGAGCCAACAGTGAGGGAAGAAGGCAGTGGGCCTGGCCCCATAGGCTGGGCACAGTGTGGCTGGCAGGGAGAAGGCTAGGTTTGGACCTGTTTTACCCCTGACTTCAAGAGGCCCTGTCCATGGTGTCCAGCTCCTTGTCAGCCTGGAAGTTTGAGGAAGCTGTGAGATTACTAAAGGAATGACAGTCATAAAGTACTTGATTAAACTCATCCTCAAAGGACATGGAAGCTAAAGTCCGGATTGGAATTTTGATTTATTTTTTTCCCCTTTGGAAAACAACATGGTTTTACTAAAGGAACTGCATGTATTTCCTGCCTGCCAAAACCACGCTGTTATTAGGAAGCCACAAAAGGAATAGCCTAAAAGTGCGGCTGTCAGACACTGCTCTATCACTCTGATCTGCTTTGTACTTTGTTGTGTCTGTGGATCAGAAGCAGAGATCACAGAATATCCTTGAAAATAGAAGGGAATGGGTGGACCTACTCTATGAAAGAAAAAACAACAAGATGACACAGAGTTGAGGATTAGAGGGACCCTGCTTTTCAACAGTGTTCTGCTGGTAGACGGTCATTTATTCAACAAACACTCAAGAAAATACTCAGACACTTTCAGTACTACAAGTTCATGATATCCTGCTCACAGAGCAACCACAGTGGGAAACAGATAATCATAAAAGCAGATTGAAGAAAAATATGAAATGTTGAATTTCAAAAGCCTCACAGTAAGACTGCTTTAAATATTTTTTTACACTATTTGTATATGTGAATGCATACGCCAGCATGCCCAAGCACACAGAGGTCAAAGGACAGTTTTTAGGAACTGGCTCTCTCCTTCCACCATTTGGGTTAGGGACTGAGCTCAGAACATCAGACTTGGTAGCATCTTTATCAGCTGAATCACTTTATGGTCAATTTCCTTTTCCTGTTTGCCTCTGCCTGGACTAACAACAGCTGCTTAGGGACACTTGGAATAGTGCAGTCCCAGCTCTACACAGACAGAGCGGAGCAGAATGAAGACTCACGTCCTCCAAAGTGGTCCTGGAGTTAACAGGCAGGAAAGAACGAGGGGCAATGTGCTCTGCACTGTGACTGCGGTACGGAATTAGCGCTTCCTACAAAGACTAAGAGAGAGGCTCTAGAGCTGTGCAATATTGAGCCCAGCTGCATTCAGATCCATTTCAGGATATGTAATCTGAACATTTAGCTTTAAAAAATGAACATAACATTCTTTTCCAGCTTTTTTCCTTGTGAATCATATTCCTAAAAAAATTCAGTCTAGATACATAAGATGATGAAAATATGTATAAAATGTTACTTTCTGTAAAACTAAAAAGTAACTTTGATTTGCAGCCAGAGTTATTTTGAAGTGACTCTTCAAAGGGCTGGAAGCTAAGAGATGTCTCCTGTTCACAGCCAGGGAAGACAACGTGTAAGGCTCTGTCTCTGCTAATACTGAGTCGTCAGAGGAGTTTCTAACAACAAAAACACAAAACCATTTTCACCATAAACACAATTTGCATTATTTGCCAGAGGAAAGCATCCACCTCAACAGTGAAACACAGAGAACTACCTCTGAAGCACACAGTCCTAAGCAAGCCTGCAGGAGACAGACAGGGACAAAGTAAGTGACAAACACTCTGTGATCAAAAGAATGCTTTAAACTAACTCCCCTTAAAACATTAGGTATGACTTTTGCCTAGCTTGCTACACAGTTTTGATGATAAAATGGAGGGAATTACTAAAGTGTGGAACCTTACGATTATATTCTCCTCCCATCTACCTAAATTTTCCAAAGTGGCAGCAGACGGCTCTGGAAGGTGGATTAGGTGACAACCTACACAAGGGAAACTAAGACCTCCACTTTGCCTTTCTTGACAGGAGACTGAAGACTGCTCCAGGGAATCCCATTAACTCTACAGCCAAGAGCATCATTCTATAACTGTCAGGCTCCCCTGAGCTCTTACTACAGCTGATGAGCCAAATACACTTAAATATAGTAATTAGCCGACAACTACCTAGTATCTAAGAAAAACCTTCAAGGAAGACAAACTACAATAAACTCAAAGGGGCAAAAATACCTGTTTTAAAAGTATTAACTTGATAAATTACAGGATGTCTTATTTCTATTCTTGAATAGAAGTTACCCGCCCCCCACCCAAATCATGCCACAATGAAGACACAAAGTAAACAGTTACGGTAGAGATCAGAGAGATAATCTAAGAAAATCACAAAGGAAGGACAGAAATTTACACAATTTACAAAATAGTGTGTGGGTAAATGTAACAAGGTACTCAAATAGAGTAGTAATTATAAATGATATCCTCAGATTGGCAGAATTTAGTAAGTCTGACATTACAGAATTGCTACAAAGGCTGTGGCTGCTCCACTATTTATCAGAGACATTTATTTGCATCATATAGCAAAGTTGAACACAGGCACATGCATATATCCTCTGACATGGTCAGCCTAGTCCCATCCTGAAGGAATCTAATACCTAGAAATACTGCATCACAGTTCACATATAGCCTCGGCTATTTTATAAATAAATATACCATTTTATACATAAAAAATTTAACATATATATGACTACTGTTGCCATAGGCTAATAAATCTTTATCTATATGTAGGTATAGATACAGATAGTTTTTTGAGATAGTATCTTGCTCCTATACAATTCTGGCTGTCCTGGAACTCA
The DNA here is from genome assembly GCA_907169655.1 of Acomys percivali. Classification (NCBI taxonomy): domain Eukaryota; kingdom Metazoa; phylum Chordata; class Mammalia; order Rodentia; family Muridae; genus Acomys; species Acomys percivali. The sequence continues at coordinate 47,042,998 of OU015750.1, forward strand.
CTATATAGACCAGGTTGGCCTTGAACTCACAGATATCCACCTGTCTCTGTTTCCTGAGTGATGGGATTAAAGACATGGGCCGCCATACTCAACCACCATAGGCTATTTTTATATTTAAGTACTTCCTCTAACTTCACACAAACACATATATCAACAACTTTCAAAAAGTGAAACCACATAAATTTGCAGTAAGACAGAAACACAAACACTATGATGGCAAAGCCCATGGGTTTGTAGAGTACTTCCTTAAGTAGGCTGCCAGATAGAGTGCTGACTGTTGGTTTTGCTTACTGTGAAGCACCAGAGGCTAGCACAATACCTGGCCTTTATGATGTCTAAGCAAGATGACTAACTCCAGCTGGTATGATGGCAAATGGCTGTAATTCTAGCACATCAGAGGCCAAGGAAGGAGAATTGCTTCAAGTTCAAAGCCAACCTGGCTTAGAGCATGAGACCCTGATGGAGGAAAGAATTTCAGGTGTAGAAGATACAATGGAAGAATTTGATGCAACCATCAAAAAAATGTTAAATCTAAAAACTTCCTGACATAAAACATCCAAGAAAGCAAGAATATCATGAAAAGATGAAACCTAAGAATAATAGGAATTGCAGAAAGAAAAAATGCCTGGTTCCAAGGCCCAGAAAATATTTTCAACAAAATCATAGAAGAAAATTTCCCCCATTTAAAGAAAGAGATACATATAAACATACAAGAGGCCTAGAGAACACCAAATAGAGTAGACCAGAAAAGAAAATCCTCCCACCATATAATCATCAAAACACTAAATGTACAGAATAAAGAAAAAGTATTAAAAGCAGCAAGGGAAAAAGGCCAAGTAACATATAATGGCAAACTTATCAGAATCACACCCGACTTTTCAGCAGACACCATAAAAGCCAGAAGTGCCTGGGCAGGGGTCCTGCAAACCCTAAGAGACCACAGATGCCAATCCAAACTACTATACCCAGCAAAACTCTCAATAACCATAGATGGAGAAAACAAGATATTCCATGACAAAAAACAATTTAAGCAGTAACTATCCACAAATCCAGCCCTACAGAAGGCAGTAGGAAGAAAACTCTAACCCAAAGAGGCTAACTACACCCAGGAAAACACAGGAAATAGATAACTTCACATTAGCAAAACAAAAACCAAACACACTACCAGAACCAACATCAAAATAAAAGGACCTAACAGTCACTGGTCATTAATCTCTCCCAACATCAATGGTCTCAACTCTCCAATAAAAAGATGCAGACTAACAAAATGGATGCATAAACAGAACACAACAGTCTGCTGCACTCTAGAAATACACCTCAGCCAGGCGGTGGTGGCACATGCCTTTACTCCCAGCACTTGGGAAGCAGAGGCTCCACCACACAACAAGGACGTTCGCTCAACTATGTTCACAGCAGCTCTACTCTTAATAGCCAGAATCTGGAAACAACCTAGATGTCCCTCATCTAAAGAATGGATAAAGAAACTGTGGTACATTACACAATGGAATACTACTCAGCTATTAAGAACAAAGAAATCTTGAAATTTGCAGGCAAATGGCTAGAACTAGAAATGATGATCCTGGGTCAGGTAACTCAGACCCAGAAAGACATGCATGGTATATACTCACTTATAAGTGGATATTAGCCCAATATAGATGTTCTCTGAGAGACTCCACCCAGCTGAGAGTGATATGGAAGTGCTGGGGGATGGAAGGGTTCAGGAGCCCACAGGGACACCATCAAGGTGGATCTGGATTGGGGCGGGGGGGGGGGGGGAGGGGGGTGCTGCAAACTGATGCACCAATCAAGGATAATGCATGCAATGACTCTAGACCCCTGTTCAGATATAGCCAATGGACAACTCTTCATGGTGCAGGAGAGGGATGGAGCATGGACTCCTCTGACATGAACTCTGGTGCCTGCAATTTGATCCCTTTCCCTTGGCAGAGAGGCCCTGGGGGCAAGTAGGTTATCAGGATGAGACCTGATGGGCTATGGTCAGCTGCTGGGGGAGGAGCAGCCCCCTCAGTGGTCTAGGACAGGAGAATAGGGTGGGAGAGGGAAGGAGGGTAGGAACAGAAAGATAAGAGCAGGGGATAACAACTGGGATGTAATGTGGGTAAATTATAATAAAAAATTAATAAAAAAGAAAAGAAAAAAAGAATGAGGCCCTGTCTCAAAATAAAGGAAGTAGGGAACTAGGAGAATTTGTTTCAGTGCAAGACAGAGGGAGAATGAGAGAGTGTAATGGGGGCTGGAAATTTACCAAAATTAACTATATACATGTATGCATAGGTCATACTGAAATCTAGTATTGAGTAAAACTAACATACGCTGTTAAAAATAATTTCTAAGTGGTTCCATTAATACTTTTTCCTGAGTTAGGTGGCAACATATAACAACAAAATTATTTCAGTAAGTTCACTGGCATGATATAGAGCTGTCAAAATACAACGCAATTTCTATAAGCTTATTAGTACCATGCCACATTGTCATTACAGATCTGTAATGCTTTCAGTGTGATGAGGTATATAACACTAAACTGCTTTCCATTTTGACAACTGAAATACAAAGATGTTCTTTTTTTTCTAGTGAGTTTTCCCAAGACAGGGTTTCTCTGTGTAGCCTGATACGATGGACCCAAGTAAGTCTCTCCTCCCGGCAGGTGTTTTTGTCAGGGTTGTTTTTCACAGCCCCAAGAAAACAAAGACAGTTGCCTTTCCTGGATCTCATCTGTCTCCCAGGTACTGAACACTTAGTTCTTGGATCTAGTTTTATACTTCTTAAATGTTCTTTGTAGTTACTAATTGTGTTCATCTCATTCATCACCTGCTATTTTTAAACATACTATCATGTACAAAGAAACACTTGTTTTAGTGTTTTAAGGCTGTCTAAGCAGACAGTACTAAGGCTTACTCAAAGCTCCTTTGCAACAGACGTGAATTCTTAGTCTTATTAGGTCAACAACGGACAGTCTAGTCTCACTTACTTCTGGCTTTCAGGCCATGTTTTAGAAGCTTGATTGGTTCTGTTACATACCTTTAAGTTCAGTACCAATTATCTACTAATGGTCAGCAGATTATTACATTTTCCTTATTAACTGCGTATTATTAATACATTATTTACATATAGTATCCCATATTTATTGACAGGGTATAACTCAATGAGTTTTAATCATGGGTGAGATGCAGAAACATCCCAAACAGCTCCCCAAATTTCCCCATGCTCTTTCACAGCCTATCTGATTGCTCTCTTTCCCACTGAACTACTTATTTGTTTACTGCCATTACACTTTTCTATTTTATATCAATAGAACCATGGGCCAGCAAGATGGCTCAGAAGGTAAAAGTGCTACTATATAAAAAGCCAGACATGGTAGGTCATATTTGTTATCTCAGTGCTCCTCCGGTGAGGCAGGAGGCAGGCCAGCAGCTCAGAGCACCCTGAGTGGCAGAAGCAACAGAACAGACCCTACTGCAGCAAGGCACAAGGAGAGGACACACTACTGAAAGCTGTCCTCTGACTTCCCATATACGCAAACGCAAACACACACACACACACACACACACACACAGACACACACACACACACATTAATAAAAATAAAATAAAAGCAATAATAAACTAATGGAACAATAAAACATATATATTCATTTCTTTTGTGATGCTCAAGTTTTTAACATAAAGATTTGCTTTAAATAGATGGATATTGTGCTGATTAGATTTCAAGTGGCCAAACCAGGACTGGTGTGGTGTGGTGTGGTGTGGTGTGGTGTGGTGTGGTGTGGTGTGGTG
>OU015750.1:47055528-47070190 GCA_907169655.1 Acomys percivali
CAGCAGCAGCAGCAGCAGCAGCAGCAGCAGCAGCAGCAGCAGCAGCAGGAGGAGCAGGTACGATCTAGACAGCGGTCAGTGTCTGCCTGTACTTCCCCGGCAGATACTCCAGCCTCAGGGCTGAGAAGGCTTGAGCTGCACTCACCTTACTATCCTGAAGGGAAGCATGCACACTGCAGGACACAGGCAAGGCTCCTGGATACACTCACTGGTGACAAAGGAGGCATGCAGCTCTGCTTGGCAGCTACCTTTTGACCCAAGTGAAACTTGACTTACACTGATTCTCAGGGAACAGAAACAGATCGCAATTCCTTTGCCTCATCACTGCACACTGAGCAATTAAGCCATTACACAGCTGCAGCATTAGTGACGTTTCCCTAAGCAACTCCATGTGTAGGCCAGCAGCTTGATGATTTTGAGTATCAGATATGTGCAGGTGAAAACATCTCAACTGATAGAGAACAAAATTCTGCAAAATGGGGTAAGAGACTTTCAAGTGCTCTCCTCTGAAAACACTGTGACTGTTACACGTTTTGCCAATCAGAAACTCAAGCTTCAAAGGTAGGCAGCTAGAGCAGACTCCAAATCTACACTATCATTTCACTTCCAAAGTTCCTGCAGAGAAAGCCATTATTTTGTGACAGGCTTTTAAAAATCGCAACTTCTAATTTTCTCTGGTCTTCCTTTTGTCCTTCAATCTACTCATTAAGGTTCCTGTCCAAGTGGCTGTTGTTTTAAATGATTCATTTGGCTTTATTCCCCAACTACTGTAAACACACACTTAAGATTTTTCTTCTGGATAAAAATTAATTTTAGAAGCTTAAGCGACTGGCAAAAAGGCATTCATTATGTCAAAGGGAACCCACATGAACAGGAGCCCAGTTATTTTATAAGTCATGCATAGCTTCAGTTCTATATCAGTTTAAATATGTGACACTGATAAGTGTTTCCTTTCCTCTCTGTCTGTCTGCCTCCCTCCCTTCTTCCCCCTCCCCGTTCTCCAGGGTTTTCTCTATGTAGTCACAACTGTCCAGAGAGTCACTTTGTAGATGGCTGGCCTGGAGCTCACAGACAGCAGCCTGCCTCTGCTCCCTGAGTGCTGGGACTGAAGGTGTGCACCCTCTTCACCCGGGGCTCCATGGCTCTTGTTCTGTTTGGTCCCATTTGCAAGAACACTCTTAAAAGGAGTCCAGGCAGGTGTGCCCTGCACTCAGTGTTCAGCTAAGGAGAACAAGACCAGGAATGTAATGCTCAGCAGTAATCTCACCTGTTTGCACAGTTTGGTTACTTTGGGTAAGAAAATAGTTATTAGCATAAAAATGTCAGTAATAAATATGTTGGGTTATAAACACTTTCTCACATTTACCCAACTCCAATAAAAGTGTAAAAACAGGTTTGTTTGGTTTTTTTTCAGATAAAGACAAGTTGGTTTTTTTTGTTTTGTTTGTTTGTTTAGTTCTAAGTGGGTTCCAGTCAGAACACAGTCCAAGAATGGAGTCGTGTGAGGAGAATTCTGAATGCTTGTGAAAAAACTTCAAGAAAACAAGGCAGAGTCTTGTGACCTCAGATTCTTCAACAACATGTAGTTGGTGCTGGCCTGTGCTGTCGCGGCCTTCTCAGGTATAGCAGATAGGAGTGAGTTTGCTTTAGATCATCCATTACAAGTGGCTATTGGTACTTGTTTATTTGCCTCTATGGAAAAACTTTGCCACCTGCAGCTTGCCCTTCTGATCATCCACTCAGGTGCCCTTTCTTAGCCCTCAGGGTATATATAACCTGTCTGATGCTCTGGATAGAGCTGGCTGCTGCATGAGACTTTAGTCTGCCTCACTTTTAGGCTCCATTCTCCCATGTTTCACTGCCTCTACTGAGGTTAACAGGTTGCAACTGTACATATACCCATAAATTGTTGAAAGTTTACTAGGTACAGTGACAGTAAAAAGAAAAGAGATGTTTTGTATCTGAGAAGTCACTTCATGTGAGTACTCTTATCAGCAGCTCTCCATAACTTTCTATACCTTTTTATTTCACTGTTCTCAAGATATAGATGAAAATTTTAGAACCAAATAAAACAGTCCCAGAAATGACAAACCGAGTAGGAAAGGGTTAGCAACAGATCAGAGATAGCAGAGGAGGGGAGCTGGTGACTGGTGGAACGCCTGGTCTGACCCTCAGAACTGCACACTTACAGAGTACAGCGCAGGACTCGGCCAATAGAAACTGTCCAACTGAACCTGACAGGTTGTCCTGTAGCGAGGTAAAAGGTTGATGGTGTATCTTTTGTGTGTCTGTGTGCCAAAGGACAACGGTAACTGGTTCCCTAGATGCCATCAACTTTCTTGGTGACAGGATCTCTCCCTGGCCTGGATCTCCTCCAAGCAGGTTAGACAGGCTGGACTGGCTAGCCAGGGAGCCCCGGGGACTACCTGTATCAGCGCTAAGATTACCAAGCCTAGCTTGCTTTTTTTTCTTCTAAGAGAAGGTCTCAATATGTAGTCCTGGCTAGCCTGGAATTCAATACAAACCACCCTTGCCCAGGTGTTCCTTGCCAACTGAGGCATCTTGTCAAACCAATGAACGACGTGTTTTAAAAACTAGTTTGTGAACTGGTGGGGTATTTCAGCGGTCAGCACTAAGCTCTGGGTTTGATTCTTAGCACTGAGGGGAAAAAAATTATCTCTTAAAACTATGAAAACCATAAAAAAACACATGTATTCATCTGAATTTCTTTTTTTTTTTTTTAATCTGAATTTCTTAAATCGTAAGTTACTTCATGTCTGACGTATTTCCTTATGCTGTAATTAATCCCAACGTCAAATCAATCCACAGGAATCACGAAACAGGGGGTACCTCACAATAAGTGCCTATATAGTCCATTCTCCTTCTCTGCACACTGAACTTAAAGAAGCATTGCCCTCTCTCTTTGTTCATAGACAACTGGTAGCTGCCTGACAGCACTGGACATTACCCTGAAACCCTACATAGCACGCAGAGACCAGCGGTAAAGGAAGAGACACCGAGGAGTGGAAACATGTTTTCTCAGCCCTGTGTCCCAGTCACCTCCACAATCTTACCAATTACTGTTCTTCTTTCTTGCCTTTCTTTTTTGTTGTTGCTTTTTGTTTGTTTTTTGTTTTTTGAGATAGGGTCTCTCTGTGTTAGCCTTGGCTGTCCTGGAATCACTTTGTAGACCAGCCTCTGCCTTCCGAGTGTTGGGATTAAAGGTGTGCACCACCACACGTGGCTTCTTTTTTAATTTTAAAAAAACTGTCTTTTCCCTTGTGAGAGTAGGCCCTGCTTTGTTGACCAGGCTGACTTTCAACTACTGGGCTTGAGTAACCCTTCTGCCTCAGTCTTTTAGCCATGACAACTAAACGAGACTTCAGGATGAATACCCAAGAGATAGGACTGACTGTATGACATAAGCAAATGAAAACTCCTTTTAGTTACTAGGTAATATGATATAGTATCAAGGCTTTGGAAATCTATTTTTAAACAGTATGAAATAGAGAAAGATAAGGATCTAGAAAACTAAAGGAAAATTATAAACTCAAAAATTTAAAGTTTATGTTAAAAATAATAAAATTTATTTTTACCAGCAAACAATATATATTTGCTTTAAGATTTAGTGTGTGCTGTAAGGGAAGGGGGAGCTCTATAAGGGCCTAAAATCTGATGAAAACAACAAAACCAATGTCTTGGTTTCCATCAGAAGAGACTGAATAGCAAACAGTGTTACCAGCTAACAAGGGGATGGAGATGTTGTTACAGGATATTTGAAAGGAAAGTAACGAGATCAGTTTTGGACATCTTGGTCCTGACATAGCTACTGAGGACCCTGAGGTTCAAGATTTATTCCTTTTAGAAAACCCTTGGCCAACGCAACAAATCACAGTGAACACAGATGGCTATGAACTAGACAAGCTGTTTGCCACAAACGGGTTGTACATCGTGTTAAAAACAAAACAAACTGATGTGAACTGGAAGAATTATCAGTTGACGTGGGAGTCTGAGATGATGATAATAATACACATTTCAATCTTTCTATTTCCTACTCTTCTTTTTTGTTGTTGTTGTTTGTTTTAGTTTCTGTTTCTCAAGACAGGGTTTCTCTGTGTAGCCTTGGCTGTTCTAGACTTGCTTTATAGATCAGGCTGGCCTCGAACTCACAGCAATCTGCCTGACTCTGCTTCCCTGAGTGCTGGGATTACAGTGTGTGCCTCTGTGCTGGCTTTCATACTCTCTTAACATTGTTCTGCCTTACATCTGGTGTAAAACGTGAAGACTGTTAGGTTATACTTCAATGCATAAATTATTCCTAATATATATTCATAAATTCCTCTTCCCACTCTCCCCTGTAGCTTTCTTTTACTCAGTATTTCTTTGCAAAAAACAATCCTTTGGGGAGTTTTCAGTAACAAAAGATAGACTATCGGTTCTCACAGACCTATACATTGAAAACACTCCCTTCAAACTAATGTTCAGCATTCTCTAATCGATTTCCTGTGCCAGGTGGATGGGAAGTGAGTAGAATGAGAGGGCGAGGAGGTGAGGAGGAGGAGGAGGAGGAGGAGGAGGAGGGGGACTTTGGGCAGTCTGGCGGTTATTTTACTCCAAACCAAATCTGTGCTGCTTGAATATGACGCTATGAGAAAGGGGAACTACGCAATGACTGCACCCCAAGATAAGAGGCAAAACTGAGGTTAGGCTCCTAAGTTTTAGAATGTCTGCCTGATCTCGGCAGGAAATAAGGAAACTGTAGCCCAGGGAACAGGGCTTTGTTCTTCCTTCTTCCAAGCTGCTCTGGTCCATTGGCTGCTGCATCAAGGTTCACTTACCCTAGACAATCTCATGATGGCCACAGTAGGAAATGCAGTGGTGCAAAATTCTGGTAGAATGTTAAAGGAATAAAAAGCTAAATAAATCAACTTCAAGGACTGTGGATGCAGCTGAGCAATGTCCCCAACATGCATAAGCCCTGTGTTTGAGGCCCAAAAGGGCAGAGAAAGCAGAAACAAAAACATAGGAAAAGTATACAACTTCAAGTAATTTTGTGATTCCCCCCCAACCATTCTTCTAGTAAAACTGACAGACAAATAAACAAAGACATTTGGGTAGTCAAAGTAGATACTTTACCCTGTATGCCACAATTAAAATTAATGAGCTACACAACTAAGTACTGAAGAGGGATATATGCCATAATTTGTAACAAAAGGCAAAGGTCCACAGATGTTGTGATAAACTTTCTCAGAATACCAAAAACTCAGAACTCAGTAGGAAATAACACTGAGCGGAGCCAATCACTTAAAAGGAGGCCTACCTGATGCTCCTCCTTGGGGAGAATGGACTCCGTGCTCACTCACAGAGACAGAGTAGATGGAGAAGGAGTCAGACTAGCTGTCTTAGGCACTGAAAGCTTTCTATGTGCTCTATGCTCTCTCACTTCTTCACCACTGCCCTAGGAAGCTGCAGGTGCTTTTCAGTCTTCTCAAAGATGAGACCAGTGTGAATTAACCCACAAGGAGATGGGCAAAGACAAAAAAATAATTATTCTAAGCCTCTGGACAGGCAGGAATGCAGTGTTTAAAAGCACACTCTAAGCCTGACTGGCTTAAAATACTATCACAACGTCTATGTGTGACCATGGTCAACTGTGTTAATCAACCTCCACACTCTCTGATTCTTCAACTGTAAACTTAGAAGTGGTGGTGGTGGTAGCAGGAGCAATAGAGTTGCCTTGAATAGTTAAGTGTACTTGGAAGCCTGGCACAGCTAAGCCCAGTGCATAGGTATGCTACTGTACTGCTGTTCTGATTGCTGAAGTCAGTGCTAATGGAAATTCTCCATTCTAGGCACCACACTGTCAGCTAAGAACAGCTAAGACATTAGGTGAAGCGCAGCTGTAGAGAAGAACCAAGAGCTCTCAAGAAAGCTACTTCAACCAAAATTCAACGTAAGAAATGACACTGGCTTTAGGTTCATCAGTTACAAAGATCTTTTAGTATCTGTCCTTATTCAAGCAATAGATGGAAGCTGACACAGCAGGGCAGACAGCAAGGGACTGACAAACGGGCTTTAAAGTATCTGAATCCTGAGTCACCAAGGGCTACCATTCATGGGGAATTTTTAAAGGGTCTCAAAGCTATTAAAACGGTAATTAGACCCCAAGAAAACAAGAACCAATTCAATTACATGCTGGATGTCTTTAAAATTTAAAGTCCTCTATTAGGAGGGTTTAAAATAAAGAACAGTTATAATTGCAGATCCATGACCAACCTTAAAGCCAAAGTGTATGTTCCAGGCTGCCGCTGGCTCTCCCGGATGAGGTAGCTTCCCTCGGCCACACTCAAGAGCTGGTCAGTCTCTTCTCTAGAGATCATGCCATGAAACCTATGGAACAAAGTCAATTCAGAGATCCAGCCTTCCATGGCTTTTCAGTACAACAGGACAAAAGCCCTCCCTGGCCTCACTTGTTGTTTTCAGCCACAGAGTGGAAGGAAAGCACTTGAGTTTAGCTGCACTGTGCTTCTCTGGGCTTGGCTCCTGGCCAGCTTCTCTGTGGTAAGAATAGTACCAAAGTAGCTACTGAGTCTAGTTCCCAACCCAGAAGCAAAATTCATCTAAGGTGGGACCCACCACCTCACCCAAGAGGACAGTCCTTTTTCATGTAGCCATTGCTTGCTAAAGAATAATACGGAAATTTATCTCATTTCTTCTTCCAATTGGTGCTGGGATCCAAACTTCTAGCTGGAAGTCCATGCTGGCAACTTTCTAGGACCCTGAGTTGTCTTTACTTGGCGTGATCACCCAATAATGTGCATCATATGCATTAGTGAATACTCAGCCTGCAATTGAACAGTGCAGCATTTGCCTTTGCTTCCTGTCCACACCTTATCTTTCATTAACAAAGAAAAAAAACACAAATAACAAATAGATCTTTTATGCAAAGGTTTGTTTACAACAACCTGATTCAAAACACTGGAAAAGTAAAAATGGCAGTGGTGACAGGTATCTAAAACACGGAGTCATGTTACACCTGTATGATGACTTGCAGTCTGTACACACACACACCACATCCTCTCAGACTATAAGACACAGGCCATGTCACAGGCCATGTCACTGCCATCTGGCAGCACAAGACAGTCAGTCCGTGCCAGAACAGTCCCTGAGCTTTCCTTATCTTCCTAAAGATAAACCATCCAAAAGGACGTGAATCCCAGCAAACTCCTCCTGGGCAGACTGAGTCCTACCCAGAAAAGGAGGCGTAAGGTAACACCATATACAAACTTTATCACAAAGGAGCCTATCTCCCATTCATTCTCCTGAGGGGCAAATCACATTTCCTAAAAATCATTTATTCTCCCCTAAATGGCCCTCAAAGTCCCTAAGGACATTTCAAATTACAAATAAATAATAAAATATTAATATACAAACTCTGACATCTGAGTACTCACTACTCTTCTGTTTGCATTTGATGAAGCATGTGTTTACACTGTCTGCTGTGACCTGTCTGTTGAGTTTATCTCAAAGGCTCAGGGATCACAGAAGAGCATGTGGACAGTCTCTCATCCCAGCTGACTCACTGCATAAAAGAAACACTGAAGCGTCCACAGGACAGTAGTCATGGACTTTGGAATACACTTTGAAGGTCCTTCATTGGCACCTTAATAATCCAGGAATTCTGCTTGGGGTAACTGGCAATTCTCTAAAGTTTTTCCTTGTGAGTACAGCTCAGTCTTTGAACCGTCTAAAAATTGTCCATGGCAATAATGTTTAAGTCACATTAATCAGAAATGTTCTAGTTGGGTCTCCTGAATTTTTTACCTCCATGAATTCCTCAATCTTTTAGAACTAGGTCCACAGGCAATCTACTGCACCCCATCCCTGAGTGACACCCTCCTTAGGTTAGTATATGTGCCATCAGCGAATAAAGGTGGCAAACGTGCTAGCTATTTAAATCAAATATCAATTACCTTAAAGGCAATCAAACTCAAATTCTGGAAGACACTTTGACAATGAAATTTAAAGACCCTTAAATGATTCACACCAGTCTGTCCAGTATTTGTATCCCTTTAAAACTGTACAGGACGTGGTTTCTCAGAATTGCTGCTAGTAATGGAGAGTAAGCCTCCTACCCATAAATCCCCAGTCTAGAATCAGACACATTTCGTGTCCAGCGTTCCTGATGAGAGCCTCAGTCAGAACCTTTAAGACTGAAAAGGCCGGTTCTCAGCTGCGTAGTCACACTCACATCAATCCACAGGTAGACTGCCTATGGGCCATTCACACTACTTAAAAACTGCACCTGAAAATTTTAATTTATTTATTATTGTTGTGGTGCTGGTGGTAGTTTTGGTTTTATTTTGTATGTGTTTGTTTTGTTTTTCAAGACAGGGTTTCTCTGTGTAGCCTTGGCTGTCCTGGAACTTGCTCTGTAAACCAAGATGCCCTCTGCCTACTGAGTGCTGGGAATAAAGGTGTGACCCATCACCACCTGGCCCACACCTGGAATTTTAAATAACTTAGAAATAGTTGCTGTATACATTGTAATGTGATATTATCCCAATTTAAAAAAACAAAGGTTTTTTTCTGGGGATACAAGGTATATGTGATTTTTATTCTTTTCTTCAAAGTGCTATATTTCTATTTCTCAATAATCAGAAAAATTAAAACATTAAACATTAAAACAGCATTTGGAATAATTTTTGGTATAATCTGTTGCCTAACTATAGAACTAAAACTAAAAGCCAATTAAAATATTATAATGCTCAGTATTAAGTGGAAAACTCTACAAATTTCTGTGTATAAGATGTCAACTTCGTCAGGCCTGAAGTGGGAATGGTGTATGGGCGCATGCCTGTAATTCCACCACAAAAAGAAGCTGAGCCTCATAGTCCTGCACTGTCTTACATAAATAACATTAGGAAAACATTTTAAGAAGGTAGTATATAGAAATTTTTTACATGCCTCTGGGTAACATGAAGCAGTTTTTTCTGGTATGATACTACATAATATAGAAAACTAGAAAGGGTCCATACTCTATGTAATCTCTATGTATGTTTTATTGTATCGAGTACATCAATATATGCACTTTCTTGATATCATCTATGAGTATATTTATATGACTTGCTTCTTTAACATTCCTGCACATTTTCTTTTTATACTTGTCTTAATTTTCCTATTAGACCAGCTAAAATTATAACTTTAATCAGAGAAAGAGAATTCAACTCCACCAAACCAGAATATTTCTTTCATCCTGCGGTTGCCTGTACCTTTTCCATGTGACAATTATTAAGGTATCTTCTGATCTCCATACTTACTCTCTTCCATAATACTTTGGTCGGTTTTCTACCTACAGGAAAAGGAAGAACAATAAATATTTGTGAAAATCAAAATGCACAAAATGTAACTCAGCACTGTTTCATATGATAAACTAAAGCACACACCAAGAAAAAGAATCTGAGTAACATTAATGGGCAGAAGATGGAGTCTAAGTTTATTAATTAATTGAATTTATTATTTCATCTCCCTAGACCTGTTTCTGATGTATCCATGCTGTGTGTGTAAACAGTTGAACTAAACTACCCTTTGTTTCTAGATAGTAATGAATTAGAAAAGATAATCACTTTATTCAAAGAATAAAATATCTATAAAACATAATGCCACAGCAGTGTCACAACAGACTGGCTTTCTCCCGGTCCCCCAATCATCCTCTTTCCTGTTCCTCCACCGTCTCCATTTTGTTACAACTGTCTTGACACACCATCACCCTGCTGCTCCCCGTCAGGCCTTCTCTTCCCATAACAGGTCACAGTGTGCAACACATCTAGAAGCAGAGATTCTGAGGAATTCCTATTGGGCAGATAGGAAGATAGAGAGGATTTGCCCAGTTCATCGGGGAAAAAAAATATTGAAGAGAATACATGGCATAGGCATTTGTAATGAAAACTGTTTACATGACTTGGGAGTGTTTGCAGCTGTCGGGTCAGGGGACGAGGTTATGTTCATCCCACACCATGAGAAGTGGAGGTCAGAGGACAACTTGCAGGAGTTGGCTCTCTCCTTCCACCATGTGGCTGACAGGGACTGAAGTCAGGCCCTCAGGCTTGGCAGCAGCTGCCTTTACCCTATGAGCTGCCTTGACAGCCCCATGCCTATTTTGTATGTGCAGGGGATGTATCACTGAATTAAAACCAAAATTGTACTATTTTGAAATACACTGTAAAGGTGATAAACACACAATAAAACAGTTTTTGTTGTTGTTGTTTGTTTTTTTTTAAGCAATAAGAAAACCAAAAAGTACAGGAGTGGCAAATTGTCTAATGGCAGTACAGAGGACTAATGTGTTAGTTACAAGCTGGAGGTCAGAAAAGGCCATTCAGAGATGACATTCAAGTTGGTTCCTGAACGACAACTTTGCTCCAAGAACAAAGTCACAGCAACAGAGACGACTTTTCCCCAGGACACTGCGATGTCTTAGTTACTCCCCACGGTAAGGCACCAGTCATTCTACTCGGTCTCTGTGAAAGAATCTTAGCATCGCCAGTTTGTAGTGGTAAAGTTTTGGGTTTTGGTTTTTGGTATTTTGGTTTGGTTTGGTTTGGTTTGGTCTGGTTTTGGCTTTTTCAAGACAAGGTTTCTCTGTGTAACGGAATCCTGGCTGCCCTGTACTTATTTTGTAGACCAGGCTGGCCTTGAACTCAGAGAGATCTGCCTGCCTCGGCCTCGGCCTCCCTGAGAACGGGGATCACAGGCGTGCGCCACCACACCCAGCTCACGGTAAAGTTTTAATTGACATAAACACACACACACACACACACACACACACACACACACACACACACAGAATAATTTATATGTGTACTTTGATGTATAACAGCGTGTACTGATAACATGGTTCATTGTGGAATAGCTAAAATAATTAAGATGCATTATCTCACACACTTAAAATCTGAACTCTTGAAGTACTCCTCCTGTTTTAACTGAAATGTTATATTCTTTAACCAGCACCTTTCAGGTCACCAACCACCCAGCATCTAGCAACTACTATGTATACTGTCGGCCCTGAGCTGAACGTTTCAGATTTTATAGAGTAAAATTATAAGTTTTTGACTTCTGGGCCAGGTTCACCCATGAAACTGCAAATAGCAGGACTTGCTTCTCTTGAAGACTGTGTTTGGGTTAAAATACTGTATTTCATCATGTTGGTATACATTTTCCTTACCCGATCACTTCACTGACTAGACTATCCTGGCCATTGTGACTAATAAGGCAACAACCATCAGAGTGCAGCAATGTCGTCACTCATTTCCTTCAGACAGGTACCAAGTAACAGGGTCACTGGACTGCAAAGGTACAGGAAGAAACTGAGTATCAGGGAAGCTAGATTTGTTACTCAAGATAGCGCCTGTTGAAGTGGTAGAGATCAAGTTAACACTGGGCTTCTTATGCATAGCCAGAAAGGCCCTCCTTCAGCCTGCTTGTGGTGCCTCACTTGGTTTACATTGAGTGGCAGTTCCGAAAGCAACTTGAGTGCCCGTTGAGAGATCTGTAGTGCTGCACCTACCCTAGCTGCCAAGTCTGACTTCCTGTTCTCGGCCATCCAGGTCCAGGACTACTTCTAACAAACTTGAAACACTTATTGCCAGCATAGCAAGAAATCTGTTTCCATGACAATGTCATGCATCCTCAGGGCACACCCTAACGTTTTCTCAGAATCTAGCCCAGAATTCCATCTCTGAGGCATCCTCAAATTCTCTCAGTTGTAGAATTGTGTTAATTACATACTGCACTTCCTTCCCAAATTTATACTACAGGAAAGTGACAGGGTCGTATCTTTCTGATTCGTGTTCTTTTCCTGCATGGTGATGGACAGTTCTGCTGTTGTCTCCTATCTTATTAATTAAACTGGTTTTTTTTTTTTAGTATGTTTTCATTTTCTCATGTGAGTCACGATTCTACCTTTTCCTAAGAATTATTCTTAAATAATAAGTATCAGGAAACCATATTTCTGCTGCAGCTGCAGCCAGGTTACTTATCTTCCAATGTAAATCCCATTTGAGTTGGTCTTAGTTTCTCAATTTCTCAGCTCATAAAAGTCACTGCACATCTTTTAAATCTAAGGAAGCAGAGAAAGCTTTCTTTTTAAAAGGGTTATCTAAGATATTAAGTAGTGTCTTCAAACTTACAGACATTACTCAGATAATCAAATTAAAAGATTAGTCAGTAATATAAAAATAATTAACAATCTGAAATTAGTTGACTTATAAATGTATCAAGTTAGGAATTTAAATGTCATGCAACAATAGGAATAATTTATGCTTATTTAAACATTTATATGCTTTTTAAAAGTTTTATAAAAACATCGAATTGTTTTTAAAGGAAAAGAAAATTTTCTGTTTCCTTTGATTTAGATGACAGGAGTTAAATCAGGAAGTGACTGGTTCCCTAAAGTCATTTTTCCCTCCCATTCAGTCCATCAAACCACGTGTATTCTGCTGCTTTGGACATTCCTCTTTTCAGCTATTCCCAGAACCAGCATCTTACAGGTCCTTTTGCTCATCACTTAGAAGTACTACAACAATCTCCTGAACCAGATTTTTTGCTTCCCAATGTCCATCTTCCTTCCTAATACAATTTCCATGGTGCAACCAAGTGATCTGAACTTAATATTTTCTGCTGAAAAAATATTTTACTTCTATATCTACAAGGACAAGGTCTAAGCCCTACACTTAGGACATAAATTTTTTTTAAATTATTTTTTCATCTATGTAGATCTCTGGTATCTCTTGGCACTCTACCTACCACAAGTTCCCTGCAAGTGGAAGGGAAAAAAAAAATACCACAAAAACCAGATACATGGAATTGCTACCAATCTGCCCTGCTGGCTAAGCTACTCCACTGCCTATTGGAGAATCTTAAGCTCTTCTAGAAGAGATATTGCTTTGACTTGAACTCTGAGGATCTAACAGAAAGCAACCCTCAGAGAATATTGGATGATCTACTAAATAAAAATATGAATGCCTAAGATGGGGTTTTGTACAGTTTAGTAGGGTCAGGTAAGAGTTCTATAAGAAGGGAAATTAAATTCATTATTTGTAAGTAGTTGGTTATTCCTACAACACATGTGGCCACTACTGCACCAGCACATCTTACAGGCAGGTCACTGCTGTAGCTTGAAGGGTAATATTAGTGATTACTTTTTTCCTCTGGTAACACACAAAGCACCTTCTAGCACCATGAACGTTAGCCGGTAGGTGTAAAACATCTGGTTGGGTACCAGCTCACGTTCTCCATGTTAGATGATGTAAGTCAGTGAACTCTTCAGCAATAGGGTCTTATCACAGGCTGCAGATGGTAATCAATAGCTGTGGCAATAGCCTGTGATGTTTGGGAGGGTTTACAGGGTTCTTTTGGCCAGTGACCCAACAAGATGTAGCCCATTCCTGCCACTGGAGGTTTTACTTAACAGTATAAGACATCTGTCGGGTTGGAGCATTGTCTCTCCCTTTATATGGTGACTCCATTTACATTTCTTTTATATATGCATATATTTTAGGATGCTTCTCCAGTAGTAAGTATCCATAGGGCTTTTCAAAGCCATTAGTATCAGCTGTCCCTTACCGTATTCCCCCCTTCCCCGGTTCTCCGTGCCCTCCTCAGTTAATCCTACCCGAGTTTCCCCTGTCTCTTTGTAACAGTATGTTCTAGTTCCCCTTCTTTGGAAGATCTTTCTCCACCACCACCCCTAAATCTCTTACTAGCTATGTAACCTCTGTGGTTAATTGGGAAAACATACAAATCTACAGATTAAAAGCTAACATCCACATATTATTCTGCTAAAGGAATGTAACAATAAAATAACATTTAGTGGCACATTTCTGTAGCTGTAGATCAGTGCGTTGCTGAACCCTCAACAGAGGAGCTTCTGTGTGCACAGAGCTCCACAACTGGACACCGTGCAGAGAGTGGCAGACTTCAGAGCACTCAATCTTAAATGGTATGTCATCACCAAATACCTCCCCTCAAGGTTTAGAGATCTGTTCAGAAGAGGAGGCAGAAAGATTTTTATTTTTAAGAGCCAGGGGTATGGATGACTCCAAGAAAACAGTTTTCCCCAGCACCACAGGGTTGATACAAGTAACTCACAGAGACCAGCACAGGTTCAAACAAGAGCAGATCCCAGCACTGAGAAGAAAGTAGACACAAAGTCCCATGTCACCCAAGAAGCTATTTCAACTGATACCTGCTGGGAAAATCAGTGCCCTACAATGGAGTGTCACTGGGCACATGAACCACAGGCCCCAGGCTCAAGAGTAACTGGCCAAAACAAAATAGACTTTATGATTTTTTGTGAGCTTTTTCTTTGGGTATTTTATGGTGTTTCGTTTGTATCTTTTCATATGTTATACAAAATAGCCTTTTTATTTTATACAAAATAAATTATCCATGTTATTTGTTCATTTTTGTCAAAGTTTTTTTTTTTCATTTTTATTCTTTGGTAATTTCATACATGTATACAATGTGTTTACATCATATTCAACCATATTCACCTCTCTCTCTCTCTCTCTCTCTCCCTCTCTCTCTCTGTCTCCCTCCTACTCCCCCACCCCGTGTGTGTGTGTGTGTGTGTGTGTGTGTGTGTGTGTGTGTGTGTGTGTGT
>OU015750.1:47070200-47084082 GCA_907169655.1 Acomys percivali
TGTGTGTGTGTGTGTGTGTGTGTGTGTGTGTGTGTGTGTGTGTGTGTAATTTGCTATGTAAAATAGGCAGCCTGGAACTCAGAGATCTGCCTGCCTCTGCCTTCTGTGTGTTGTAATTAAAGGCCACAGGTTTGGTTCAATTTCTTTTCATTTTTTTAAATTATGGCTTAAGTCTTTCTTTTAATAGGAGAAAGAATTCAATAATTATACAATGATACTTTCAAACTCATTATCAGAAATAAGGAATAAAACATTTTAATGTAAAAAACAATGTGTAATTAACTAAAGAACAATGAAATAATTTAAAACTATACAAACATGTTTTATATAATGTCCTAAGCAGCATTCACATGTCCAATGACACTAATAAAAATGAATTCATTACCCTATTATGTTGTAACATAGAGAGAATGGTTACACCCACAAGTAAGCCTCCAAGGAAGGTTGTCTTTTGGGAAACAGAAGAATCAAAAAGCTTTTGCTGTGCTGACTGCATCATACCCACCTCGCAGGTACAGGTGACCCTTCGAGGGTGAGGGGCTTCCTGCTGCAGCTGGTACACTACAAGAAGGCAGACATGAAAGGCGTCACTTTCCTTATACACAACTTAGGAGCATATTAGAAGAAATCGGCTGCTTTTTATGCTATTAAGAAAACTGCTACAGTGCTGTTCCTTGCTAATAAAAACTTGTATGAGGGCTGGAGAGATGGCTCAGTGGTTAAGAGCACTGAGTTCAATTCCCAGCAACCGCATGTTGGCTCACAACCACCTATAATGTGATCTAATGCCCTCTTCTGGTCTCTAGGGGTACAAGCAGGCAGAGCACTGTGTACATAAATACATAAATAAATGAATCTTTAAAAAAAAAACTTGTATGAACCAAACAAAGACTGCCGACCAAAGTGAAGTTAGCAAATGTTAGGCAAACAAAAGCAGAAAAATCATAATAAACACAAATAGCTTCTAGAACAGTGGTTCTCATGCTGTGGGTCACAACCCATTTGGGGTTAAGGGTTAAACAGCCTTTGCATAGGGGTCACGTAAGACCATCAGAATACACATATATTTACACTGCACTTCATAAGAGCAAAAGCAAATTCCTGTTTCTCTCTACAAAAAACAACACCTCAGCTGTCACTCAACAGATCCAGAGTGGTCCCTGACAACAACAAACTGGGCTGGTTCTGAGCTGCTCTCCACAAATGGCACACCCACCACCCTCCACCGCCTCCTCACAGTCCCACACCGCACTCACTTGCCAATTATTATGAGTGACTTTCAGTTTGTATTTATTTAAGAACGGTGCTGAACACAATCCTGCTTCCCTATTGTTTTGCATTTTTAAGGTTTTTATAAGTTCTGTTGAATTCAAAGTGGAGAACACACACAGTAAAGTAAGTCTCCCAAAGACTCACAGAGAGGCCAGCACAGTGGCTCAGCGGGTGGCCGACCCCCCAGCAGCCTAAACTGAATCTGGGAACCCACACTGGAGGAGAGAACCAACTCCCACAGACTGTCCCTGACCTCTGTATGCATACCATGCCACACATATGTGTGCACACACAGACCCACATGCATACACCCACACATACCAAAGTAAGTGAATAAAATGTAACTTAAAATATTTCTAAAGAATCACAGTAAAAGATTAGTTTCTTATAGAGTCACACTGAAAGGTGTTCATATCCCACCATGCCCTAACAAATCTAACATGTGCAGCTACATTTGATATTAAACCACCCACTAAAGTTTAATATATATAAAACAGAAGTACAAATTGACTAAATCTTGAGTTTTTTAATAACTAGAGTTAGGTCACAAAGATTTTGAATGCACTGTATATCTAAAACTGTCGACGAATTGTCACACACACACACACACACACACACACACACACACCTCTTTTGTACTTTGAGAAAGAAATTTTAAAATCATTTTCTTTTACCTCCATTTACTGATTTTTTTTGCTAAGATAGACCCCCTCATTTATGATTTAAATATTCCTTTTGTCACATAGTTAAGATCAAATAATTAAATTGCTCTAACTCTTAGTTTCTATATGCATTAGCTTTATCAGCTGTTCCAACAAGTCATCTCCAGTCCCACTGCATGGAACTCTGTACACTGAAACAGATGAGCTGCACCGCAGACACTGAGCCACACAGAGCTTTGGAGAAGCACATTCATACTAACGGTCCTTCATGTTAGTCCCAGACTTGTCGTGAATAGTTACAGTACTCTAAAAGCACTCTAATCAACAGAGGTAAATGTATGTGCATACTTACAGTAGGATTTCCAAACAGGAGGTCTATATTCATCTGTATCTGAAAGAATAAATTATTAAATTAATATTACTGAATAGTTATATTTAAATAGGATGCTTCAATCATTAATCCACTCATTACATATACTGGCTGTGTCCTCTCCATCCTACTGCTAGGCACTAAAATGTATTCAGAAAAATTTTTGCCTTAATCCTTATTTTATTAAAATACTTTAAAAATATTCAAAGAAAGTTAAGGCATCTACTCAGCCGCACAGTTGATTTTTCCTTTTCATAATCATTTCTTATGGCCATCAAGTAACAATCAACACAGCCTCCTTATTTAGGCTTCATGCTTATTTCACTGAAAAATTCCTCAAATTACTGAAAATTTTCCTCTCCAGTGCAACTGACTGCATAATGTTAGCCTTCATAGATGTCTCTGTCTTTCCCCATTATCTGGGGGACTGGTACACCTAGTTAATTACTAACATGAAGAGAGGAGAGTGCGAGGAACAAATCCTAGTCCTCAAATGTCCCAGACAACCAAAACCAGGAAATGAAAAACGCTCCCATGGAAGAGAATGTCCCCAGGGACTAACAAAGAACAGGATGTGAACATCTGCTCTCAAGTCAGTGAAGGGAAGGACATAAAGTGACAGCACCAGGCAAAGGGCCAAGTGTGCTCCTGATTCTCATTGACCAGGGGTAGCTGGAGGGTCGCCTGCCAGCTAAAGCCTCTGCAAGACCATGGTGCCAAGTACGCAGCCAGTCACAGCACCTGGCTCGGCTGGAATCCACATGAACCCATTAGGAAATCTTATCCCCAAGGAGGCAAGAAAAATCCTGCAAAGTTTATTGAGATTAAACCTGACACTGAAGTAAAATGTTCACAGAAATCAAAACATTTAGCTCTCAATTCCCAACCTTTAAAATGCACCATCACACTTGGTTTAAGGTGTGTTACTATAAATCACACAAACACTGTATCAGAGGGACACAGCAAAACTACCCACGCTGGACTTAGGACACAAAATAGGAAGTGCTTGAGTCTTGTAGAAACTGCTTAGCAGCCTGGAGAAGTATTAAAATACTCCTGCTTAAAGAAAAAGAAAAACTGTATGCGTAAATAAATAATGAGGTCACACAACAAATAACAGTTGACTGTTCTTTGCTATAGTACCAGTGGGTAAAATCTCCACACACTGAATTTAGAAGAAATACTGAACTCTTAGGAGAAGCACAGAGATCAGTTTCTAACCACAGCATTCTCATCAAGCAATCAGAACAGAGCTTTGTTGTATGTGTTCCTCTTTAGAAATTTCTTAATATATACTGTTCACTGGTTAACACTGAATCCAGTCCTCCACATGAGTGCTATAAGCAGCTTATCTGACTCTGAGCCGTATCACAGCCTTCTCCTATTCAGGAACACCACACAGCACTACAACACTACACTAGGAGACATGGGCATTTTATCCAGAAATGCCACAAAACAGACCACAAAAGGATGCTTTGCGAAAAGAAAGCTGAGTGAGGAGGGAAGACTGTCTGACCACAGCTGGGCAGAGGCAGGTTACAGGGCTCAAACAGTCACAGGTCTAGGTCACAAACGCCCTAGAAAATGCTGAGTAATTACTTCAGGGGTACAAGCAAATCTTAGTAAGCAGGCAAGGTTACAAATACACATCCTGTGAATTATGTAGATTGGGTATAAATAACAAGCCATTACTTAGGAAACCATCCAGTTTAGGTGAACTTTAACTAATGGGGCTGGAGAGATGGTTCAGTAGTTAAGAGCACTGGCTGCTCTTCTAGAGGTTGTGAGTTCAATTCCCAGCAACCACATGGTGGCTCACAACTATCTATAGTGGGATCTGATGACCGATTCTGTCATGCAGACACACATAAAAATAGAGCACCCATATAAACAAACAAATGGTAATTAAGGCTAGCTGTGCTGCCACACACCTTTAGCCCTAACACTCATGAGGCAGAGGCAGGCAAATCTCTTTAATTTGAGGCCAGTTTCATCAGCATAACAAGTTCCAGGCTATCCAAGGCTACACAGTGCTACCCTGTCTCAAAAAATAAAAATAAATTTTAAAAATGATAATAAAATTTAGGCTGAAAAAAATCTTAATGTGATATGTAGAAACACATATATTATGTGTATAAACTGAGGACATGACCACGGTATGGTATGGTGTGGTATGGTATGGTATGGTATGGTATGGTATGGTATGGTATGGTATGGTATGGTATGGTATGGTTAAGGGAGGTTTTTTTTTTTATTTTGTTTTTTTGTTTTTTGTTTTTTACTGTACATATGAGAGAGAGAACAGCTGGTGGCATCTGGAAGAATCCAGGGCAGAGAAAGAAGTAGACTGAACATGGCCAAGGTTTTCTGCAAGAGAGAGAAGACTAGCAAGGGACAGAGACCAGAGAGCCCAGCGGAAGCAGCAGGAGGGGCACACATCAAGAAGAGTAGGCTAGCTTTGGAAGGGAAGCCCATGAGCTGGGGGAGTTTAGGGGAGAAGTGAAAAGGGTTAGGATGCCAGCATGGACTTTGAGGTATAACAGGTACTTGGGATGCTGCAGATCCTAGAGGCCAACACAGACTTTGGTATGCCAATAGGAGCCACAGGTAATCATATGTCCTTCTGTCAGAGGTAAAAGAAATGACTCCTTTTGATAGATGGGAACCAGTTTCACAAGTTTCTGAAGAACACTCGCTTTTACCTAACCACCAGAAATCCTCCTATAGTCCAGACTGAGATCCTTTCTGGATATTTGGACTGACTTTTGGGGCTTGGGGCATTGGAGTTTCCTTTGGGCCTGAAATATGGACATATGCTATGGGGATTAATTATATTAACTTTGCTTGAATGATGCAAAATCATAATTCACTTGCATTTTCAATACTAGGAAAACCCTGCTTCTAACTATTCATTAGCAGCACATGCGCATTGCTATTGTGCTATTGGTTCTTTAGGAGTGTGAGGTGTAGTCACCTCAGTGCTTCTAACAACAGAGAATAGTCATAGACCATGTCTTAGTTAGGGCCACTACTGCTGTGATGAAACACCATGACCAGAAGCCACTTGGGGAGGAAAGGGTTTATTGGTTTACATATTCTGAATCACAATTCATTGAGGGAAACTAAGGCAGGAACTCAAGCTGGGAAGGAATCAGGAGACAGGAGCTGATGCAGAGGCCATGGATAGTGTTCCTTATTGGCTTGCTCCAAGTTGCTTGCTTGGCCACCTTCTTTTCTTTTCTTTTTTTTGGTTTTTTGAGACAGGGTTTCTCTGTGCAGCCTTGGTTGTCCTGGACTCACTTTGTAGACCAGGCTGGCCTCAAACTCACAGCGATACACCTGCCTCTGCCTTCTGAGTGCTGGGATTAAAGGTCTGCTCCACCATCGCCCGGCTTGGCCACTTTCTTACAGAAACCAGGACCATCAGGCAAGGGTTTTATGGTTTATATTGGGCTGGGCCCTCCCACATTAATCACTAATTTAAAAAATAATCTACATGCTTGCCTACAGCCTGATCTTATGGAGGCGTTTTCTCAATTGAGGTTCCCTTCTCTCAGATGAACTAGCCTGTGGCCAGCTGACACAAAACCAGCCATCACAGTCCATGTCTCAGCCTCCTTGTTGCACTCTGAACTCTGAACCATACAAGTGACTTACTATGTGCAAAATGCCACATGAGGCAGAGAAGAGAGTGGGCAGAAAACTAGACTGAATCCCTTATGTGCAATAGCCTAGCTATAGAGCTAGGAAAGTATATGGCATGCAAATGACATATTATATTTATGCCAATCGCAACAGCTTCCGGTTCTACCAACCACAGGACTTACATAACACCAACCAGAAGTTCTGTCCTGCACTAGTCAATGACTTCTTGCTGAATTACTGAGAGGATGTCCCCTACTTCCCATTCTGGCTGCAAATAAGCAAAGTCCTCTAAAATTCGCCATGCTTATGGATACTTACCCATCTCTGTCCCAGTGCGCTACCTAGGAGAGTTGGATCCCGCTAACCTGTTTTACAGCCTCTTCACTCTACAGAGTTATTGCCAAAGTCAGGGAGAAATGGCTTTTTGCCTTTAGCTCCCAGGAAATAATCTGGGCTTGCACTGGCATGCCCGGAGAGTAGCTAGGAAATTCAGGATGCAGCTTTTGGATAATAGCAGTTGACCAACCTCAAGGGCACTAGTGACCCAAGTGTATGTGAAGAACAACTAAAGTTCTAGTAACTAAACAGGAAGAGCTTCTCTTCTGGGTAACTTCCTGGCCACTTCCTGTAAACTGTCACATAAAAACGAAGGAGGAGTGTGTGTCCTTACTCAGGACATGGGACAACAGAAGCTCCATTGGTGTATCTATCCTGCACCTGCTTCAGTACTTCTGGCCTGAACTGAATGTGTATTTCTTTTATGGAGCACATCCTGATGGAAAGAGTGGTTCAGTGCTAGGGCACGGGCAGGTCTTCGTGAAAGTCATCTGGAGGTACTGGCTCTGCCTTGCACTGGGAACCCCAAGTGAGGAAAGTCAGAAGCTCACTGCTCTAGGCTTTGTCTGCTACTGACCCTAGACTTAGCAAGCAGCACTCGGTGGCTCACAGCTACCACTGACAGAGGCTGAGTGTGACCCTCAGCTCCTACAGAGGTTCATATTATGGCATGCAGGTCTTGGGTATCAAAGTCAACAGCCTCTCATCCTTACCTCCTCACAGGACACCCCACTTCTTCAGTGCCCTCCTTTTTCAGCTGCCTTAGCTCCCTATAGTTTCTGCTCCCTGGAATTTTTAGTGAAGTTCCTGCTCCAGCAGCTGCCATTACAGCAGTCAGCACTGCCACAACCAGACCCCCTCTCCCTCCTTTCTGTTGTCAGCACCTAAGCCTGTCTTATCAAGAACAAGGGAAAAACCACTCAGGAAAACGCTTTCACTGGGCCTCCTGTTTTAATAGAGTGAGCAGCTCTGAAGGGTTCCTCCCAGCTGATTCAAAACTGAGCTCAATAGAGATAGGGTGGACTGTATTTATGCCAATCACAGTAAGCTTCCAATTCTTCCAGCCTTGCATAACAACCACCGGAAGTCTTACACTACACACCAATCACTGGCTTCATGCTGCGTGTGTCCCGGACTGTGCTGTGTCATGTGCCTGTGTGTGCTGGTTTGTATCCTAACTGAGAAGAGTTCATAGAGCTTACCAATGGGTAAACTGGATCCCTCTAACATGCTATACAACATCTTCATTTACAGAATTATTGCCAAAGTTAGGGACAGCAACTTTTTGGGACCCTAAACTCTTACAGGAAGAAAAAAAATAATACCTTCACTGATTTCTGACTGGGCAGTAATGGCACATATCTTTAATCCCAGCATTTGCAGACAGATCTCTGTGAATTCAAGGCCAGCCTGGTCTATAGAGCAAGTACCAAGACAGCCAAGGCAACACAGAGAAACTCTGCCTTGGAACCCACCCACTCCCAAAAAAAAAGATTTCTGAAATTCAAAATTAAGAGGCCACATAAAAGCCACTGGTACCAAGTCCCACTAATAAGAAGAGATATGTACTCTTGAAGAAAACTGGTATTTAAGACAGATTAATTAGCATAATTATATTTTAATTAAAAAAAGTAAATCTAACTAATAATAAAACAAAACATTGTAAGTAAAATGAAATATTAATTGAAAATGGTAACTGAGAGCCCAGCGAAGACTTCAGTGCTTACCAGGTGGGACAGACCTGACAGAGCCTAGTGACAGACCTGACAGAGTCTAGTGTGGCTGACCTCAGCCTCCTGACACACGACACTGTTAAGTAAGAGTGGACCAAACACTTGCAATCCTGAGTTCACTGGAGTCGTTGCTGTGGCCCTGAACCTGGTCTTATAGCATCCTTCCTATCAGTGTCATACAGTAGCTGTCAACCAACAGGGAAGATCTGGTCTTCAATTCTGGCAAATAATTACAATAAAATAAATTTAAAAATAAGGTACGGTGGTGCAGGGGCTCGGTGCCACCAGGCCTGCTTCCTGCATTAGACCCATGGACCCTACATGGTAAAGAGAGAAAACTGACTCCTGAAAGTTGTCCTCTGACCACCACACATACACCATGGACCACGTGTGCGCATGCGCCAACAGAAATAAAGACAAGGAGGAGAAGTGGTGTTCTATTAACTGCATCAATCTCTCTGGCACTTGGAAAAGGACCTCTAAAGAGGCCTCTTGGGGTTCGGGGCTGGAGGACACTGCCTGCAGGGAGAGGCCGGATTACTTACTAGCTGGAGTGCTGGCTAAAGCTAAACAGAACAGGCTGCTCAGCCCTGGGTTTATGTGCCAGGCACGCCAGTTCTTTCCGCTTACCTTTGAAGACAGTTCTGTATGCCTAGCTTGCTGTAAGACTCCGCAGTATTTAAATAGTACTGCACTGTCAGTGCAACATCACTCATAAGAATAAGCCCTGCAGGGTGGAGCTCTGTGCGCAAGCACTTGCCTAGCATGATGAAGCCCTGGGTCTCACCCCTAGTACTGGAGGTGGAAGTGGTACGGGCCGCAGGCAGACAGACAGACAACCACTGACTGTCCAAACTTGACAAGAATGTCAACAGCTAGAAATTAAGCTAAACAACTGCAATTGTGAAAGACTCACATGGCATATACTCACAATTGGGCACTAGCCCAAATGGCATGTCCCACTTACCAGGAGATTGGGATAGACGTGAGGACATCCTACTGAGACTCTAGGTAAGAGAAATATAGGAGATGGGGAAATAGAAGGACCCAGAGGGTCCTAGAAACCTACAAGAAGAACATTGTGATGGGTGGATCAGGGCCCAGGGGCGTCTGCTCAAACGATTGCACTAACCAAGGACATTACAAGTAATAAGCATCGAACCCCTACTCTGATCTACCCAATAGATAGGACATTCTCCACAGTAACGTGGACAGCGAGGACTGACTCTGGCATGAACTCTGGTGCTCCATATTTGACCACTTCCCCTTGATGGGGAGGCCTGATGGCACACAAAGAAAGAATAAGCAGGCTACCAAGATGAGACTTGATAGCCTATGACCATAGAGTGGGGGAAAAGGTCCCCCATGGTCTTAGACCTAGGGGAGGGGAATACGGTGAAAGCGGGAGGGGGAGGAATGGGAGGATACAAGTGATGGGATAACAATTGAGCTGTAATCTGAATAAATTAATAAAATTAAAATTAAAAAAAAAGAAATGTCTTCACTCCATAACAAGACTCCATCTTTCTGTTAGTCTGTTTATAAAAATCGTTTAAACCTTATAAGCCAGTGCTTGTCAACCCTCTGGCTTCAGAATCTGGATTCTAAAAAGAAATGAATATCTGTTAATTTAAATTTAAGTATTCATTATTCCAAATGCTTGGGATATTCAAAAGTGCTTCAGATTGCAGTCTTCTCAGACATGGAATGCTGACATATGCACAGTGAGACATCTTGAGGATGAGACAAGTCTAAGCACAAATACCATGGTGTACACCTTACACACAACATAAATGTAACTTTATATAATGTTTATAGCATCTGCCTGCCACATGAGATCAGGAATGCAAATTTCCATGCCTGTGGCATCATGTCATTATTCAAAATTGTTGGATTTTGAAGCATTTTGGATATCAGCCTTTTGAATTAGGAGTATCCAACAATGAGCAATTGTATCTATCACATAAAAATTAGAACAGAAATTCTGATAGTATTTTTCAGTGCATATAAAAATAATAAACCCAGGCTCAGCAATTAAAAGCACTTGGCAAGAAAACTTGACAACCTGAGTTGGATTCCTAGAGCTCATAAGAGGAAGGAGAGAACAAAATCCTACAAAGATGTATCCTAGTGGGAGGGGCTGGCTCATGCTTTAAACCTCAGCACTAGAGGCAGAGGCAGGAGGATCATTGTGAGTTGTAGGCCAGCCTCTTCTACAGAGTGAGTTCTAGGCCAGCCAGGGCTACACAGAGAAGCCCTATCTTGGTGAGGATGTCCTCTGACTGCCACCATGTGCTGTGGTAAACATATGCCATCATTATACACAATAATGATAAATAATATCATTAGGTAGTATTATTTTTATGAAAAATAATTTTTTCAAAACAAAACCTGATTGTCTTTTAAGTCATTATCTTCAATGACATAGCCACTGTGAGCCCCCACAGTCCAGTGGATACATTTATACCCATACTCATGCTGAAGGCCCTGAAGTCGATGAGTTACAACCCAAAAACGAAACAAAAGCTCATCAAAGTGGGAAGAAAGAAGTCTTGCAGAGAGGCGAGGATGGCATTGATGAGAGTGAAAGGTGGGAAAACAGGGTAGGGTGTGTGATCAGTGTATTATATGCAGGTAAGAAATTTCCAAAGACTAAATTTAACGTAAAAAAAGAAAAAAAAATCCTAAAAGGAAAGGTTTCACACTTTGCAAATTATTTTAATGTCCTTGTTATCAGACACCTAGACTTCCATATAGCTATGGTTGCACTGCCAAGTAACGCCACATAACTTCTGGAAGACTCAACTAGATGAGGAAAGCTAAATGTCTTGGAATTACCGTAAAAAAATAGTTTGACTGTGTAAGAATTCTTGGGGGCGAGGAAAGCAAATCTAGGAAGCCTTAGTGGTCCATGGGCTATACTCTGAAAATGATTATTCTAAACCACCACTTCTTCAGTATATTTAAGGTACAGGGTCGAGTGGGGTAAGAGGCCTTCCACCTGATAAGGAAATACATCCGAATAAATTTATGGGAACAGAGAGGATTGAAAACCCTGTGTTCCTTTAGGACAGAGCAGTAGCTAATTGAAATAAAGTTATCAAGAACCAATAAGCAGTAGATTCTAATCTCCATGTATGTCTTAAAAGCTCTTAGCATCTGATTGCATCAGAAAATCTACCCAGACCAAGAAGACAAGTGTGCCAGACGCCCATCGTTAGAGCACAACCGGGAACAAGAACCAGACAACACATGACTCATGAACAGCTGCTACACAGAGCTCTGGCATGGTGCAGGTGACATGCATTAGGGAAATAAGAGACAGTCTATGGAATGGAAGAAATATTTATAAACTACATGCCTGGCAAAGAATTAATATCCAGAATGCAGAAGCTAAGCGTGGTGGCTCATACCTATAATCTCAATGCTCTGGGAGGATAAGGCAAGAAGGTTATGATGTCAAGGCTAGCCTAGACCACACGGTGAGACCACATTCTGTCTCCAAAAACAAGGCAAACTAAACATACTTAGAGCATGTAAGGAATTCAGAAAACTCAATGGCAAAAATCCACACAACCCAATTCTAAAAATGAGTGATAGTCCTAAGTAGGTATTTCTCAGAAGACAAATATAAAACTATAAAACAATTAACCATAAGGGGATCAAATAAAAAGTACATCGAGAAATCACCTCAGCAAAAACAAAAAACAAAAAAAAACAAAACAAAACAAAAAACAAAACAAAACTCAAAATCACAGGCATTGCTGCGTACAGTGCTGTGTGCCTATATTAACTTCCTTGGGAAACTGAGACAGGAGCATGGAAATTCAAGATCTGCCTGGACTGCAGAGAAAATTAAAGACCAACCTTAGCAATTTTATGAGGGCCTGGCTCAAACTAAAATTAGAATTAAAGAGAGACGAGTGTAGTAGCACACACCTTTAACCCCAGCATTTGTGGGGCAGAGGCAGGCAGAACTCTGTGAGTTTGAAGGTAGCCTTGTCTTTGTAGTAAGTTACAGGCTAGTCAGGGCCACATAATGAGACTATTATCTCAAATCAGTAAATAAGTGGGGATGTAGATGAATAATAGACCCTTTGCATGTACAAGTTTCTGGTTCAATCTCCAGTATCATAATTAAAAGCAAAACAAAACAAAAGCCCACAGCATTAGGAAGGTCCAGGAGAGCAGAGGAGAAGCCTCATCTTTGACCAGGGTAAATATGAAGATGGATTCTCCTGAGACACTCTCCTCCATGACACAATGCAAAAGTAAAACGTCATGAAAATGGCAGATAATTAACTATGAAAATATAGACTAAGCTAACTATCTCCTAAGTGAAAGGTTCACTTTTTAAAAAATTAAAAAGAAGTAAGTATGTGTATGATCTCTCTGTGTGCATGTGGGAGGAGCAGCGGGGAAGTGATGAGGGAACTAGAGACAGCTACAGAGACAGCAACAGGAGCGACTCTAAGCCAGCTTCTCTCGGCCGGGGTCCTCTACAGACCATAGGGCCCACACACTGCTGACACTTCCTCAGGTCCCACAAACGCCAGAGAGGTGACAGGCCCTGTCTATGGCCTTGGAATATCATTCTCTCCTGGAGCTAGTGGAGGGAAGGCTCTCCTAATGACAGTTTAAACATACCTGTATGTTCTTTAGAAAACTGCGCAGTGAACATTACCTCTGTCCTGACTCAGAAGGACAACAACAAACCAACACTGAACACAGAAGAGTGGGCCAGGTAAAGGTGTTTGATGTCAAACCTGATGGCTGAGTTGGATCTCAAGGACTCACACAGGTTGCAAGAAGAAAGCCAACTCCTGCCAGCTGCCCTTTGACCTCTACACACTTGCCCTAACACCACATGTATGTGTGTGCAAGTATACACACATATACCATAAGCAATAATTAAATGTAATTTTAAATTTTTAAGCCGGGCGTGGTGGCGCACGCCTTTAATCCCAGCACTCGGGAGGCAGAGGCAGGCGGATCGCTGTGAGTTCGAGGTCAGCCTGGTCTACAAAGCGAGTCCAGGACAGCCAAGGCTACACAGAGAAACCCTGTCTCAAAAGACCAAAAAAAAACCAAAAAACAAAAAACAAACAAAAAAAATTTTTAAACAAAATTGTACAAGTTTAACTATTTGAAAGATCAGGAAAACATGGAAATTGATCAGGCCAACCGTCCTTTAACTAAGCCCATAGGGGCCTCTGCAAGGGCTCCCGGCATGAGCACATGCTCCCACTGTGAGCTTCAGAAGACCACTCAGCTCTGCAGTCAACGTACACAGAGTAAAGTGCTACCTTCCTTCTGGAGTCTTCTACTTCCTGGTTAAGACTATGGAATGTCAAGCATTTGTTATAGAAAAAAACAAAACAAAACAAGAGATTCTTAATTAAATTTCCCCTTGATTTTGATTAGCTCCTAGAATTGTGAATTTAATTTAAAAAAAAAAAAATTCACAGGGGCTAGAGAGATGGCTCAGAGGTTAGGAGCGCCACCTGCTCTTCCAAAGGTCCTGAGTTCAATTCCCAGCAACCACATGGTGGCTCACAACCATCTATAATGTGATCTGATGCCCTCTTCTAGTGTGTAGGTGTACATGCAGGCAGAGCACTGTATACATAATAAATAAATGAATAAATCTTTAAATATATATATTTTAAAAATTCACATGAATTTTTTAAACCTAAAGGTAAGCATTTTTAAACAATTTTTATTAAAGATTTTTTACATACACATTTATATCATTATACATATATACAATAAACTACCTACAGCAAGAAGAACCATGTAATAATCAGGGATTATATATGTGTGTGTGTGTGTGTGTGTGTGTGTGTGTGTGTGTGTGTGTGTGT
>OU015750.1:47084092-47116524 GCA_907169655.1 Acomys percivali
TGTGTGTGTGTGTGTGTGTGTGTGTGTGTGTGTGTGTGTGTGTGTGTTACAGTCATAGTATTTTCCCTATTTGTATCTGGCAGCCTTGAAGAAGACATCTTTCCTATCTTGGTGAGTCTAAAATTCTGAATGTAAATCAATATCTATCATATCTCATCATTAAAGAATATGGAATACTTCACGAATTTGCATGTCATCCTTGCACAGGGGCCATGCTAATCTTCTCTGTATCATTCTAATTTTAGTATATGTGCTGCCAAAGCGAACACAAAGGTAAGCATTTTTACAGGACTTAGTGTCACATTTTTTTTGCTACATGGAACCTCCCATGTATATATAACTATTTTTGGAATATCCATTTTCCCTTAAATAGTAAATAGTAAAATATTTCAAGATATTATCAATGCCTGTAAGCAGAAATCTTTAAACTCTACATGAAAACATTAAGATAATTCTTTTGATATGTTATAGTGCTAACATTAGGACCACTTAGCAGACATTTCTCAAAAGTGCTCATTTAGTGGTTGGTAGGAGTAAATTTATTTATAAACACCCTAATACCCTGATTCTTTGAGATTAAAACATTATATATGATCAAATCTTTATATTTTCTCCAATTAGACCCTATATGTATCTACACTGACAGATGTTGTTAAATATGACTAAATTTTGAAGAAAATTTGTTTCAACTACCTCACTGAGTTTATTAGATACTGCTGTGTGC
Source organism: Acomys percivali (assembly GCA_907169655.1). Taxonomy (NCBI): domain Eukaryota; kingdom Metazoa; phylum Chordata; class Mammalia; order Rodentia; family Muridae; genus Acomys; species Acomys percivali. Next base: position 47,084,817 of record OU015750.1, read on the forward strand.
CTACAGTTACTATGTCGTATTCTTTGGTTTAAGAATACTTCTTAGATGAGGTTAAACTTGCTAAACTCTCCATTTGAAAGGGTAAGTGGTCCATTGCAGAACAGATTACAATGCTGAATTTAGGTTGCTCCTTTTTAAAGGTTCAAAGCAAACAACTTTTGAACCATACAATTGATATTCTCTAAAAAGACAACATCCAATTTTAAATAAAGTTTACACTAGCAATTCATGAATATTTTAAGCATTTTAAATATATTCATTCAGTTTACCTCTGGTTTAAAATTTAATTTTGACTTCTGTAATACTGTTTACAGCTGGGATGTGGCTCAGATGGTAGAGTCTGGTGTGCACAGGGCCTCGGACACACCCCAGCACCACATAAGCCACACGGTGGCGCACACCTACCATTCCAGCACTCAGAAGGTAGATGCAGGAGGGTCTCAGCTACACAGAGAATTCAAGATTGGCTTTGGATACAGGAGACCCTGTCTCTGTTTTGTTTGTTACACAAGGTTTCTCTGTGTAACCTTGACTGTCCTGGACTTGCTTTGTAGACCAGGCTGGCCTCGAACTCACAAAGATCTACCTGCCTCTGCCTCCCTGAGTGCTGGGATCACAGGAGTGTGCCACCACTCCTGGCCCTATCTCAGTTTTAAAATAAGAACAGCAAAGAAAAACACAGAACAAAAGCCTTTCCTTTCTGCACTATTTTAATATAGAGCAGCAAGGTACTGATGCTGAGTTCCTGCCAGCGTTCATTCTGTTCTGTACAGGATCTGGACACAGCAAAACAATGGCATGACCACAACACTCAGTTGTAATAAAGCGATCATTTAGAACAAGAACAGTCAAACAATAAATACCAAACAAGTGTTACTGCTAGTGCTTGAAAGAGACACAAAGAGAATAAACCTTTACAAGAAGTTTCCTGGAAATCAATTCACAGTAAATAAAAGGCTCTTAACAGTATATACGATGTAACACTAAGGAGAAAGCATTTAAAATTGAGCTTTATTAAGTTTCTAGATACTTCACATCTTCACTGTACCTTTTTCCTAGAAAACTATTCAAACTGTGGAAAGAAGACATTTCAACTGAAATAATTAAAATTCAGCTAGCAAAGCCATGGCCAAATTGGGTCAGTTAATTCATCCTTTGAAGTAGCCAAACCAATTAAACCAACAATTAACAAGTGGGACTTCATAAATCCCATTAAAAATCTTCAACAACAAAAGAAACAATCAACTGGGTTGAGAGGAAGCCTACAAATGGGAAAGAATCTTTGCTACCTATATAGCTGACAGAGAATGAAAATCCAGAACATACAAGCAAACTCAGAAAACAAAGAAACAAATAAATTAAAAGGCTGAGCATCAGCCAGCATCCACATGGCAGCTCACAACTATCTGAAACTCCAGTGCCTGGGGATTAACATTGTCCTCTGCCTTCTGCTGGCACCAGGCATGCATAGCAATGCAGGTGAAATACTCATTTACATAAAATAAGCAAATAGTTCTACAAAGATAAGTGTGGTACATATACACTATGGAATAGTATTCAGCTATAAAGAAAAATAAAATCATGAACTTTTCAAGTAAATGGGTAGGTGTAGGGGGAAAAAAGCCATACTGAGGAATCCAGACCTGAAAGATAAACTTTGTGTATTCTCTAACATCTGAGATTCCTAGCTTCAAATCTTCAGAAGTGGGTACATATCCTAGAGTAACTACAGAAACTAAAAAAGTTAAAAGTGACCATTGCTGGGGCTGGAGAGATGGCTCAGAGGTTAAGAGCACTGTCTCTTCTTCCAAAGGTCCTGAGTTCAATTCCCAGCAACCACATGGTGGCTCACAACCATCTACAACGAGATCTGGTGCCCTCTTCTGGTGTGCAGGCACACATTCAGGCAGAATACTGTATAATAAATAAATATTTTTTTTTTAAAGTGACCATTGCTGGCGAAGGGGGTTGGAGAGCAATAGCAAGGGGAATAGTAGGGAGAAATGAGAAAATAGAAAAATAGGGGGCTCTAATTAGGGAAGGTGACGATAAACACAGAAGAGGGAGGAAGGAAGGTAAAATAACAGTAAGGATGCTTGAAAAACTCATAAGGACTAATACTATTAACCTTAAAACAAACAAACAAACCTGTAATACACACGTCTGTGTATAAATGAATATACATACATATTTTTTATTAACTTTTCTCCTCTGGGCTAACAATGCTTCCCCTAAGAGCCAAAGACCACCTAAAACCCCAACAGCAGGCATGAGAAACCCTCTTCTGAATTGTCAATGAAGGTTGTCCAAGAGGCTTCCAAAACTCACAGGCTATGGCTATTCCCCTTGGTTGCCTTTCAGAGGCAGAAAGTCCATCAGTATTGCTGAAGACACCATACACTTCAGATACAGGGCCCAGAGGCCTCTGAGATGGAGCTGACTTGAAAGCCTCCTCCCTGAGGAAGAGCTAGCTTTATGGTACCAGAAGACCCTATACAAGCATCCAAGGAGGAAGGCAACCAACAGTCCTACCCAGCTATGACACCTACGAACCATAACAAAGACCAGATGGTGCAATAACCCTACAGATGCAGCAGTGGCATACAAACTTTATTTATTTATTTATTTCCTTCCTTCCTTCCTTCTTTCTTTTTATTCATGTATATGTGTACTGCATGTGCACATTTGTGCAGGTGCCCATATAGGCCAAAAGGGCTTGTTTTTTTTGTTTTTTGGTTGTTTTCAGGTTTTTTTGTTGTTGATGGTTTTTTCTGGTTTTTCAAGACAGGGTTTCTCTGTGTATCCCTGGCTGTCCTGGGCTCAATTTGTAGACCAGGGTGCCCTCAAACTCACAGAGATCCAAGTGTCTCTGCCTCCCAAAGTACTGGGATTACAGGTGTGCACCACCATGCCCAGTGCAAACACAATTTCTAACTGGACTTAAGATTCATTCAACAAGAGGAAAATCATACCTGGCACTGGAAACACCCAGCGCTAATGACGTCACTGATCTTGGAGGAGAACCTACAACCACTACTTTACTAAAGCAGCACCACCTGTAACTACACTCTAAACAGTTGTCTTCATGGAAAATCCTATTTGCAACAGATGGAGACCATTACAGAAAGCACAACCAACCCAAATGTAGCGTTACAGAGCCCAGTCCTAAGGGACCCACTTACAAAACACTCCTGCACCTAAGGCTCAGGGAACATTCCACAAGAAGGGGCAGAAAGACAGACTGTAAGAGACAGAGGACTGGGATATTTGCTGTGAGGCTGAGTCTTCCAGTAATGTCAGAAACTACCCCTAAGATGTCTCACCGACATGACAGAATGGGCACTCACAAGGCCTCAACAAAGGACAGGAAACTAAGAAATGCTGAGGGTGGGAGAAATAGTCTTCCCCAGGGAAGAGCACATAGATTGGCTATCCAATACCAAAAGTCAGCCCTGAAAATATACATTTAAGTATATACATTATACAAACTAAGGAGGTTATATTTATGCATGTAACAAGAATTAATGAAAAAAGGCTATGAATTTGAAGTGGGCAAGGAGGGTACATGGGAGGATTTAGAGAAAAGAAAGGGTAGGAAGAAATAATATCAAAATTTTAAAAAGCCAAATCATTTAAAACTGTTCAAACTTGAAAACTGATGTGTCATTATCCAACTGCAACAGAATTAACCCCCAAAATCATTGTTTTTAATTCTTCAGAGAATAGTACCCATAAGTGTTGGGGCGGATCTGAGATGGTACAACTACCATGCTCATGGATAACCTTGTCAAAGATTCCCCAAAACAAGTATTTTTAAATACTTGGCTTACCAGCAGCCACAGCACAGCCTCCTCCTAACGTGACCAAAGCCAACTTGGAAACTCTGCTTCCCACAATTGCAGCTTGGCCTTTCATTCAAGACCTAAGCGAAGCTTCTCCTCCCCGACCTGGCAGAGGCAGAGCTGGCCAACACACTCCACAGAGTCCTGCTGCTCACGCAGGCCTTTCCAGTACATTCTTGGAAGCAAGAAGCTGTAACATACATCCCAACTCAATTAAAAGGAAGGGGGCAGGGGTTTTTTTCCTAGATACAACTTATATTTCTGAGACTTTCTCCCTAAAATATTTGGCTTCTGGTGTTTGCCCTGTAGGCTGGCACTTTTACAAAAAGTCCTCAGATTTGCTTGCCTGCAGTTTCTAAAGGACACTTCAAGAAGAGACTCAACTCCTGCCAAGGCTTTCTAGTATCTCAATACTCTCAACAGGCTGCCTATTTGGGTAAGCAAAACACTCTCCCTTTAAAAATATGACACATTTCCTGAACTTCTCTACCCCAGAAAACACAATATGCAAAAGTCATCCATTCGTGTCAAGTGTTAGAACCTCTATCTGCATCTCATATGTGTAAAATTAAAATGCAGTAAGTTAATTTTTATTAATTTCTTGTAATTCAACCTTTAAAAATTTAGCATATTTTATATTACCACAATAAAAAATACATCTGATGAGCACATTTTTCCAAACAAAGCTTAGACTTTACTATCTATAGCACTAGAAATTTCAGAGATTAAAAATGTAACCCAAGAAACAGCATTTTCAGCATTTCTATTGCCCTAGTTTGCTTCTCTGTTGCTATGATAAAACACTGACCAAAAGCACCTTGGGAAAGAATGGGTTCAGTTGGCTTATCGGTCATAATCCACCACTAAGGAAGTCAGGGCAGGGATTCAAAGCAGGAAGGACTGTCACTCGCTGGCTTACTTCTCTTGGCTTGTGGCCACCTTTCTTATACGGCCCAGCCCCACGTGCCCAGGGATGGGCACACAGTGCACATAGCAGGGTCGCCTCTCTTATGCCAGTTAGCAATCAAGAACATGCCTCCCTCACAGACGTTTTTTCTTTCCTAGAAAATAACTATGACTAAAATGAACTATGCCTTGGCTGGTGCTCTTCCTAATGAGCTATCTGAGAATTCTGATTCAGTCGTCTCATCCCTCATCTCTTTCAGCAGACAGAGTATGCACATTCTTCCAATTCATCGTTTTGGACAAATAATTACTACCCCACACTTCTCCTATACCTCAGCATAGTTCTGTAGCAATGGCACACCCAGATTCTTGAAGAAAAGAAATCTCCCCTCACACTAGGGACCTAAGGGCAAAGCAACATAGTGTGCATTCTTCTTCACATGGGCATAGAACTCCCCAGCCAATGGAGCCTTCAAACTGCCTGTTTCAAGATCTCCCTTATACCACTGTTTTCAAGTACTGTAGAGGTCAGGTACTCAGAAAGCAGACGCACTAACCCGCACATGAGAGTCTATCGGGGAAGGAGAGTCACAGATGCTGAGACTAAGCGGCACTGTGAAGGACTGAGGTGAGAAAGGGTTAGAGCATTTCTCCCCTGATAACAATGTCTACACGCATCGTATTTCAGTTAGACTGCTCAGGGAGAGCTACGCAGCCACCCGGGGGGTGGGGGGGGGGTTAAGTAGACACTGAAAACTACAGAGAAGTTTGCTTTAAATTACAAGTTACAGAGTCAAATATGGAACAAAGTAAAGAAGAAACCAAAGTCAGATTTGTCAACCACAAATGACTAGAGTTGGATAATTCTAAGTAAATGCTAAACTTACCAAAGTATAATAAAATACTCAGCACATTTTAAATAACTATACTTTGCTCAATGATAGTACAAGGTATCAAGATGTAAAAAGTCTTAGAAAAGAGACTTTGTGATCCAAATTGATAGATGCTTGTTTTTGTTTCTCTGAAGAGGACCAGGGATGTGGAGTGTGGTGTCTCAGGCTGACATACGTCGCCAACAGCACCTATAATGAACATGTGATGAGCTGGGCCTTCTTAAAGGAGTTCCTGAGCATGAACACATGACGAACAACTAACCACAAGTGCAATCACAACACGGAATCCATACTACCGCAACTTCAAATCCCAATGTTTTGAAAAGTGAAAGCCTTTTTACACATTTGGCAACTGTGACTTGAGCCCACTGAGCCCACAGTGTTTTTTATAATGCTTTGATACTGACTGGTAGTAAATGCTCACCTCAATAGATCTGAGAACAGTCTTTATGTTCCCCATAATGTGACTGCCCATCAGTTTCACTTATATGTGATTATTACTGTGTGACTAAAGACTAATGCTTTAGATGCTGCTGAGGGTATTACAGTGCGCATGTGTGCGCGCACACACACACACGCACATTATATATATATACACACACACATACATACATACACACACATACACATCATCTTTCTCAAATACCCTGAACTTAACATACTGGCCTGTAGAATTTTAGACATGGGATTATAAACACATTGCAGCTATTGATATTTATAGCCAATCATGTTAAATATGATCAAGACTTGTCCTTCTGATGGATTGTCTCCAATAGCTTCCTGGATCACTCAGAATAAAAACCAATCCTCATAAGTAATAGGTGTACAGCTTGGTCTTCCTGTGGGTCCCTCACAACTGGAGCTGGGCTGTCTCTGACTCTGCTACCTACTGCCTTGTCCGGCCTCAGGGGGAGAAGATGCTCCTAGTCCTATTGCAGCTTGATATGCCAAGACCGGCTGATATGCATGGGAGGCCCCTTCTCTGAGGAGTAAAGAAGGGGGAAGTGAGGGGAGGGAGAAGAGGAAGGAGGGGAAGCTGCGACTAGGATGTAAATTAATTAATAGAAGGTAAAAACAAAACAAAAACCAAAAAAACTCTGTGTCTGTCCACAGAGACTGCTACTATAAAGGGCTGTGATAAAAGGCATTACTTGGTAATTTGCTAGAAGCTGAGACCCTACCTATGAGTCAGAATTTGCATTAAACCAAGCAATGTACATGCAGAGTTTTCAGAAGCATAACCTGCAAAGTGAGAAGGTCTGCACTTACCACAAGCCCACTCACTTCCTCTCACTCCTCTCTCACCTCTCTGGCTTTACTACTGTTTGTCAGACATGAAAGGCTCATGTTCACCGCGCAGCCTCTCCAGTCTGCAATGCAGTTCCCCATGCTATCTCTGGGGCTCGCTCGCTCACTTCCTGCTCCCTTATCTGAAAAGTCAAAATTCCATGGCACTTGCTATTCTCCCTCACCCTGCATTGGTGGAGCAGAGGCAATGGTAGGGTGTCTCAACCCCAAAACAAAGCAGAAACAATGTGCTATGGCTGCCATTATATACTCCAACACCACACGCTCATATCACAAAAGGAAAAATACCTTTAACCCAAGAATGTCCTGATGAACTACTGGTTGTAGTAAATCTCAACTCTGAAGATACAGCTGTTTTTTATAGTCTATGTGACAAAATGGAAACTATGTAAGATACGTCTATCTATCTAGTTACTGAGTATGATGAATACAGTAATAAATATAATAATCTTGAATAAAAACACAGTTAAGAACATCAGAGTTGAGAGCTGGTGACTACAAATTTCATAAACACCACTTCACTTGAAAGAATGACTGACAAACCATGACTAATCAACGTGGGTATTTGATAGATATTTTCTTTAAAGTGAACAAGGTAAGCTTGTCATTTCAAGAAAACTGACAGTATTTATTCTAGTCATACAACTCAAGCTTTCAAGTGGAGATTAGGATTTGAGGAAACTTTATCAATTACCACAAGCTTAACAGATTGTTAATATTTTAAGGCTTCCAATGAGATGATGGCCACAGTTAAAGAATTTGCTTTGTAAATGCCCTGTAGGGTGAAATGTGTTAACATGAGATCTGTACAACTCCATCAACTAATCTTTCGGAAATACTAACTACACAATAATATAGTATCATATGTGAGTAAAAAATGCAGCTAAATATAAGATACACTAATTAATGTAACAGTGCCAACTGACCTCTGGTACTGCTTCAGGGTCTGCAATGCAGATCACTTTTACAGAACTGCTGCCTGCTGGAGGCTGGGGAGGTCACGTGCTCATCACACAAGCATAGGACCTAGGCTTGACCTAGCACCCATAAAGCCTGACAGGGCTGTACAATCCTAGGCTTGACCCAGTGCCCATAAAGCCTGACAGGGCTGTGCAGTCCATGATCCCAGTGTCGGGAGGCAGACACAGAAGATCAATGGGGCTTGCTGGCCTGAAAATATAGTCAAGCAGTGAGCTCCTGCAGTGACAAACTATCTCAACTATCTCAAACAAACAAACAAATAAAATGACAGGGACTGAGGAAGCCACACTACATGTATACAAAGCCATACACTATGTACACAAACATGTACACACACACACACATGAATATACTACTTGTCAAGTTTTATTGTAGCCTCAGAGAAAATCTGTAGCTATCTGAAAAGATTGTTCCTTTTTCCCCAACTCTGTAGCCAGCATTTCTTCATCACTCAAAATCATAGTCCTAAAGACAGGTGCAGATATGATCTCCAATTCTCTACAGTCAGGCAGAGGCTTATAAAAATGTCATAACCAACAAACAAAATACCACAACCCTCTGCTCACTACTTTATAAAAGTATTTCTAATGAAATGTTATTTATTCTAACATATAATAGCTTTTTTAATATTATTTTTAAATTAACTGGTAATTTTCTTTATTCCTCAACCTTAATTTTAAATACACTGAATACTGTCAACACAAAAACACACCTTTCATCTCAAAAGGAATAAGAGACTGTTTATTCTGGAACTAAATTTTAGTAACCAAATTTGATTTATGTTAGCCCAAATCCATATTCCAACATTAAAGAAGTTTCAATAAGTTTCTATAGTAACAGAACAAAGGAAGCTGTAAAGCAAAGACACTTTTTACATAACATGCTGAGAACAGGCAGTTCAGCAATGTGGGGACACCTCAGCTATAGGCCTTAGATGCTTAATAATCTTCGTCCTCTGCCTGGTGAAAACTAGGTTTTGTTAATACACTACAAAAGGTTTTGTTGTTGTTTGTATCTGTAGGGTGTTAGGTTGGCTTTACCTTTAGTGACAGGGTGTTAGGTATGACACATAGAGGGGTAAGGAAATCGCTAAGAATAGCTCAAGATAAACTGTAATTAAATGGGCTCTGAGACAATAACATTCCATCCTCTCCTCATCGCGGAACTTCTAATCCATCAGTCAGCCTTCGTATACACATCTTACTTCCAGAAAGTCTCACTCATAATAGTAAGACATATACTGCCCCCAACAAGAACAGTCCATGGGCTATTGGTAGTGGTGAGTAGTATAAATGGGTCTTGAGATTAGTTTGAGTGCCAATAGCTAGTGTACAGTAGTAGATTTTGTAAATCTGAACTTAGAATTCACCATGCTTTTGTTAATGCTTTTAAGCTTGTTTTGCTGATACTCAAAACAATCTTAAGAAGTAGGTATAACTCATAATACCTTTTAAAGATGAGAAAATCTGTAACTGAAAGACGAAGGTATAAACACATTTAAACACCCTCAGCACAGTCAATCATATTATTTCACTACACATGTTCATAACTGTGATGGATAACAGAGATGCTTATAAACAAGGCAATGGTGAGAGCCAGGTAGCTCACCTAAAAATATCGATTCAGTCAGAAAGAACCAAACACAAAGCCAATTACTTGAGAATGAGAAGGAGGCAATCTGCATAGGGTCACATGAGCAGAAGAAAGGCCATGGAAACTGCTCACACACAGGTGCTGGTATTTGAGGGGATGCTCAGTGCAGGCCCAAGAGTGCAACACTAGGCTAAAGTTGAGAGATGGCTCCGTGGTTAAGAGCCCTGCCTCTTCTTCCCAAGGTTCAATTCCCAGTATCTACATGGCAGCTTACAACTGTCGGTAACTCCAGTTCCAGGGGATCTGACACACTTACACAGACATAAACACAGGCAAAACACTGATGCACAATACAGACAGACATCTTTTTAAAAAATGTATTCAAATACTAGTCTGGAAGGGTAGCAGAGGGCTGACAGCTCTTAATGCCAGGTCCATTCATGCTATTGGTACATGCCCGCTACTGCTGGCCTCCTGGCAGCACAGCCTTCAGTCAGAGTCTTTGGATGGTTCCTAGTTGTCATATGCAGAGAGAGTGACAACTCTTAAATCCAATAAGGCGAAGTGCTAACCCTCAGGCCCACATCATGTTTATATCTTGAAGTGACACTATGCTGATTGGGCTTAGTGACAGGAAGGGCACACACTGTCTGTACTTATGAAGGAGTCCTATTAAGGTCAAGAACAGCAATCTCTTCCAATTTCAAATTCTCCTGAGCTAAAAGTTCTGCTCGGATATGGAGATAAACTCTGCATAATCTTGCATTTTCTCCTTCCTGTAATATTTAAACATGAATCATTTTTGCTGGGGATGATTTCTTTTGAAATGAGGGCTCGAGTACATGGAAGAAGGAAAGAGGTGGGTGGCAGGGCAGCACTCGTGGGTTTGCAAGGCGGCATTCAAACCAACTATGGAAGTTGGGGCAGAAAGTGCAGCGAGAGCACAGACTGTTGTCAGTATGTTGGAAAGGACGGACAAAGCCATAAAGCCAGGCGATCAGAGCTCATGTGTCATCAAGTGAGGGGTGGATTATGTCCTCCTATGAGAAAGGAAGATGGATAACTGACTCCGTTGTGCCTTTGGGAGACAGGAATGGATAACACAACATGCTTACATCTACAACAGAAAAAAAAAATGAACTTACAAGCTTCTCTGAAGAACTTGAGATGAGACTAGGAAAAGCTTCTAATGACAAGGGGTGACAAATGACCAAGGGTACTTTCTTTTCCAATTATTCTCACTTCACGTCAGTGGTTATATAAAGAACTAGAGGTTTTCACAGCTTCACTCACGTGCAGATCACCTTTATACAATTTTTGGCTTGACTCTCTAAGTTCATCAGATCCAAATCTTCTATCTGCCTATCTGCAGCTACTGAAGTAACTGTGGAGGTGAGAAACAGAATGCTCAGGACAATGACTGTGCTCCCTGGTATTTTCCACAGCCAAGTGGGCTGCCATCCAAGCGTCCTGCATCCTTCTAACAACCACAGCCTATGCTCCAACATATGGTGCAGAGAACAGCAGTGACTCAACATTTTGCCAGATTGTAAGCAGCAAGCAGGATATGAAGCGGTTATTAAGTGCTGTAGATTCCACGGTCCACTATGGTTCTCTTGCATGACACAAGTGAAACACAGAGGGGAAAAGGCAAAGATGGAGGGTAGTGTAGTGAGAATTTTGCTTTCTTTAAAAACCCAGTTATGGGGGCTGGAGAGATGACTTAGAGGTTAAGAGCACTGGCTGCTCTTCCAGAGGACCCTGGTTCAATTCCCAGCACCCACATGGCAGCTCATAACTGTCACTCCTGTTCCAGGGGATCCAACACCCTGACACAGACATGCATGCACTCAAAACACCAATGTACATAAAACAATAATTATTTTTTTTAAAAATCAGTTATGCTGAGGATGTTTTTGATTTAATCCCAAGTGTCGGATATGGGCTGCTTCAGACTATCCACAGCATGCTGCTCTCTGTGATTTGCCTTGTGCCCTGACAGGGGCGTGATTTTGCCAGCTGAAGATAGTTTACGTTTGGAATTCTGGGGACTCTTCTACATTCAAGCTCCCCAGGGCTGAGGAGGCTGCTGCTCCCCCTGATTTGCGTTTGCTGGCTGCTGGTTGGAGATATCCTGAGCATGAAGATCAAACTTGACCTCAAGAGCTCAAGGCCCCTCGTCAGCAGGAAGTAGTCTAAGGAGTACTGTACGGAGACCAGTGCCCTCTTTCTCTCCCACCTAGTGCTGGGGGGGTTGGAAGGGATAGGGGTAGGTAGGAAGGAAGGAAAAAGAACCCAAAAAAAGTAGCCAAAAGCCTGGCTACAGGGCAGTACTGGGAACTGACTCGGGGGTAGAGGGTTTAGGCAGCACACACCAGGACCTGGACTTGACCGGCTCAATCACAGTGGCTCATGCCTATAATCCCAGCACTCAGAGGGTAGAGGCAGGAGAAGCAGAAGACCGAGGTCATTCTCAGCTGCACAGCAAGCTCAAAGCCAGCCTAGGCTAGAGATTCTGTCTTAAATTTTTAAAACATTATTTTTAAAGTAAAGGGTACCTGGAGCTTTCCGTTTGGGGCTCAGGTAGGAGATGTAACGTTCTGACAGGCAGACTACAACGATCTGTCTCCCTCTGAGGGGCGAGTGTTGGCAGTACAAGAAAGTGGTCAACAGTGTGGGATGCAGGGCTATGGGGAACTGCCTGTACTAGCACTTACAAATCACAATTTTACTTTGGGCGAGTCAAGGGCAAACAAGCATTTGTTGTTGTTGCTGTTGTTGTATTATATTATTATATTCCCTGAGATACCTGTTACTAGATGACACTAATAAAGTTCCCATATAAAGTCTTCAGAACATTGGTCATGCTGGAGTCTTAGGTATGACAGCTCCTTTCTGTCGTTCTGCAGCGAGCAACTCCTAAGCATTTCCTATACAACAAGCAGCAAAAAGTCTGACAAAAGCGAGTTCCTGCCTTGCAAATATGTCTGTCAGAGATATTGGCTAGAAGGCTGGAGATGATGCTCCAACGTTATAGAGAGTGTTGGATGACTGTTCAGGCAGTAAACTGTCTCACTCATCTTTTCATTTTGGAAGCTGCTAACCTGCACTTCTGGTTCACTCAGGTATTTAAGTTTTATCCCTTCTCAAGTCTCTGATGGGGTTGAAGACCAGATGGTTTAGTCCTACAATTAAGCTTAGTTGGTTAGGGGTTAAGATGTTTTTAGATCAAGATAGATGTTTTAAGTTAATAGAGATGAGATATGACAGACATTGATTTTCATTCAGAAATTTAGACCCAACAAGATAGAAAGATGTTTTCTTCAAATTTGACAAATACAAATAGTCAAGTCACTATGAATGTAACATTTATATAACTCCTGATTGTCTCATGGTTCTTCCTGCTGTATGTAGTTTATTTTATTCATGTGTAATAATATAAATGTTTATATTAAAATTAATTTAAAAAATTTGGGGGCTGGAGAGATGGCTCAGCGGTTGGGAGCCCTGGCTGCTCCTCTAAAGGACCCAGGTTCAAGTCCCAGCACCCACATGGCAGCTCACAACTGTCCGCAACTCTAGTTCCAGGGGATATGGATATGCATGCAGGCAAAATACTCATACATAAATAAAAATGTTTTTAAAAGGGGGAGGGGTCTGGAGAGATGGCTCAGAGGTTAAGAGCAATGACTGCTCTACTAGAGGTCCTGATTTCAATTCCCAGCAACCACATGGTGGCTCACAGCCATCTATAATGTGATCTGATGCCCTCTTCTGGCTTGCAGGTTTACATGCAGGCAGAATACTGTATACACAATAATAAATAAATACATCTTTAAAAATTTTTTAATTAAAAAAAAAAAAGAATTTGATCATGATAGGCCATGCCTCTTTTGTGATAGTGTTCTATTTCTTAATGTTTTAAAAACTATTTTATAGTATATATACATTTGTATATAATTAGTATTAATAAATATTTTCTTGAATTAAAAAAGTGAACGTGACAAGTAAATGTATGTGTATAAAATATACATACACATATATGCATAAAATCAAGCACAAAACAAAGCAGATATAGGTATTGGTTAAAGGCATATAAAGCAATGTGTGATTCATAAGCAATACAAGAGATGTCTTACAGGAACACAACTAAAAGTTAATGAAGTCCTAACCAACTAATATGAAACATGTCAAAGGAACACCTAGAAAACATCATACTTGGAAGAACTCTCCAAGACATACCTCTATTTAAGCAATCACTGTTTTCGCACTTCTACCATAGGACTCAGAACCAATGCCAAATATACTTCATGTTTGAAATGTGGTCCAGTAGATTCAAAAATAGGCGAATCATTACCTATCCCTAAATAACCAAAGAGTCTTTTGTTTAATTTGAAACTCAAGGTAAAACTTCCTAATAAACAGTGACTTATGTCTGGTAGCTATGAAAAAACATTTGATCTGAAATACTATCTGCATGCTTACCGCACTAACACTCTTAGAGTGCCCTCCAAACTGTAGAGTCCTAGGGACTAGAAAGCAAAAGGTCATTGCCACTGGAAAGTAAAAGGGAATCATGTGACTCAAGAGGCAGATGCAAGCAGACCTCTGACAGACAGCCAGGACTACACAGAGAGATTTTATCTTGAAGGAAAAAAAATGTGACTCAGACCAACAAGCACAGAGAAATAACCGCAACGGAAAATATTTTCATGGCTTTTATATTCTGCAAGAGACAGATACTTATCATTAATGACTTTAAATTCCTGTAAATTGACAAAATAAATGATTCTTTAATAGTTTACAACTGATCATCAAAGCAAAGCAGGGACCGAGGAGCTTTCTCGGGAGACAACGTAACATGTGCTCACTTAGGAATAACCCACAACTTACATTCCCTGGCCCTTACCTACGTTTTAACTTTCTGTGTATTTTGCTTAAGAGCAGTTATCCATGATCTACTTTTCTGTATGCATGTTCGCACTTATTTTTTAATGCTGAAACCTAGGTAAACATGGCCCCTTACAGTGAGCGACACTGCACCGACTGCATGATACGGAGTAAAGAGCACAGACAGTGCTTGCACAGGCCACAGCAATCCAAGGATCTCATACAAAATTTTATGGTGATAATCAGAAATCAAAAGAAATGAACAAAATGTATCTGAGTAAAAACGAAACATTGCAATAGATCATCAAAAGCCCAGCTAGTGAAGCAGTTGTCCACTTGAAAAGTAAAAAGACAAATCCTCTCCTTAGCAAACTGCCCACATATTTACATCTCACAAGAAATGCCAAAAAGATGAGCAAAGAAAAAAATTCTAAGTTGTTCAACATCCACCTGATCTCACATGCAGATTACAACCCTAACCAGAGACTAAAGACAAGGAACTTTTACGGTTTAAAACGTTTGGAGTGCCCCCCACACACACACCCCAGTAAGTCTCTTTGACACTGAAAAAAAAAAAAGTTTTAAGACTGAAAATGGATACAATTGAAAGCACAGTTTTTATTTTATCCATGAAAAATAACTAAGTCACTTTATAAATTTAAAAATACCATCTTAGTATCAGCTATGCCGTGTCAAGCAGCCCCACATCTGGTCCCACAATGCATTCTTCCGACCAGAATTTCTCTAGTTCCTAGTTCAGAAATGAAATGCAATGTTTACATGAAGCCTATAAAAATTAAACTTTAAAAAGATGTTTTACAAGCTTTTAAAAGGAGATCTTGTGCACAATGATGCGATGTCAGTAACCACCATGAAGCGGAACGCTGCGCCCCTGACTCAGGAAAGGGCAAGCTAACAAAGGCCTGCGTCCCACGAGCAGCCTGCCCACAGAGTACAGCCAGTACCCCGGCTCAGCAAGGCCATGCAACACTTGTTCTGAAAAGAAAGCTTTACGACTCTTTCTTCATGTATAATAGAGTCTTTCTTCACAAAGCATCTGAAGAATAGTAGAAAATGAACACTTTCACAAGCCTCCCAAGGATTTGGTTAAAGACTTAAACTTAGATATTTGCAAATCTGATTCACTTAGCAACAAAAAAAGTTCCTTTCACTGCTCTGGTTCTAAGGCGTTGCTTCTGCACTTGACTCCCTTATGGAAACTCAGACCGTGCCAGGAAGCAATGCTCCCACACCAAGTATCCTAAATGTACTTACCTGCTTTAGCCTCTAGGAACACAGAGCTTCTGCTGATGGGATTTTACAGATCAGCTAATACAAATCTCTCTACCAACCTCAACATCAGCTCAGCATCATTCCCTTCACACAGAATAATGTTAATATAAATAGCAAACAGGTTGTTGATTCTGGGATTAGAGGGAGCAATGGGGAGACAGATATCATGACTGTAAATTAAAGCAAGCTGTGCTTGAGTGCAGTCTAGGCTGGCCAGCCTATAGCCTCCCCTATGTCTGGGTTTTCGAAAGCAGACTCTACTGGCTTTTTGAAGTTCTTATAGAGGAGGTCAATACATTCCTGTTAACTTCATTATTGTTCCTCTCAGCAAATTTCAATCATAATTAGACTCAGGAATTGCTAAGTTTTAGAACTAGAAATTCCTATCACATTCCAAATATACTTTCTTGCCTTTAAATATAAAAATAACACAACTGCCTGGAAACAATTGCTAGTGGCTAGTCTCCTTATAAATGCCATTATTTTAAGATTACTGGAAACTAGACATATATATTACATGCCTAATAAACCTGTATTTTCTGTCTTCATTTCCCATGCTTTCTTACAATGAAGCCTATTTATTATTATGCTAGTTATAATACATGATTACATCAGAAGTATCAATAAATGAAAATTTCTTTATAATATAAAGTGACTAGGATACTTTGTGTTCCCCATTTCATAGAGAAAATTTAAAATAAAAACAGTATGGAGGAGAGAAAAAATGGCTTATATGAAACGTATGTGGATTATCAATGGCCATTCAAGTCTGTCCATCCAAATCCACTTTGGGCCAGTCCTGTTTACTTTGTGGTCCAAAAGGTTGTTACCTATAGACGCGTGCTCTGGATTCTCCCCAGATTTGGTTAACTGAAGATACTATCATGGAATAGAAGGAGAGCGAGCGCCCTTCAGATGGAAATGAGGCCGCACTGCGGCGCCTGTGGAGACAGCCTTATAGTAAAGGCTATTAATGACCTAGTAAATTTCGAGTGGCTCCAGAATATTATACATTCCACTGATAATGCGCATGTTATGTGTGTATGTTTGTAAACATCTCCCCTTTCATAATAGATTATATACATTAAATAGGTACAAAAAATAAACCTCTATTTTCTTTTTAAGGTGTTCAAAGGACAAATACAATGAACAGAGGCGGCTCTTTCTAGTCTACAGTGATTTCAAAATAATCTCAACATCGTCAACAGAGGAACCGGCTCCTCTCTAGAAGTGAACATTTTCTGAGTACTAAATTTAAGACTCCTTTTGTGGAATCTCCTTAAGCTGAAGGGGAAACAGAAGCAGGGTGGCAGGTGCCATCTTGTGGTCTTCCTAGAAACTGTTTCACTTGTTTCAGAGTTTCAGAGCCAGTCATTATAAATGTTGACAAGGTTCCAAATAACCAAAATGTAATTGTACTTTAAATCAAAAGGTAACTCTGCGAGGACCTTAGGTCAATTACTACAGCAGATGGTACTGGTGTATGTAGGGAGTGGAGACAGTCTCACTTCAGCCTGGGCTGGGCTGGGTCGTGTTATGTAGCACAGGCTGCCTGCCTCAGCCTCAGCCTCAGCAGAGCAGCTGCTGGAGTTACAGCCATGCACTGCCATACCCTGCACATTTATGCATGTGAGTAAGAGCCTTCTAAAGAACTTAGGGGCTGGAGAGATGGCTCAGAGGTTAAAAGCACTGACTACTCTGTTCCAGAGGTCCTGAGTTCAATTCCCAGCAACCACATGGTGGCTCACAACCATCTATAATGTGATCTACTGCCCTCTTCTGGCCTGCAGGCATACATGCAGGCAGAGCACTGTATACATAATAAATCAATTAAAAATAAAAGAACTTAGAATATTTCTAGTCATACCACAATATTTGATCCTTACCTGAAGGAGCTAGGCTGGGACTGCCATATACCAAATAGACTTTAAAAAGCACCTAGTTGGTGGAGAAGTAAGAGTATTTCTCCCAGTTTTATGATATATCAAACAAAGCTATAGAGCACTGTGTCTCACGAGTGGGGTGGGTTGTCCACAAAAAAACCAAACTAAAAAAAGTTACAAAGAATCTAAAATAAATGGAATTAATGAACAGAAACAGCCATAAGTCCATAACCTTTCTGATAAGCAGAAGTTAATGATTTAATAAATCAGGTGGGCTGGGGTCTCAACAGTGTTTGCCTAGAGTCATGAGGCCTGGGTTTGATCTTAGCTCCATTTAAAAAAAAAAAAAAGATGTTATAAGCATATAAGCACTAAATGCACACCATTTACACATGACAGACTAGAATAGACATACCAGATCGTCGTCTTTAATTAAAAACAGCTCCATTTGTTCACAACAGTGATTGAAGCGCATTCACTGTATAGCCGGGCCTTTTAGTATGGAGACCATGTAGTTCAGAGGTATTGCCACAGACTTGGAATTTAAAAACATGTACCTTGCCTAACAGGCCCAGGCCCTAGGTTTGATCACTGGCACCACCCAAAGCAATAACTGTTTCTAGTTACATAAAAGATGTCGGCTGAAAATACATAAAAGGGGTGGGAGGTGGCTACCGACAAGGAGCCTGCCACCCAAGCCTGAATACCTAGGTTCAGGTATCCGACAACCACATTAAAAAGCCAGGCACAGTCTCACGTGTCTGTGACCCCAGAAGTGGTACAGGCAGGATTTTTGGAGCTCAATGGCAAACCTGTCTAGCCAAACTGAATGCATCCCTGTGCCTATGGGAGAACGAAAATGGAATTTTTATTTTATTTATTTGGCTTTTCGAGACAAGGTTTCTCTGTGTAGCCTTGGCTGTCCTGGAATTTAATCTGTAGACAGGCAGGCTGGTCCCGAACTCACAGCGATCCACCTGCCTCCCCAAGTACTGGATTAAAGGTGTGTGTCACTGCCGCCACCACACAGCATAAAATGGAATTTTTAGGACATATCTTTTTTTAAGTTATTCAATATTAATTCACTGAAAATGCATTAACTTTCCATCCTCATCTGATAATAGAAAACAGATTATCATAAAATATAAAAATCCTACATGTTATCTGCTGAAATCTTATAATTTTTAATTTATAATTATTTGCCAAAAAAATTGTAGGAAATTTTCAAATGTCTCTGTCCTAGAAGAGTGAAGTCACACCACATTGAGAGTGAGTGTGTATGTGTGTGCACGTGTGGCCACACCTCAGAGAAACAAGGGCTGGAGCCTGAGTACCAATACTGCTTTTTCCACCAGTCCCCCCATAAACTAGAACATTTGTGGGTGCTCCTGTGGAGGGGGTTGGGGGGAGACTAGAGTGAGCAAGGGCTCAGAGCTCCCCTGTCTGGACAGACCTAGGAAAGCAGCAGGAGAGGCAAAGCAAGGCTCTAGATGATCATGTCCATCTCTCTGGAAAACTCAGGATGCCAGGCCTCCAAAGTGACCACCTCCCTACAGTAACAAGGTCAGCATCTTCCTTTTTATTACCTTATTATTGGCCCATCTTGCCCACTTTTCTGTTTAAGGAAATTTATCCTTATGATTTCAATTGAAAGAATAAAGTGACAAGACTAGAGAATCTGGTTTTGTCACGGATTATACAACTTTAAAGTCTAGGATTAACCTTTAAACATCACAATGAAGAAAATTATGAAATTTTGGTTTTTCAAGGTTCTCCTCCTCTTCTTTTTCTTCTCCTTTTTCTGTTTTTGTTTTTTGTTTGTTTTTTTGTTTGAGATGGGGTTTGTCTGTGTAGCCCTGGCTGTCCTGAATCTCACTTTGTGGAGAAGTCTGGCCTCAAACTGTGCCTTCCTCTGCCTCACAAGTCCTGGGATAAAGATTCTTTCTTTTTTTTTTTTTTTAACTTTTTTATTAGATATTTTTATTTTTTATATATACATTACACATATATACAATAAACTACCTATAGCAAGAAAAACCATGACACAATAAGGAATTATATAAATGTTACATTCTTACTGTTTGGGCTATTTGTATTTGGCAGCCTTGAAGAAAACATCTTTCCTATCTTGGTGTGTCTAAAATTCTGAATGTAAATCACTATCTATCATATCTCTGTCATCTTCTCATTTGGAAACTACTAACCTGTACTCCCGGTTCACTCAGATAATCAATTTTATTCCTTCTCAAGTCTCTGATGGGGTTGATAGTTTAGTTTTATAATTAAGCCTAGCTGTTTAGGGGTTAAGATGTTTTTAGGTTTAAATAGATGTTTTAAGTTGATAATGGCGAGATAAGATTCTCTTTCTTAACTATGCAAGGTGTACACACACCATGAGCATCTCTGGATCCCTGAGGTGTTAACAAATGCCACCAAACAACCAAAACAGTAACAGCACCAAAACAACATAGAGAAGTAGCAAGGGCAACTTCTCAGCAGTTCACTACTAAAAGAAATGTTATGAGCAATACATGAAACGTCCTGGAAGCGACTGAGTGCCCTCCCCTCTGTCTCCTGACATGGTCTTCTGTGGTATATGTCTGCCTCAATGTTACTATGCAGCTGAGCAAGACTCTGAACTCCAGGTCACACTGCTTCTATATCCCAAGTGGTCAGACAGATGTGCACCAACATGCCTACTTACTGGGTTTACTTATAGACACAGCTTAATATATTTTAGTGCATTCCGAAAAACAGTTGTGTGAGCTTTGTGCTTCACTGCTTATTGTTTTCTCCTGAAAACACCCAGGGAGCTGGGCACAATGGTGCAGGTGTAAGCACAGTACTCAGGACACAAAAGCAGGAGAGTTACAAAGTCTGGTCCAGCCTGGACTTCATAGAGTTTAAGGATTAACATGGGTTACACAATGAGACTATCAAAGTAAAAACAGAAAGAAAGAAAATTCAAAACAAAACAAAAACATTGGCCATCCAATTTTTAAGTAGAGGACTCCTCTATGAATGCCCTCTGAACTTGGCAGCCCACCAGGTCTGAAAGGGAGACCTAAAGAGAATGCCCCTGCCGCCACCACTCTGTGAACAGCCTGCGAAGCTCTGAAGGAACCGAGAACTGTCACTCTCAAAGCTTCTCGAATTTCTCTCCCTGCAGCAGGATCTCTCTTGAAGGAGGTTTTGTTTCCAACGCAACACTGGACACATAGCAACACTGAAAAGGCCAGCTAATCAGCCTAGATTACCAAATCCTGTGTGCAGATAATACTGTCCAGCCTCTGCTTTCAGTCTGAAGAGGTTGTTATATGATACAAAACAGTACAAATCCAATCGTCATTACACCACAAACTTGAACAACTGTGCTCACAAAAACAGCCAATCTCATTGTAAGAGATACATTTGCCTTTACGGGCCACAAAATTGCCAGACTACATGGGTATCTTTCCTTTAAAGACTGAAAATAAGATAACAAAAACAACAAAAAATAGATAAGAAGCATTCTGAGCTATCGACAATTGCCAACTCAGTTAAAATTACAAGGTGATGGCCATCTCCTGTAACCAGGCAAGACTTCCAGTGGAGTGATTGGGACACCAACCCAGCCACTAAGCTTCTGACCTACAATATGTCCCGCTTACAGGGTGCATTGAGGTAAGGATGGAGTAGAAATTGAAGGAGTGGTCAACCAATGACTGGTCCAGCTTGAGACCCCATGCCTTGAGAGGGAGCTCACCACTGACACTGTTAATGATATTCCACTATACCTGCAAACAGGAGCCTAGCATAAGTGTCGTCTGAGAGGCTTCACCCAGGCACTGATGGAAACAGATGCAGAGACCCATGGCCGAACAACAGGCAGAGTTTGGGGGAGTTCTGCAGAAGACGTGAAGGAAGGATTGTAGGAGCCAGCGGGGTCAGGGTTACCACAGGAAAACCTTTAGAATCAACTAAGCCAAGCCCATAGGGGCTCACAGAGACTGAACTGCCAACCAGGGAGCCTGCACGGGACTGAGCTCGGTACGTCACGCATATGTTACAATTGTGTGGCTTGGTCTTCAGGTGAGACTCCCAATAGTGGGAACAGGGGCTGTCTCTGAGTCTGTTGCCTAACGTTCGACCCTTTCCCCCTACTGTGCTGCCTCTTCTAGCCTCAGTAGGAGAGGATGCTCCTAGTCTTCCTGCAACGTGACCTGCCAGGGCTAGTTGATATCCATGGGAGGCCTCCTCTTTTCTGAAGAGAAATGGAGGTGGAGTGGATTGGGGGTGGAGTGAAGTGGGGGGAAGGACTGGAGGGAGGGGAGGGAGGGGAAACTGAAATTGGGATGTAAAGTTAATTAATGAATTAATTTTTTTAAATTACAAAGTGACAAAACCATGAAGTTTTAACCTTGAACACAAACTGCAGAAATATACTGGGCCAACAAGACAACTCAGCTGGTAAAGATGCCTGCCACCAAGCCTTAGGACCTGAGCTCAATGCCCAGACACCAACAGAAGGAACATGCACTACTGGCTGATGTCAGAAATGGGGCAGCAGGAAGGAGTGCAGCTGATTAAAGAGCTTAGGGCATCCATTTAGTTTTCTTTTTTCTTTTTATTTATTTTTATTTTTATTTTTATTTTTAATTAATTTATTCTTTTTACATCTCAATGGTTATCCCATCCCTTGTATCCTCCCATTCTTCCCTCCCTCCCATTTTCTCCTTACTCCCCTCCCCTATGACTGTTCCTGAGGGGTATTACCTCTCCCTGTATATGCTCATAGGGTATCAACTCTCTTCTTGGTAACCTGCTGTCCTTCCTCTGAGTGCCACCAGGTCTCCCCCTCCAGGGGACATGGTCAAATGTGAGGCACCAGAGTAGGTGAGAAAGTCATATCCCACTCTCCACTCAAGTGTGGAGACTGTTCTGACCATTGGCTAGATCTGGGTAGGGGTTTAAAGTTTACCGCCTGTATTGTCTTTGGCTGGTGCCTTAGTTTGAGCGGGACCCCTGGGCCCAACCATTTACTTTTCAAAACATCAAGTTTGAGGTCAGAAAAGTGTATCCTAGTAACAATGGATGGTTCTTGGACTACATCCTTTGTTGTCCTGCCTCACATCAAGAAATATAAGCAATCTAAGAGAAAAGAGCAGCTCTGAGGTCAGCTGGATGAAGAACAATGAGTGGCTGTGGGCCACACCACACACCTGCCCTGACTTCTGTCACCTGTCACCTTTACAAATCACAGCTGACAGCTGAACTCTCATAAGCCCACACTCGTCTCAACTTAAAACCACCACTCAAAACACACAGGGGCAGTTTTTTTTTTCCTTAGGGAAAAGAAGAAGCAATCTACAATAATAAAATTTTCTTAGAGGTTCTTGAATACAAAGCCATTCTTCTAACAGTTCTGCAGTGTGTTTATGCTGGAAGAGGAAGAAGAGGAGGAAGAAGAAGAAAATGATGAGGAAGAGGAGGAAGAAGAGGAGGAGGAAGAAAAAGAAGTGGAGGAAGAGGAAAAAGAGGAGGAGGAGGAGGATGAAAAAGAAGAAAATTAAATAGGTGCTGAAACCGGGATACAACACCAAAAGGGCCATTCCATTGTCCTCACAGTGGAGCCCCATCTCCCCTCACTGTCTGCAACAAATTCCTTTCTCTAAGCACTGTTGCGGTGCTCCTATTTCCAGCTGCCACTGGCTGGGACTCAGATTATCCTAGCCACGCTTGCCCCAAACCACCTAGAAATAATAATTAAAAAATAAGATGCCAGGCAACAGATGTTATATGGAGAAGTTTGTTAAATGAGCATGGAGAGAGAGGAAAGGCAGGGGATACCCTAGAGAGAAACAGAGAGGGGGTCGGGAGACAAAGAGAGAGGTAAGAGAGCGAGGGTCAAGGTAAGTCTACCCTTTTATAATCTTGAGCAGGGCCACACCCAGCGGCAGCTAGGCACTGACATCACAGGTAGGCAGACTGAAGCAGAATCCTAGCAGCTCCATCAACTAGGAATCAAGCATTCAAATATCTAAGCCTATGGGGGCCATTCGCATTCAAATCACCACACTTCATAGCCTAGCCCCTATAGGCTTGTAGCCTCATCATAATACAAAATTCATTCACTCCACCCTCAAAAGTCCCCATAGTTGTGCTCAGCCTCAACACTTTTGTTGTTGTTTTTCAAGACAGGGTTTCTCTATATCCTGGATTCACTTTGTAGACCAGGCTGGTCTTGAACACATAGAGATCTGACTGCCTCTGCCTCCCTGAGCACTGGGACTAAAGGTGTGTGCTACCACTCCCAGCTACCTTAACACTTTTTAAGAGTCCAAATCTCGGGCTGGAGAGATGGCTCAGTGGTTAAGAGCACTGACTGCTCTTCCAGAGGTCCTGAGTTCAATTCCCAGCAACCACATGGTGGCTCACGACCATCTATAATGTGATCTAATGGCCTCTTCTGGTGGGCAGAGGTGAAGGCAGAGCACTGTATACACAATAAATTATTTTTTAAAAAAAAGAAATATGGCTAAGAATTATTCATTAGTTAATAATTTATATTATGACTTACAAAGAAATAAAGTGTTTCAGAAAGTTCCAGATAGTGGCGCTCAGATATTAGAAAGGAGAACCAAAACAAAACTGTCTTGGTTCCTACACTCCCAGCACACAAGTGCTGAGCAAAAAATGAGAGAACATTGACCCTTGACAAAAAGAGGACATATGGACTGACACCAAGCCAATAACTTAAGAATGATGACGTCTTTACTTTGCATTCTGTACCCTGTACTCTTTCATTCAAGTTGATAACTCAAAAATGACAATATTATTACTTTGTATTCTGTACTTTGTGTATGCCTGTGTATGCCTGATTGCTTCACTGACTCCCTTGAATCTACTCCATGGGAAATGTAGCCACAAAACACTCCCTGTTTCAAAAAATATGTATAAAAAATCTAGACTGCTTGCCTGCAAAAATACACTCAAATTCAAACTGTCCCTGGGTCTGTCTCTGTTTGTCACTCGCCGAATCCCTGCCCACCGACGCTTCGAGAACTCCTGTTCCCAAGGACCTATCCCTGGCTGAGATGGTCCGTGGCAATAGTTCTAACATACAGTAGCACAGAATACATATTACCATCCCAAAAGGGGGGAATTAGGACATAGGGAGAAAATACTGAACAAAAACAAGACCAAAAGCTAGCAGGGCAACTCAACCTTTGTAATGCTGTGTCCCTTTAACACAATTCCTCATGTTGTGGTGACCCCCAACCATAGTACTTCGTAACAGCAATTCTGCTACTGTTATGAATTGTAATGTAAACATCTGATATGCAGCTCCTGTGAAAAGGTCATTCAACCTCCAAAGGGGCTGTGACCCACAGGTTGAGAACCACCATTGTACCTCCACGTCTGATGTCTGGAGGTTTAAATGGCTCTGTCTTTCCACCTTTACTGACTAAAACACACTTCTTTCTCTTGGGTTGGTTCTACATCCTATTTGAAGCTCTCGTCAGCAGACATCCCAGGGCTCTAACATCATCAACATCTTGGGGTCTCCAACATAATCAGAGCTACTTTCACAGCTACACGAAATGGCCTCTCTAGGCTTCCGTGCAGGCACTCCCTGCCACACAGCTGGCCGCAGCTCTCCTGAGTCACATATGCACCAGCTTTCCTCTGCTCCTGCTTCTCAGGAGCAGGAGACCCCTCACACCATTCCTTTTTACATGAAAGAAACTTAGTTATTTGGGGTCTTTCCCTGAGCTCACCCTCCCTCCATTCAGTTCAGATCAGGTCTGTCTTCTTCTCATCTCTTGTAGAACAGCTTTGGCTTCCATAAATTTCATGGTGCTATTTTCTCCTCAAATTACATTTTGTATTTCTTTTTGCTTAGTTTGCTTTTTCATTGTAGACCTACATAGTAGTGGTTACTAATAACCACGTGACAGAGTGCATAACCAGCTGTCTTGAAATCTCTCCCAGCAAGGAAACTAATCCAGTACTTTTTGACTTAGCCTGAGGCAGACTCTTGGGACCAGGGTAGAAGGCAGCTGCAGTCACTGCCAAAGTAGCACAAGAGTGCTCTCTAGGCCAGCTGCTGATAGTGTTGTCCCCTCCAGTCCACACTGCTGTCTTCCCGCACTATTGTCTTCCCAGACAATTAAGACCCACTTACAATGCTCAACCACTTTCCTAGTCAAAAGTCCCAAAGTCTTCCACAGGCCTCCAAAGAACAGCACCTTCAGCTGGGCATGGGGGCGCACAACTTTAACCCCAGCACTTGGGAAGCAGAGGCAGGCAGATTGCTTTGAGTACAAGGCCAACCTGGTCTACAAAGAGAGTCCAGGACAGGCAAGGCTACACAGAGGAAAAAACCTGTCTCAAAAAACAAAACAATAACAAAAACAGCATCTTCAACATCTCAGGGTCTCGGCATGTCACAGCACATCAAGTGTGTCAAGCAATAGCCCATTCCCTGGTACCAGTTTCTATCTTAATGACTTTTCTATTGCTATAATAAAACACCACGACAAAGGTAATTTATGAAAGAAAACATGTGTCAGGGGGTGGTGGCGCACATCTCTAATCCCAGCATTTGGGAGGCAGAAGCAGTTGGATCTCTGAGTTAGAGGCCAGGCAGGGGTATACAGTGAGTTCCAGGACATCCAGGGCTATACTGAAAAACCCTAACTGGAAAAATAAAACAACACACGCATACACACACACACACGGAAAAAGAAAAGGAAAGAAAGAAAGAAAGAAAGAAAGAAAGGAAAAGGGGCATTTAATTTAGAACTACAGTTTCAGAGGTTTGGAGACAGTGATGACAGAATAAAGGCATGGTGGTAACAACAGCTGAGAGTTCTCTTAATTCACAACTACAAGACAGAGAGAGCACACTGGGAATAGTACAGGAGTTTTAAAATCTCAAACCCCGCCCCCAGTGATACCACGCCTCCAGCAAGGCCATACCTCCTAATCCTTCCCAAGCAGTTCCACCAACCTGGGATCAGGTATTCAAATATATATGAGCCTCTGGGAGCCATTTCCCTTCCACCACAGACGGTAAGAAAGTACTTTTTTAGTGACCTATGGTTATAATGATGGCAACTACATGGCAGTGGGGTGAGGTGGCACCAACACCAACTATCCAGACAGAGACAAGCATTGTGCAAGGTTCAGTCAGGCAGGGAATTGTGGTGAGCTCCCAGACTCATCACTGGTCTGGTAGAAACCACAACCCTTTAAGCTATAAATGATGAGATTCCTGCCAAAGGATGACATGATAGCATGGTAATTCACCCAATTATGCCAACTAGGGCTCTACAGGTGTGGCCTGTCACAACATTCTGTCAGTCACAGCTGCAAAAGGGCCTAAATTAGATGATCTCAGACTTTCCTATTATTCTAGTACTTACTAGGAAACAAGCGCTCCCCTATTTGAGAGATTCTGGCAAAATGTCCAAGGCCTTCATTACTGACTACAGAGTCCGGGTGCGTGAACTGCGCGTATGTACTAGAGCCCGGGCAAAGAGAGCACCACAGAACGCACCACACACCCTGCATGCTGCAGCAAGGGCTTGTAGACCAAATGAGAAAAGCCTGTGAGATGAGTCTATCTGAAATATATTTGTCTATTTTTGAGGGCAAGGATTTGAAAACTGTATCAAGCTGGAGATATGACTTAGGAGAAGAATGTTTGCCTAGCACGCATGAGGCCTTAGGTCCATTCCAAAATACAAAACAAACAAAAATAACTTTGCACCAGTAAGACAGCTGCTCAGCAGGAAGTAGCTACCAAGTCTACCGACAGGAGTTCAATCCCCAGGAGAGAAGCAACTTCCTCTGACCTCCAGACAGGCACCCTAGCACTTCCTGTTCCCCTTCCTCTCCGTTAACTAAGAAAATGTAATTTTGAAACAAAAGTATCAAGGTTGATGGATTCATATGAACTGTGAAGGAAAAAGTTTGAATTTTCAAAGATAAACATCTTCAATGTATAATGAGTTTTGAAGGTGAAAGTGAAAGCCTTAGAGCTGGAGACGGCGGGTAAAGTTACTTCCCTGAGAGTACAAGCACCTGAGTTCAATCCCCAGAACCCACGTAAAAAGCAGAGAATGGAGGCCAGTTCCTATGTTCTCAACACTAGAGACACTGGGGTAGGGAGATCGCCACAGCTTTCTGGCTGGCCGGTCTAGCCTACAAGGCAAACCCCAAGCCCCAGTGAGTGACTCTGTCTCAAAAACTAAGCTGAGGATCTGGGGAAAGCGGTCAAGTGGGTAAAATGCTTGCTGGGCAAGCGTAAGGATCTGAGTTTGGATCCTCATGACCCATGAAAAGCCAGTGTAGCAGCACACAGCGCACACTTGTAACCCCAGCACTGGGGTACGGGGTGTGGACAGAGGGGGGAGGACAACAGGAGGATCTTGAGAGCTTGCCAGCCAACCACTCTAACTCAAACAGTGAGCTCCAGGTTCAGTGAGAGAATGTCTCAAAATATAAGTTGTAAATAGATAGATATCCTCTGACTGCCACATGCACATGAACAGGAGACTAAACACACACACACACACACACACACACACACACACGGGGTCAGGTCCTCATGTATATCCTGAATTCAGAGCCTCAGAACCCATGATGACAAGTAGAAATAGACAGATCCTAGAGCTGCTGGCCAGCCTGGCAAAGTTCCAGCCAGTGAGAGACGCCGTGTAAAATAATATAACAGTGTTTTCCCACTCCCATTCTAGCTCCCAAATAATGACGCAGAGACCTACCGCATTTACTAACAAGCTTCAGAGCACTGAGCCGGGTAGATACTCATCCATTCTGACCTGTCTACACTGTCAAGCAGTTCCCAACCTGCCCTGCTCCTGCCATCCACTCTCACCCTGGCTGTTCCTGCTCCATCTCTGTCCATATGGGACTCCCACACCTGAGACCCCATCCTTGAGATTGGGAAGTCCAACCCTAACTCTCCTGCCCCGCTATTGGCTGTTCAGTTCTTTTATTAACCAATCAGAGATGATGGAGAACAATTTTTACCTTGAGCCAGGAGATGCTTCAAAAGTAATGGCAATGTCCACCTCTGGACTGCAACCAGCTCTCTGAGCACATACATCAGCATCGAACACACAGTGCACAACACCATCCCCCAACAACCCTGCTTGAACAAAAGGGAAAAGGAACCCAAAGAACTACACTGAGGTTGTAAACGCACAATGACACAAATACATAATCACAGAGGACAGTTCCCAATGAATGACCCGAGGTTGACCTCTGACCTACACATAAACACATAAACTGCACTCAAAAAAACAGGTGCATAGAAAAACACTAAATAAGAGCTTCTGAAATTACCTAAATTAACTTCTAGTAGTTACCAATAAAAATATTACATATATATATGAAAAGGATGAATTAAAATTTAAAACACAAGTAGAACTGGAGTATACTCTTGTAAATACCCTTGCAGTATAACTTAAGACAGCCACGACCACAATAGTCAAGACAGTCAGCAGTGGTTACTCTGGGAAGTCAGAGGCGCAGACTGATGAGCTCTAACCTGCCGACTGTCAGAGCACATTCATCTAAGCCCCACGTCCTCATCACCATCTCACAGAATCTACAGCTGCTCCCCTCACTTGGTCACCAAGAGAAAACAGACCTGTAGTCTCAGCACTCCAGAGGCTGAGGCAAGAGCGGCCCTGGGTTCAAGGCCTTGTCTCAAAAACAAAACAAAAACAGAAAAATAAAGAAAAGAAAACGGACTAGGGTGTAGCATGAGATGGAGGCGATGGGCACTTCCTCTAACACGTCCAAAAGACTGACTATAAAGACAAGACGTGGTTCTAAACCCAGGTAAACGGCGGGAAAGCCTAAAGTCAAACCCGGTTCTTCTAACTCTGGAGCACTTCTCTTCACATACGCAAAAAGGTTTTGTGAACTGGGCCGAGCTGACGCAATCTGCTAGTATTTACCTGCAACTCAATAGCTCTCTTAGCTGTGTGTGCATCTAAGAGAACTGGGAGTGTCTCTTTAAAAATACCTTCCCCTCCTAGACTTTGACAAAAGCATCTGCATTCTAGCAGACAGACAGATGACAAAGGAAACAGGAGTGGTCTGCACCAGACACTGTTAAAAAACAGCTGCTGCTCCATCACTACTTTAAAAAAAAAAAAAAAAAAAAAAAAGTGGGTGTGGTGGCTCATCCCTATAATCCTGGCACCTGGGCTAGTGAGTAGGTTCCAGGCAAGCCTGGGCTACAGAGAAATAGTCAGGCTCCTTCACTCTCTCAGCACCGCCTCGCCCCAACCCCTCACTCACCCCTACTTCTGTTCAGAGGGATGTTTTATAATACACCAACAATAATTACAATTGTTGTAAACCGAATTCTATTTTCCACAAGCACATATTAGAATACAGAAACCAACCACTCATGCCGAGGGATGGGGCAGTTTTCCATACAGGTAGAAGTCCACCTAGGTAAAGGCTTTCAAGTTAGGAATCCTTTTTAAAGAGTGTTGTTGTTCCCTGTTTAACTGCTTTATCAGCAATGTCTGCATTCTAAAATATACTAGATGAGTACAATTTACTTTTGAAATCCTTAAAAATGCAGAATTTCCCATTAAAATGCAGAATTTCCCATTAGAAACTAGGACAGGTTAATCAGATACAGTTTTAAAGAGATCTTCCTCTGGATCTGCAACAGTTGCTAACTAGCTACCACGACTGCTTCTAAAGAAAATATCAGCTAGGAGTACAGCCTCATAACATTTATAACCTTTGTACAAAAAGAGTCTCCATTTCTGCTAAATAATGCAAATTTAAATATGAGGTAGGACAAAATAAATGAATTTTTTTTTCAGAGATTTTATTTTTTCAGAGAAAGGAGAAACAGAAGTGACTGATACTAGCAGCTGAAGTCACTTGCAGGTATTTACAACACAAAGCATTTATGGTAGGTGACAACATAACCATGCCCGATCAGATGACATAATTAAACTTAGCTGGAAAATGAAATACGCTGAATAACTTACGAGAAACGTCCTCTGGCTATCCGTAATACACATCATTGTACCTTACTACTTTGAAACACTAAGTTCTCTGCAAATCCAAGTTTAGACATACTGAGCTCAGTTGAAATGCTATACCAAGGTCTGTTTTTGTAAAAGAAAGCAATGTACCTTTTCAGTGCTTTTTCCCCCAACCCACTGTCATTGCAAACTGTCTTAGCCACTGAAACAATAGTGTTATAGTAACTGCATCCACAAAATAAATTTCCCAAACAAATACCCAAAATTATGATGATCAGTTACCTTCCAGTAACCAACTTTCTTCTATCCTCTTTAGTCAGCGCACACATTTTCAATTTTAACCAATACCAAATTAAGTTCACATATTATTTTCATTTCCAGTGCAATGTACCAAGTCCTCCCCAAATGCCCAACAATCCAACAGGCTAAGGACGGGGCAATTCTAGAGAGGCTGGGGATGCTCTCACACCTTGTTCAAGATAAATAAACTTTCCAGGATCTTTATTTACCGACTTGGGGGAAAAAATGGTTTGCAAACAACTAGCCAACTTCCCTCTCAAGTTGGCGTGTCGGAGAGGCACCGTGCGTTTACCGCGACCCCAGGACTGGCCGGGGAGCTCACGCCCATCGGCCCTGCCAGAGAGGAGACAATGGAGCGGCGCGCGGGGCCGCGCTCCAGGAGCCGGGACTCGGCCGCCGGCCCGCCCCACGTCCCGCGGCCCCGCACGAGGCTCCGGGGCGCGGCCCACCCGCGGCGGGGAGCCGGGGACCGCACTCACCGAACAGGGTCAGGGCCATGGTGGAGCCGCGCCGCCCGGCGCTCCCAGCTCCCGCGGCGGCCGGCAAGACGGCACCTCGGCGGGGCGGCGGCCCGGGGGGCGTGGCGCGGAGGCCGCGGGGGGCCGCGGCGAGGAAAAGTTACGCGCGCGTTAGCGAGGGGCGCGCCCGGCCCGCGGCAGCCCGGCACGCCGCCGCGCGCCCGCACCTGTCGGGACGTGGGGCGGGCCGGCGGCCGATTTTTTTTTTTTTTGGAGCGGCGCGGCGCGCCGCTCCATTGTCTCCTCTCTGGCAGGGCCGATGGGCGTGAG
>OU015750.1:47122679-47175369 GCA_907169655.1 Acomys percivali
TCTCTCTCTCTCTCTCTCTCTCTCTCTCTCTCTCTCTCTCTCTCTCTTTCTCTCTCTCTGCCATAAGCCACAGTTGACCTAGAGCAAAGCACTCTGGACCCCACAAGAACCCCTCATCCCTGTTTAGCATGCAGCTTGGGTCTCTCTTTTCTGTTTGCTTCCCTTAACTTTCAGCTATTGCTAAATCCTTCACTACACCGGGGACCTGGGGAATGGCCCACGATGCAGGGATCTTCCTCTGTGTTCTCTGCCCCTTGGTTCTGATCTCTCTACGCTCAGTAATCTGTTGTATGTAACCCAAACAATTGTGAAATCTATTTTTTGTTTTAAGTCAGAGAGTGAAGTAGTAAGAAAGATGGCCCGCATTAAAAGAATCCAAAACCCTGTAAATAGAAAATTGTAAGGGTGGGAGGCTAGCGTTTACCTAGAATGTATGGGGCCCTGGGTTTGAGTTCCAACCCCACAAAATAAACAATTTCTAGGGGACAGTCAACCTGCAGCTTTTGTCTTCAGACCTCTCTGGAAAACAGCTCTCTGGGAAACAGCTGGCCCCGCTGTGCAGAGAGGGAGAGGAAGAAGAGGAAGGGATCACATGAGCCTGCCCATAGTTAACTCTCAGGGCCATCAAGACAATCAGAAATTAAGAGGTCATTCCGCAGATGGACGAACAGATAAAATCCATGTTACAGAGAAGAAAGACTTTAAAGCTTCCACCCTAAAGTAAAACCGGTCCCTTCCCATGGCTTTTTGTAGTCATGAGAGACCTCACCGATGCCCCACCTTTCTGATGTTTGCCCAGCCTAATTGCTAGGCTTTATTTTAGGGCTTGATGCGCTTGAGCTGTGAAGGGAAGTCTGTGTCACAGGGAATAGCTTCCTGTGTTTCTTGAGGAACAATGCAAGTTGGAGAAAGATGACCTCCAACGACAGGACGACATAATGAGCTCTTCCCAACCGAAAGAGGAAACCATGCTGAGTGAGAAAAAGCTTTCCACTTCCTGGTCTCTCTGGCAGCGTTTCTGGCTACCACCCTTTTCTGTCCTCCCTATATTATGTCACCTTTCCCCCTGCATATTCAAGCTGAGGTTCCTATTGTGTAAAAAGCGCCCGCCCCCCCCCCCCTTTCTTGCCTATCTATGATGAGAAATATTTTTATTCCATTGACTCCATTATGTAATAGGATGGCTGAGCCCTTCTTTCAGCTTCTCTTTTGTTCAGACCAATCTCTGTAGGGAAGTGAGCAGGCATCCCTTAGTGAGGGACCTGGCCTGAAAAGGCTTTCTTCCTCACTGAGACACTCCACGGCTTTCCCCCTTCATCCTCTTTCTCTCTGGAACTGGGAGTTAGAGGAACCAGTGTCCTGAAGGCTGGACTCTACTGTGCTCAGCTACGCAGGAGACAGGAAGGAAGGAGGAGGAGGAGAGAGAAAGGAGGAGAGATAGAGGCAAGTAAGGCAACGCCAGCTGTCACCAGGTCCCGAGGACTGTGACTTGCTCCAGGTGACATGGAAGACCACAGGCAGGGATTGGGGAGAGTTCTAAGTTCAATTCCCAGCAACCACATGATGGTTCACAACCATCAATAATGTGACCTAATGTGCACTGCATACATAATAAATAAATAAACAAATAAATAAATCTTTAAAAAAAGAGTGGCAGATAGATAGTAGATCTACCTATCTGTTTGACCAGAGAATATTTCATTGTTATTTATTTTTCACTTGAACATTTTATATACTCTGTGTATATGTGTGTGTGTTTATGTACGTACTTGGAGTGTGTGTGTATGTATGTATGTGTATGTGTGTGTATTTGGAGTGTGTATGTATGTATGTATGTATATGTGTGTGTGTATTTGGAGTGTGTGTATGTATGTATTATGTATGTATGTATGTGTGAGTGTGTATTTGGAGTGTGGGGGGTATTCTACTAGAAGTAGCTTATTTAAGATCTTCACTGATTTTTCTATTAGAATATTACTTATTTACCTTTTCTTATTGGTTTCTTTCTTTTGTTGTTTTTGGGTTTTTGTTTTGTTTTGTTTTGTTTCATTTCGAGACAGGGTTTCTCTGTGTAGCCTTGGCTGTCCTGGACTCTCTTTGAAGACCAAGCTGGCCTTGAACTCACAGCGATCCGCCTGCCTCTGCCTCTCAAGTGCTGGGATTAAAGGTGTGTGCCACCACGCCCAGCTTTCTTATTGGTTTCTTATTTGGATTCAGGGTGTCAAACTCAGGTAGTTCAGCTTGTTAGTTAAGCAACTGAGTCATCTTGGTGGCCCAACTAGTACTTATTTTAAGGGGGTTTGTCTTTGTCCACTAAAGTAATTTGTAAGTAATTAATTATGTGATATTTTTAAAAGATGAACCAAGTACTTAGCCTAACAACCACAAGGCCCTAGGTTCAATCCCCAGATCCAGAATATAAGGTAAATTTTAAAATGTTCAATTGAGTCAAATAACCAAATTATACTAAATGCCACTGTTGAGCCAGCTAATTTCTAATGCTTCTGTAAACATGCTTCTAAATCCCTAGTCTCCTACGTAAGGATAGATTGGGCTAGTATAAAACTGTTATCAAACATTAAACTCCTCAGGGCATTTCAAATCCATGAAAGTGGGGCTGAGGAGATGGCTCAGTCAGTAAAGCGCCTCTGCACAAGCATGAGGCTCTGAGGCTGGATCCTGACCCTGCGTGCACCTGTGACCCCAGTGCTGGGGCAATGGGGCAGAAAGGCAGGCAGACCACCAGCACTCTCTCACCAGCTGGTCTGGCCAGTTGGTGAGCTGCAGGGTCAGTAAGAGATCTGCTTCAAACACCATGGTAGCTGGCTGGAGAGATGGCCACTAAGAGCACACACTGCACTTCCAGAATATTTGATTCCCGTACCCAGCACTTCCAGAATATTCGATTCCAGTACCCAATGGTGACTTGCAGCCATCTTAACTCCAGTTCTAGAGGATCTGATGCCGCCTTCTGGCCTCCAAGGGGACCAGGCACAGAAGTGGTGCACAGACATACGGGGATGCAAACACACACACACTAAAATAAAATAAAATAAAATGCTAAATTAAAGAGCAATAGAAGAGTAGACTTGGTGTCAACCTCTGGCCTCCAACATGTGCACATTCACATGAACACTTGTGTATGATAAAACCAACAAATACCTCCAAAGGTATTTAAAACAAAACGCTAAGAAATGTACCTGGCACTGGCCATGGTGGCACACACCTGTAATCCCATCACTCTGGGAGGCAGAGGCAGGCGGATCGCTTTGAGTTCGAGGCCAGCCTGGTCTACAAAGTGAGTCCAGGATTGCCAAGGCTACACAGAGGAACTCTGTCTCAAAAAAGCAAAACCAAGCCAAAACAAAAATCTCTAAGAACTGTGGCTGGGGTGCAGCTCAGTGGTGGGTCATGTGATTAGCAAGCGTGAGGCGTTAGGCTCAATAACAACGCCTCAACAGTTAAGCAGACTGCATGGTGAAAGGAGCATATTCATGTAAGTGGCCCACTGTCATATCATTTCCGAGGAAGTAGCAACTTAAAACAAGGTGGCAACTCAAGGGACAGGGACAGTACCATCTCTTTTTAAATTCTTTTGAACATTTTTGAGGCAATCCTCACCAGGAGCTAAAACCACAGGCAGGTATGGCTAGGCCAGCTTCTTTGCCAGGTCTTGAGTAGATCCTTTGTAGGATGAGTTGTTTTGTTTTGTTTTGTTTTGTTTTATACATGTATGTGTTGTGTTGGGGTTTTTGTGTGTGTGTGTGTGTGTGTGTGTGTGTGTGTGTGTGTGTGTGTGTTTTCTCTTGTGTGGCTGGGAGATAACCCAAAGCTTCACACACATTGTAGTGATGGTCTACCCTGAGCTACATCTCTGCCCCTTAATTTCCTGAAGGCAGGCTTCCCTCACCTTTTACTAGTAAATGACATGCCACCTCCTTGCCACAACATCCTTTTCTGTAGATCCGATTGTCTCTGAAGCATAATCTATTTCTCTCACACTTTGGGCATACAAACCAATAAACCCTTTGTGGCTTAATCATATATCTGGCACTGAGAACTGAACTCACCCTGTGCCTAACCTTTTTCCCTCATCAGTCTTGGATGTTTATATCCATTGCCAAGTGTAAGGCCTGTGAGCCAGAAAATGCTGGACAAAGGCCAGTCTCTATTTTCCGCACTGGGGATTGAGTCCAGGGCTTCACGCATTCTAGGCACTCTACCACTCAGCTTTATCCCAGGGCTGAAAGCCAACCTCTTAAAAAAACAAAAATAGACATCTTCATCAAATCTCTAGATGACAGAAAACTGGAAAGGTAACGTCCAGCGGCAGTGGCTGATGCATACTTCTTCAGGGGGCAGGCTGCCTGGGTTTCAATCCTACCTCTTCAGTTTATTGGCTGGGTGACTCAGTCTGGTATTAAGTTCTTTAAATGCAGCTTTTCAGTTTGTTGGACCAAATAGGGGCATCCAGAGCTAGGCACCCTGGAAATCTTTTTAGGAAAGCAACGTACAGTTGTAAGAAAATTATTAAACATTTTAGAGTCATAGAAATAAATATAAGACAAAAATAGCATATATTTGGTGGTAACTTTTACACTGGGCGTGCGTGCATGCGTGAGAGAGAGAGAGAGAGAGAGAGAGAGAGAGAGAGAGAGAGAGAGAATATGAATCAGAGAACACTATGTAGTTGGTCCAGAATGTGAAATCCTCCTGCCTCAGACTCTCAAATCCTGAGATTACAGTGGTGCGCCACCACACCAGTTACTCATTACACATGTTAATTTTAAATGTATAATTGGCCTAACTATGAGTGCTGGCTGTAAGTCATCATGTCCCCCATCTCCCCAGGATCTCAGAGCAGCTCTGCAGTGCCCTTTCCCCAGCTGCTAAGGGACACAAGGGGTCCTCCCTCCCGGCTTCAAACACTTGTTGATCCTTTCCAGGACTCTGAGGCCTCCATGCTGAGTACGTCACTAGAAAGAAGCACCGAATAGGCTCTAAACGGAGGCAACCCATCCTTACAGCTGTGTCGGCCATTTTGCTAGCAGTAAGGGTAGGGCTAAAGGTTTCTAAACCAGACACTAGAAGACCAATAAAAGAAGACGGGAGTGGTGGTGCACGCCTTTAATCCCAGCGCTCGGGAGGCAGAGGCAGGCAGATTACTGTGAGTTCGAGGCCAGCCTGGTCTACACAGTGAATCCCAGGCAGCCAAGATAACACAAAGAAACCCTGTCTCAAAAACAAAACAAAGCAAAACACCAATAAAAAAGGTTTACTGAATGAGTATAAGTTAAATTCATTGTTATTGAAACTGTGCTACTAATAGGCTTCCCTCCTTTGTCCAATGCTCCCTCTCTTTTTTTCCTTTCTAAATCTGGTGACACTATATTGCCAAGGCTGGTCTCAAACTCTCTTCCTGCCTCTGTCTCAAGGAGCCAGTACCACAGGAGCACAAGCCTTGCCGGGATGGCTGTACCGTGTCCGTGTGAGTGGCTTACCGCCTGCTTATCCCGAGTCCTGATCGTGAGCTTTGCTCTGTGAGGAGATAGCTCCCCGGGGCCAGCCACCTCAGGGACAGGACTCCAGAGCCGGCTCCTGCCCTGCTTCTTCGGGTGTTTCTTGTTAGTCTGTTCACCAGTAAGGATGGAAAGAGAGAAGTGGCTGTCATCCTGTTATCCAAACTGAGGCACACAAGTCATAAATGTGCTACCTGTCTTGACTTAAAGCTCGCCCCTCCTTTGTTCCCCTATTATATTAAATTCCAGGCCAAAGTACAACAGGGAACCTGACTGCAAAAAGCTGAGTCAAGGGTCCCGAAACCAGGTGACGTGAAGAAGGCCCAGCCACCCACGTTTACTTCCTTGCTCAACCCCTTGTGCTAAAATATGATTGGTCAGCGCAACAGCCCACTCTGTTCACCCTCACTTTGTGTTCCCGTCCTTCAAAAATGTTGCCCAATCTCCCTTTGGGGACGTGGTTCAGAATCTGAACTGGCTGCCGCCCAGCGCATGCGCAGAAAATAAAGCCTTTGTTTTTAAGCTTCTCTGAAGAGTGCGTTTTCTTGGCTTCTATCCCGATCCAACAGTCCCTGAGCCAGCATCCTCACATCACCTGGTGACAGCATCTGCTTTAACAAACCCTCTGGGTGACGTGATGATCGATACCTTGGGTACCGCCATCCCACCCGACTCACACCCAAGCTGGAATTGAGTCTAGCTGCTTTACAAACTGCATTTCCATGTAGCACATCAGGAGCTGGAGGTGTGATACATACAGCTCTCCACATCTCTTAGACTCTGGGCTCTCTACTTAAGATGTGCGCATTTGCTGGATTTAATTAAGCCTATATGTTAAGAACAAAAATAAGCTAGGTTAAACTTCTGCAGTTGTTTGGGGCTCACTTTGTCCCTCTGGATGCAAGTGGTAAGCCCGGGGATCTCTAGCCTGCCACCAAGGGCCATTTCACAGATTGCCATCCAAGGCGATCTGCCTGCAGCCACCCTCAGGGAAGTTGCCGATGCCGTTTAGCAGTTGAGTGACTTCTAGGTGTGACATAGTCTCGTCGTGTACAGCTCCAGGATGGGAGGCAGCTCAGGTGTGAGGAAGCTCAGATGTGCCATCTACATGGCCAGGCAGGAAGAAGTGCGGCTGCTGGTCCTTGAATCTGAAGCAGGGAAGCACAGGGAATTTAGGAAGTACAGATTAAGTTGAGCTGCATGGACAGCACATGTAAGTCTTAGGCACAGAGGCTGTGACTGAACACCAAGAGAGACACAAGAAAGGACAACAGGCCCTGGGTTGGGGGGTGGTCTGATGTATTTTGACGCTAATTACTGCTTGCTGTCTGTGTGACCCACCTTTTGCTTAATAAAAAGCCATCCCATCTGGTCAGGACAAAGGAGATAGGTGGGGCTAGGAGAGAGAGGGATTCTGGGAAGAAGAAAGACCATCACAAGGAGGAAGGAGAGAGACCTGAAGGGAAGAGAGGAAGGCCGCCATGGGTTAGATGGAGGAGAAGCACATGGCCGGAGTGGATGGAAAATCCGGCCCAGATGAGGAACATTAGCAAGTATATGGGATTATGGATGGGAGGTAGCTTGATAGAAGTTATTGAAAACAGATGCTGTGAGATTGAGGCAGGGATCCCATACCTGCTCCACTATGGGAGGAAGTTTAGAAGATTGATATCTGCCCTGCCCCAGGTTAACTAAGGCTATTTTAAAATATAACGAGTGTCTGTGTCTTAATTGATTGCTAGCCGGGCATACTGATAATACTAATCATACTGCTAATACTGCTAATTTTAAAAAACAATAGGCCTGCCCAGGCATAATGTGACTCCTGAAGAGGAATATAGGTCAGCAGTAGACTGTTTTACACACACACACACACACACACACACACACACACACACACAGAGCAGGGTGGGAGTGGGGAAGACACACAGGTCTGACACAGGTCCTGCAGGACCGCAGCTCTAGCACACACCAGTTGGCTGCCTTGGCCCAAGTGGTGACATGAAGCCCTCTGGTGAGCATGGTGTCACTCGTGCACCACCTCAGAAGGTGTCCCTTGTGCACAGCCTCATAAGTACAGAAATTCTTTACCCAGGCTTGGGGGCACTGGGCTCCCTCCCACACATCCTGCCCCACAGAGGTTTGCCTTCTCCATCACCCACTCCCTCTTTCAGAGAACTCCCTTGGGCTTTACACCTTCAGCTGTGTTGCTAATTGCCACACTGCAGGCGATCAGCGCTGAGAGAAAAGTGCACCAGCAGATGGACCCAGAGGCCAAACTATCACATACTACGCATGTACTCACAGCCACATGGAGGCTTCTCCAAGTCAGCTTTGGAGTCTTTAGGGTTGTTTTCTATTTCTCCTCACCTTCTGAGTCAGGTGTGACGTTGTTGTTGTTGTTGTTGTTGTTTTGAGACAGGGTTTCTGTCTGTGTAGCCTTGACTGTCCTGGACTCACTTTGTACAACAGACTGGCCTCGAACTCACAGGGATCTACCTGCCTCTGCCTCCCCAGGTGCTGGGATTACAAGTGTGCGCCATTGTGCCCAGGGAGTTAGGTGTGACTTTTAAGAGCCCCCTACAAGGTGTCTTCTAGCTCTGGCATACCCAGCAAGGTAAACAAACATCGTAGGAGTTTCCCTTTGGAACCAAGTTTCCTTCATTTTTAGCCATTTCAGGATGGGAAGCAGCCCCAGGGGTTTGGGAGCCTGCTCCGCTCAGTTTCACTTGTGACAGTTTGATTTCACCAGCGTGGATGCTTCATGGTTCCTTTGGCCATTCAGCATCCAAGCCTTATTTCTGTCTGCGGAGATCCGGCCTCCTTTCCTCTCTAGGCTCCCAAAGGCACAGCGAACACTTTTCTCTGTCCTTGGGGAGCCCCGGGCGCCCCACCACCACCACCCCCAGTGGCTCGGCGCTGATGGCGGCTATAATCAGTTTGGTAACTGAGCAGTAATGCAAAGATGAGGTGCTCTTCAGAAATGACACGAGGGGGCAGCAGCGAGGCTGAGCTGTTGGGAGGATTGTGTCTGAACTCTGGCAGCTTCCCACCCACAGGCTTTTTGGATGATGGAATTTCCCAGAACACCTCACGCTGAGAATATTTCTCCCGAGTTCTCCGTCCCAAATCCTGGACTCATCCTTCAGCTGATTCTGAATCTGTGTCCGTCCTCCATCTTTGATCTCTAAGACAAAAGCCAGGCCTGTAGGTCACGTGAGTAGCGCATCAAATGGCAGCAAGGCAGGAAGTTTGCTTTCTGCTCAGGAGTGCTCCCGGTGTTCACTGCTACATTGTTTAAAATAGTTTGCCCTCTAGTCTTAAATCGCTGATTTATCCAAGTAAAGAAACCAGAGGACTTTGAAATTTGAACAGAGTAGTAAGAAGTTTTAGAAGAACCCTTTCTTCATTGCTCTGCGTTAAGAAGAGCTTCTGTTAGCCAAATATACAAAACATCTGAAAATATAGAAGCCAGCAAAACCTTTACACTACTACGAAGTTGATGACTTTGGAAAACAGTTAGCACTTTGTTTAGTCTCTTCATAGCAACCTCCTTAGTAAATTCTTATCATACATATGATGATGGCTGCTTAATTAATGTAACTGTTATCTCCTCCTGGGTGCTAGGAATTTTAATCACCAGCAACAACCCCCCAGTGCAGACATGAAATTCCTAAGTGAGCCAAATCTTGTGTTGGCCACTCGGGATTATTCTATCGTAACCTGCTGAACAATATAATCTAGCTATAGTCTTGCTGATGTCACCTTTTTGATCCATGTTGCAAGTAGATACGCTAAGATTAGTTCTTTAGTTCTCAAAACAGAAAGAAAGGCATCTTGTTTCAGGGACGGAGCGATGGTGCAGTGATTAAGATGGCAGACTGCTCTTTCAGAGGTCCTGCTTCAGTTCCCAGCATGCCTGTCAGTCAGCTCATCACCTCCTGAAACTCCACTCTGACTCCCTCTGGTCGCCATAGGCAACTGCATGCACTTGGTGTATATAAACCCATAAGGACACACACATAAATCTTTTTAGAATAAATCTTTTAGAATGCTGACTCATGTCGGGGACCCTACTTCTGTAAGTATGAATGCCCTAGTTATGTCACAGCTGTGACAGACCACACAGCAAAAACAACACGAGGGAGAAAACGCTATTGTTTTCCTTCTGCTCTGGTCGGGAAGGCACGTGGGAGCAGCTCGGTTAACGCTGTGTGGTGGGGGCTGCTCACGTCACAGCGTCTCAGGCAGACAAGGGGCAAAGCCAGCAGGCTGCTGCTTTTCCACACTGGGCCCCAGCACGTGGGCTGGTGCCATTAACACTCCAGGTGGGTCTTGTCCCTCACTTAACCCTCTCAGAAAACACCCTGATAGACACATACAGAGGTATGCCTCGCCATCTCCTAGCTAATTCTGAAGCTAGTCAAGTTGACAGTGAAGATTAGCGGTCACGGTGAACCTGTGACTTAAGAGGGCGATGATATTAGCACTTCTCATTTTCAACACAATTCTTTTGATTTGTTCTCATGCATTAAAACCTGTACAGGAGCCGGGCGTGGGGGCGCATACCTGTAATCCCAGCATTTGGGAGGCAGAGGCAGGCAGATCACTGTGAGACCGAGGCTAGCCCGGTCTACAAAGTGAGTCCAGGACAGCCAAGGCTAACACAGAAACACCTTGTCTCGAAAACCCAAAAAAAAACCAACCAAACAAAAAAAAACCTGTCCAGGATTTACAGAGTAAATGCACACCTATCCCCACTGGATATTTATTCAGTTGTACAAGAAAGTATTTTTCCAGAATGGATCCTCTGTACTCGACACCCACCTCAGGGAAGAGCACGAGTCTCCTGGCAGCCCATCCCCACACTGAGTCTTCGTTGGCGTCCGCATGCCACAGATGTAACCAGCGTCTGCTGGAAACACATACAGTGCATTCCACGGAACCTGTCTCCACTAACAAGGCCAGGGGAGGGCCTGGGAAGTGGGCCTGCTCCTAAGAGAAGCCTTACAGAGGAAGCGTTGGCAGGATATTCTACCTGGTCAGACAATGTAAGAGAAGACCCCAGTCTTCTTGAGGGTGAAGCATTTGCCTAGCAAGTCCGAGACTCTGCATGAGGTGCATGAGCACTGCATGAGGTGGGGGTGGGGTGGATAGACAGAGAGAGAAAGACAGACGGAAACAGATGGGCAGATAGTCAGAACTTAGGAAAGGTAGTCTAACCACAGTAACAATGCTTAAGACATTTTATGGTTCTTGAACTAATTGAAAGTCTTCAAAAAAGCCGGGCGTGGTGGCACCCACCTTTAATCCCAGCACTTGGGAGGCAGAGGCAGGTGGATCACTTCAAGTTGGAGGCCAGCCTGGTCTACAAAGCGAGTTCAGGACAGCCAAGGCTACACAGAGAAACTCTGTCTCGAAAAACAAAACAAACAAACAAACAACAACAACAAAACACCACATACACACAAAAAAAGTATTCAAAGAGCTGGACACAGTGTCACAGGCCTGTAATCCCAGCATTCTGACAAGCAGAGGCAGGTGGATCTCTGTGGGTTCGAGGCCAGCCTGGTCTACAGAGTGAGTCCAGGACAGCCAGGGCTACACAGAGAAACTTGATCT
This sequence comes from Acomys percivali, assembly GCA_907169655.1. Taxonomy (NCBI): domain Eukaryota; kingdom Metazoa; phylum Chordata; class Mammalia; order Rodentia; family Muridae; genus Acomys; species Acomys percivali. The sequence continues at coordinate 47,133,821 of OU015750.1, forward strand.
CAAAAACAAAACAACAACAAACCCAAAAGCAAAAACAAAAACAACAAAAACGTCCAAAGACTAAATTAAGGTGCCTCCTATGCAAGCTGACTTTAAGGTAGGTATGAACTTTAGTGTGAGTTTATAAAAAATCTAACAGAAATGTGTCGTCTCCACTTGGCTCCTACGGCTTTGGTCCAGTCCTTACGACTGCTCCTAAATCTCTAGCAACCCCTGTTCATGCTGAATGAAGTTCAGAAAAAAAGAAAAGACCCAGGAAAACCAGCTGCTCTTCAAACTCAGCACTGCGGGGCTGCGTACTTGGGGTTGGGAAGCTCTCTGGAGTGCTACGTTATACTCCTGTTTAGTGGCATCCTTACTAAATGTCAGTAAGCAGCCAGGCGTGTTAGTCAAAACTGTCTCAGATACTGGAAGATATGCTCTGGGGTCGGGGGGCAGAGGGTGGAGGAAGGGGGAGCATTCCTGGCTGGGAACAACTGTTTTCTCCTCAGTGGCCTAAACTATGACTGCGCCCATTGGTTTGGTTTGGCTTGGTTTTTTGAGACAGTGTTTCTCTACATAACCCTGGGTATTCTAGAACTCATTCTGTGGGCCAAGCTGGCCTTGAACTCAAGCTGGACCCTGCTCCCTGAGTGTTGGGATTAAAGGCGTGCTCCACCATGCCTGGCAAGGATGTGAAATGTAGGTTGTTTTGTTTTGTTTCCTCTTTAGGGAAAGAATCAGTAATGGAGGTCGGAGGAAAACGAGGCTTCACTGTAAGAGAGCAGAGCGGCACGCATGTGAAAAGAGGATGTATCTTTGAACCGTAGCTTCTAGAAAGGAAGTCTTCTTCTGATTAGCTACTTGGGCACAGAGAACATGGCAGAGGACGCTGTAAAGCTCATGAGGAGAAAGCTGTGTGCCTCCTGATTCTTGGACGCTGCCAGAGAGGTGACAGCAGAGGGCGACTAGGAGCCTAACCACTCTGATTCTGAATCACAAGGGCCAGCCTCACAGCCACCAGATGCTCCCTACAGAAAAAGCCACCCAGGGAAATTCTTACATACCTCTATCAGCTTTGGAAAGCAGTGGATTTCAACTCCCGAAGAAAGTCTTTTATCATCTCACCCTTAGAACTAAGTTGAATCACCCATCACTGAACTGAAAGGCCTCTCATTTCAAAAATAGCATATGCACTCACAGCCTGGTTAAATTCATTTCTGCATTCAACAAATATTCACCGAGCACATACTGCATATCAGAGTGCTAGAGTATAGAGATTAATCATACACAGGGAAGTTGCCAGACACAATCCACACCTTCATGGTCTAATGCAAAGAAGAAGATTAAATAATGTGACCAGTGCATGGACTGCAGGGTGTATGGGAACACTATGGAGAGGCTTCCAGGGAGGCCTCAAAAGACCACCACATACTGCAAATGGTTCTATTAGGTGATACATCAGTCTTTAGTGAGAATTTTGGTTTCTTTAAAAACCCATTTATGTCACTTTTTAAATCCTAGGTGTGGAATATTTACAGTCCCTTCAGATTGTCCATAGCGATCAACTATGATTATCTGGTGTACTAGCAGGGGTGTGATTTGTGCCAGCTGCAGATAGTTCAATTCTGGGAACTCTTGAGAGGGCATACATGCCAGAGCCGGGAGACGGGGTGAGGGTGCTCCAAAGGAGGGGGGGAGGAGGGAGGAGGAAGAAGAGGACAAGGACTAGGAGGCAATTACTGTTGCTCTTCTGCTTCCTGCTGGTCCCCCTCCTCCTACTTCCCCATCCTGATGCATTTGCTATTGCTGGTTTGTGGATCCTTGGTCGGCTTCTTCCCTCGAGCGTGTGCAGGTGCTACTGTGAGCATGCATAGGTGCCGCTGCACACCAGGCTGGAAAGAATGAAGCAGAACCTCGAACAGTCGGGGTCCACAGGATGCCAGTACAAGGACAATAAGGCAGAAGCAAGAAGTCCTTCTCCAAGGTTCTCAGTGTTAACAGCTCTAGGATTAAGAGAGGAGCGAGAAGTCCCTCCCTGAAGTTTCCAGCGTTATAGTCCTTAAGGGCGAAGGTAGCCCAGGACCACTTCCTCACGTCAGAATGTCCAGCCACCAGAGGAAGAACCGAAGCCTAGCCAGGTGGGTGGACCCAAGGGTACAGGTCCAACAGTGATTGCCTGGAGAGAGAAAGCCCTCTCTGGAGCAGCTCTCCAAGCGTTACAGCCTTTTAGCTCAGACGCAGCAACTCTAAGGTGGTAGTCGGTGAAACAGCTTGTGCCCGTTTATTCGGAGTGGATGAGATGTATATATGAACGTTGGAGGAGTGGGAGGGGGGTTCCAGGGTGGGCACATATCATTGGTTGAGACTGACATGTTGGCAGTGCTCTATTTGCATGGAGAGGAATTCCAGATGCCAGGCTATGTGAGAATCGCGGAGCAATCAGGGAGCGATCGGTCCTTCCTCTTGCTGATGTCAAGACTGAAATTTCCAGTGTTTAGACATGCCCCACCTCACTTTAGTTCCATGCCAGATTCCCTGGTGGCCTCGCCCCACACTGGTTTGCTGGACTGCTGGGTATCCTGCCGACGAGGATTGGACTTGCCCCAAAGAACCCAACCACCCTAACCAGCAGGAAATAGTTTAAAAGAGGTCTACATCCTTTTCCCAATAACCTTCTTTCTAGCCTGCCTAATGTTTGGGGGGTTGAAAGGAAAAAGGGTTGGAAGGGAGGTCAAAACAGAAGAACCCAAATTAAACAAACAAACAAACCTCCCTGGAGATGTACGGTACAAAATCCGTGTAAACACACATAGAACTTAGTTGAGGAAATCCTGTGGAGAGAGTGACCCCTCAGCTGAGAGCCTCAGTGACAGGCAGCACTGGACACGTAATTGGTTGTCTTCATGTGCTGTGAGCAGCTCTGGCTAGAGCTTAGAATGCGCCATTGAAAACCGTGAGGCAGCCTGCAATCCTTCCTCTGAGTGCCACCAGGTCTCCCCATCCAGAGTCCGTGTGAAAGTCAGTCCCCACTCTCCACTCAACTGTGGAGAATGTCTTGTCCATTTGCTAGATCTGGGTCGGGGTTCGATGTTTACTGCACGTATTGTCCTTGGCTGGTGCCATAGTTTGAGCAGGACTCCTGGGCCCAGATCTGCCTATCATAATGTTCTTCTTGTAGGTTTCTAGGACCCCCTGGATCCTTCTATTTCCCCATTCTCCCATGCTACCAAAAAGAGACTTGATACCCTATGAGCATATACAGAGGGAGGAAGTCCCCTCAGTCACAGTCATAGGGGAGGGGAGTAGGGGAAAAGCGGGAGGGAGGGAGGAATGGGAAGATACAAAGGATGGGATAACAATTGAGATGTAATATGAAAAATTAATAAAATATATATTAATAAAAAATAAATAAATTTTAAAAAGAAAGAAAGAAAGAAAATCGCGAGGCAGCCAGGCGGTGGTGGCGCACACCTTTAATCCCAGCACTCGGGAGGCTGAGGCAGACGGATCGCTGTGAGTTCGAGGCCAGCCTGGTCCAAAGTGACTCTAGGAAACCCAAGGCTACACAGAGAAACTCAGCCTCAAAAAACCAAAATAATAATAATAATAATAATGAAAAGAAAATGGCGAGGCGTGATTTTGAGAGGGAAGGGAGAGGCCTCCTCAGGAATGCTGCGTCTCGGAGCAAGTGCTTTGAAGGCAGAGATGATACTGCCTGGCATGAAGAATTAGTCCGGCGAGCTGGCACACACTCAGAATCCCAGCATTTGGGAAGTGAAAGCAGAAGAAACAGGAGTTCAAAGCCATCCTTGGCTATGTAGCCAATTTGAGTCCAGCCTGGATTACATGAGGCATTATGATGGTTACATTGAGTAGAGACGTGCCCGTGGAGTGCAGTTGGGAGCAAGAACACAGTTAGGAAGTGATTACACAGCTGAGCACTGGCTTCACTGGAGTGAAGGTGGGAACAGCAGCCACATGTTCCCTTTAACCACTCCCTTCTACTGTTCATGAAAGGATTCAAGAGACAGTAGGGAGACAAGATAGAAACATGATTCATGTTTATCAGTTGTTAGATATGGAAGTCAAGGCTAGTTCCCAACTATATCACTAGCTAAAATGTAGCGAGAGTGGAATGTATGCTGTAACCACTCTTACTGTTTACTGAGGACTCTCCCGTTTTAAAATGAAAGTATCTTGAGTCAGTTTATGTCTAATTACAGATAAACAGAAAGCCCTGGACCCCTGCTGACTGTCTAGTTACCCTGCTGAAAATCACCCAAACTAAAAGTTTAGAGTAATTACTAACAGTGTGGTTTGCCTCATTAAAGCAGAATAAGGTAAAAAGACTGATTATTAGATACTGCTTTATCGATTTATCCAGTGATCCACTTAACGCACTGTTTGTGCTGCCCTTTGCCTAGCCTGGCTTCACTTGCCACCTGGAACAGAGTGACCTGGAGAAATAGCTGAAACCGTGGGCCTTTGTCCTCAACCCCCTGGCCACCAAAGTTGACTGTTGTGTGCAAACAAGGTCATGTCCCCGGTGGGCTTTAAAATAAACAGGAGGTAAACCGTAGAGGGGAATCCACGCACCGCCTTTGAAGAAGGATGTAAACCGTAGTGAGGAATCCACGCACCGCCTTTGAAGAAGGAGGTAAACCGTAGAGAGGAATCCACGCACCGCCTTTGAAGAAGGAGGTAAACCGTAGAGAGGAATCCACGCACCGCCTTTGAAGAAGGAGGTAAACCGTAGAGAGGAATCCACGCACCGCCTTTGAAGAAGGCAGGGGCAAAGAGAAGGCGGAAGTGACACAGCGAGGGAGAGGTCAACCCTTGTGGGCCTCCATATGGGTGCTGAGAACTGAACCTGCGTCCGCAGGAAGATCAAGCCGTGCTCTTAGCTGCTGAGCCATCTCCCCAGCCCCTGGGCCCTTCATTATCAAAACTGTTTTCTGGGCTTTGATCGGAGCATCTCCTGTGACCAGTGGCACCTGGCTTTGTAAAGTTGTAAAACAAACTGCTTCGCTTATGCTGCTACTCGGAGTCTCTCCAGTTTCTCACTACCCGGCGGGAGTTTTTGTTTCCCACAGTCTTCCTCCACAGAGTGTGCCTTATGAGGGCGGTAACTAGCTACAGAGATGTGGGGACAATAACTCTAAGTAGCTTGGGTGACACTCAGGCGGGGATACTCACCGGGCAGTTGCACATCTGGGTCTGAGTGTACAGAAGGAGAGACAGAGCAGAAATCCAGATGTGGCCATCATCCCTGGGTGGATGGGAGCCCCTGGCAGTGGGAGCTCTTATTCTAGTGAGTCCCAGGACAGCTAGGGCTGCAGAGGGAAACCATGTCTCAAAGAAAAAAATTAAAAAAAAAAAAAAAAAAAAAAAAAAAGGAGGAGGAGAAAGAAGAGAGGGAGGGAAGGCCTGTAATTTTGAATCACAGAGACACCTCCCAGTCTTACCCAGGGACTTCTTAGACATACAGGGAGGGTCTGGTGCCTACTGATTGACCCAAAGCCTAAGCGATACTGCTAGAAGCTCAGTTGTGTCCTCTTCAATCCCGTCTTGAAGCTCTAATCTAGGCATTCTACTTGGAAACAGTCGCACGAAGACAACCCAGCGACGCCGGTCACTACCATGGGTCCTGAGGCTGTTGACCTGTGTTCTACAAGGAGGAATTCGGACACAGCAATACCACAATGTGAACACAAAGATGACTGGGTACAGGCCCAGCCTTCAGCAGGCACTCTCTCAGCCCACACGGTGATTTCGCTTTTCTTTAGGTTTACTTTTATTGTATGCCTATGGGTGTTTTGCCTGTTTGTTTGTATGTCTGCGTACCACACACGCAGTGCCCTCAGAATCGAGGAGAGGGCGTTGGATCTTCTGGAACTAGATTAGATTAGTAGACAGTGGGAAGTTGCCACGTGAGTGCTGGGAGTTGAACCCAGGGCCTCTGGAAAAGCAGCCAGTGTTCTTAACCCCAGAGCTATCTCTGTAGCCCCAGTTTTACACTTGTAGCCCCCAGAGATTTGAAACAATATGTGTCTGTTGTTTCAGACACCAAGTTGCCCTATTGCTTGTATGACAGTCCCAAAAAACAAATACAGATGTTATCCCGAAACTCTCCCAGGACTGTCCATCAGCCATTGCTTCACCTATTTGGGGACAGAATTTAGCCTGTGACTGTGTGTGTCTCCTGCAAAGGGGTTGGGGTGCCAATGACAGGTTTGCTGAACCTCATGGCTGAGTTGGAGTCAGTGGACTTCGGAGAAGAATATGGTTCCTACTCTCGGCTGTTTGGGTTACATTTAGAAATGGCATTAAAGACCAAGTGTCATCAGAGTCAATGCTTCAGATTTACTTACTTTTAATCTTTAATAAAACCAACTTGGTCCCAAAGTATTTACTTTTATACTACCATTTTTCTTAGAAATAAACTATTTCTTTACTTAGAAATAAAAACTAAGCCGGGTGTGGCAGAACACACTGTGTGCCTTTAATCCCAGCACTGAGGAGGTAAGGTGTGAGTGAGTTCAAGGCTGGTATGGGCTATATAGTAAATTCCAGGACAGCCAGGCTATGTAGAGAGAACCTATCTCAAACGAATAAAACCAACCAACAAATAACTATGTGATGGTTTGTTTTCACTGTTAGCTTGACTGGGCGTGAGTGCTCCATCTTTCAAGGGGTTCACTTTGCCTCGGGAGGCAGAGACAGGTAGATCACTGTGAGTTCTGAGGTCAGCCTGGTCTACAGAGTGAGTTTCAGGACAGCCAAGGCTACACAGAGAAACCCTGTCTCAAAACAAAACAAAACAAAATAGGAGTGGAGAATGGAAGCTGTGTAAGAAGCATGTGTTTGTTTCTCTCTGCTCTTAAGGGTGCATGTAATTTTATGTTTTAAATTCTTCTGCCTTGACAACTCCCCTGCTATCATGAACTATACCCTGGAATTACAAGGTAAACCTTTTAGACACTTTCTTCCCTAAGCTGCTTTGTGTTGGGGTGTTTGGACACAGCAGCAGACATGAAACTAACACAGCTCCACTTGCTGTCCTGGAGCAGCTGTAGAGGAGTGTGCCCAGAGCACCTGTGCATGGGATTATATTTGTCCACTAGCTGCAATCACAGCCATCTCCTAAACAGCAAACCGGCAGGCTGAGCCCTTTAGTCTCTTACACTAAACTATATCAACTTAATAAAATAAACTGATATTGAACTGGCTCCTATGTTTGCACCAAGAGCCAATGCTTTCTTTATATTTAAAGAATTTTCAGCTACCACCACGTGATATTTTACTCAATTAATTTGAGAGCAATGTTTTCTTTTGACTCCAATTTCAGAAAGAGATACGCTGAAATTAGTTGCTCTGCCCTCTGCATCCTGCGTCTAATATTTATTTTCTGGCTAATATCAATTTTCCAGACTAGCTACAGGATAAATGAAAATTTTGCTGTGCTTAAGTGTTGCATTCTATTCAACTCACCTCTAAATGAAATGGGATGAGAACATGGTTCCTTTTCTTTTAAGAATGGGGGAAATATAAGGATGGAAGAGACCAGACAAACGACAGAAATGTGACTCTTTGTCTGCCCAAGAAACCATTTTGAATTTATGGTTCTTTTGAAACAAAAGTTTTATGCTTAAAGTTCCTTAAACGTGGGCTGGAGAGTTGGCTCAGTGGTTAAGAGCACTGTCTGCTCTTCCAAAGGTCCCAGGTTCAATTCCCAGCACCCACATGGCAGCTCATAACTGTCTGTAACTCCAAGATCTGACACCCTCACACCAATGCACATAAATTTAAAAATTGAATAAAAATATTTTTTAAAAAGTTCCTTAAACGTATCATCAACGCGACTACCGTTGTCATCATCATCATTGTCAGCTTTAGTGTTTGCACACTTGTGCCACAAGTGAGAACATTCAGAGGCCACGGGACAGCTATGTGGCATCCTGTCCCCGCTCGTGTAGGCTCTGGGACGCCCCTGCTCCTGAGTTCTCTCACGAGCTGACGATGCTTTCGTTTTAACCTTTTAAGACTTTTTGTTTCCACTTTTCCTATGTGTTCTTCGAGCTCATCACTAAAACCCCTTCATTAAAAGCTGAGCCACCTAATTAAGAATCACTTAAAGCGATTTCAGTTAATCAGGCAACTATTTAGGGAAAATGGATGCTTTGTTTCATTACGGTGCAAAAAAAGAGAACTTTATGTGTTAACGCAAAGCTTCCTCTCTCCCTGGGTTCAGCCTGGGTTCAAGCCCTGACTCTGCTTATGTCTGGCTCCTTTTCTGTGGGACAGCAGAATACACAAGGCTCAGGTGAGGACCCTGGCTTGCTTCCTCTCCTGCTGGACAGGGCCAGGCCAGTAAGCCTCTGCAGGAGAAGCAAATCAAAGGGAGGGCTGGCTCATTTAAATGGATCTCTCCTCTGCCAATCCCCAGAATGCAGGCAATCAGCTAGTTTTTCCAGCCACCACAAGGACTATTTTTAGGCTGCTCATTATTCAGGGGCCTCTGTATTCTAATATCTTGGTGAAAATTTTCCTAAAAACAAATTAAAAATCTGAAAGAGGCCAAAGCCCTTCCAGGTTGGTGAGCTGGCTCATAAAGACATTGATTATCAAACCTAAAGGCTACATTGTATCCCTGGAACCCACACGGTGGAAGGAGAAAACTGGTATCCCAAAACTGTCCACACAAGAAATAAATACACACATAAATGTAATTTTTAACTTTTTTGTGTGTATATGGGTGTTTTGCCTGCATAAGCGTTTGTGTATCACATGCATGTAGGCATCACAGAGGCCAGAAAAGGACACAAGATTTCCTGGGACTGGAGTTACAGACGGTTGTGAGCTGTGTGTGCCTTGTTGGTGCTGGGAATTGAACCTGTGTCCTCTGGAAGAGCAGGTGTTCTTGGCTGCTGAGTCATCACTCCAGTCCCTAAATAGAATTTTTAAAACCTTCTCAGTCCTTCCACCATTTTACTGTCCTGCTTTTTGCTGCTCCTGAGTCTGGATCTTCTTACCTAGACCTTGGACCAGTGCAAAGGGAAGTGCCATACATTCTGTTTTGGGCCAGGACTTCTAAGCACCCAGCATTTTGTGATGCTGAGGCATGGCTGGAGAGCTGGGTGGCACAGGCCTGCGTGCCTGTAGCATCACACCTAGACTACAGCCAACTTTATTGTCTTCTGGTTTACTCCCCTACCAAATGAGCTGCCTGTCCTGCCATCTCTTGTTGTCCAATCCCCTAGCTCCTCAGTTTCACTGTCTCTGAGTGGCAGTTGAACCTGCATTCCCCCATCTTTTCTGGAATTCCACAAGATTAAACTATTTCATTTTGTGATGCTTGGGGAAACTCAACAGAAGCAACAATGTTAAAAACAAAACAAAACAAAAAAAACCCAAAACTCATCCAATGTACTCTCTGTGTCTGTGTGAGTCAGCACACCTGGCTGCATTTTTACTGTTTCCCACTGTTATTTTCTATTATCCTTCTTTCTTCTTTACTTTTGACTTCTCTTGGCTGTTTTCACGATTTCTTGAATTATATTATTACTGTGAAAGGCTAACAAACAAGGAAGAAGCTTTTAAAATATTTCAGACTATAAAAAGTTATAGTCTAATCTATCTGTGGAACTTCTTTTTTGTAACAGGCTCCAGACCTTAGCATAGCTGGTGCCATGCGGGAGGCTAGTTGACCAAAGAGCCTAGCACGTGGACCCCAGCACCTGCCAACGTGAGAACAAAGACCTAATCCATCATAGTCTGCAGTTCTGGGAACGTTCCTAAATGGACTTCCCTTCCTGTTTGGTTTCTGTTGCACCTCTTGTTGCTAACTGGTTTTGCTAATTGAAAAGTGTCAACCAGGATATGTTTGTTCTCATTTTTGTTTTTTTGTGCATAAAAAGCCAAGCTCGGTAAGACTCGGGGCTTCATGATTAGGGCAAGTTGCTTGTGTAGACCTCCAGCCAGTGAATAAAGACTCTCTATGGCTTTGAGTGCTTGCGTTCTCTGAAGGAGTTACCTTGCTATAATTTCTCAGGTCTAATGTGCTTCTTGCGGTCTCTACACGGCATCATGAACAAAGCACACTTGTCTATTGAAACTTTTGCCTATTTTATCCCCTTTGTCTTAATCCTATCCTATAATCTCAAAATGAGTGTGATGTATGCCTTTCTTTTTTTTAATCTCATAAAACCTGCATTATGTCAGGGGCTGTAGCAGCTCATGTTGATAGACTGCTTGTTTAAGCATGCACAGGGCTGCATTCGGTCCCCAGCACCACATATAACCAGCTTGCTGGCACATGTCCATCTATGCCCAGTGCTTTCGAGGGAGGCACAGGAAGATCAGGCATTCCAGGTCATCCTCAGCTATACAGTGAGTTCAAGACCAGCCGAGGCATGGTGGTGCCTGCCTGTAATCCTGGTACTCGGGAGGCAGAGGCAGGCAGATCGCTGTGAGTTTGAGGCCAGCCTGGTCTACGAAGTGAGTTCAGGACAGCCAAGACTACACAGAGAAACCCTGTTTGGAAAAAAAAATAACCAAAAACAAAAACAAAACAGAACAAAAAAGAGAACAACTTAGGTCATAAGAGATCATCTCAAAGCACAACTTGTTTCTGTTATTAGGATGTAAATATTTTCCTGCTAGATATATAACTCCACATGGACCCTACTTGCAGGTAAGAGTCTGGTCTTTATTTACACTGTAGCCATGACAGCATCCAACACTTCAGCACAAAGCCGGTATTTAATGGGTCCTTACCAGCCAAAGTCATCTTTTCCATGTCCGTAGTGCACTCATAAGTACGTTCACCTCTAAAATACACAAGTTTTTTTAAATGTGTTAAGAGATCTAGTGTATGTGTGTTTGTGTATATATGAGGATTTCAAGCAAGATGCTGAAGAGTTTAAATTATGATCTGAATTTTATATACAATGTACTTCTAGACAGCCACTGCAGATATACAAATCTATTTTATTCAAGTTGCTGAATTATTGATCAATACCATTTTCAAAAGCCACTCACTGCTTTTGAGGCACACAGAAGGCCTCGACAGGTGAAGAAGACATTTAGCAATAAAAAAACGACAATGTGAGCACATCTGATTTTCAAAATGTTATCTTGTCACAAATACATTTTAGTCCACAAAGAACTGCAGCCAGTTTTATTTGGACTGGAATTTCAGCGCCATGAAGTGATCTGAGGCTCTTTCTTAGGCTGTTCTATTCGACATGGCTGTTCGCTTCAGCAGGCTGCCTCATGATGCTAGGAGTCTGTAAGAGGAACTTTTATTCACCTGTTTCAATTGTCCAGGAGGATTGCTGCCTCTGTCTGCTCACCTAGCCTAGTCCTGGAAGCTTCTAGCCTCCATACAATCTAACCTAGACTTAGAACATTTTCAGCCTCTGAGACTTACTGCTTCCTAAGCTCACCCTTTCTTGTTCTTACTGAGCTTTGTCTTTGTTGTTCTATGGGTTGGTCTGCCTTCCTGATCAGATGGGAAGGTGTCCAGGAAACCCACAACTCTGAGGCCTAGGAAGCTATGCCAGCTCTGAGGTAGGGTAGTGTCCCAAGGGCAGGGTATGCGAGTCATAACACCAAATGCAGAGACAGTGCAGCTTCCAGGGGAGGGTTACCCCAATCCCTGAGGAGCTAAGGATCTTAGGAGTCTGAGCCCCACTCCTTCTCCAGCCATTGTAGCTCCAGGATAGGCTTATCCCAACCCTGTATGACCCGAGAAGCTTAGGAGTCTAAGGTCCGCTTCTTTCCTGGCATCTTCTCTTCTTTTCTTCTTTCAATGAGAGAGTCACATCAGGCAATAAATCTCTTAAAAGTGATTTATTGGAGGAATGAATCCAGGAGTGGCTGCCTCTGCTCCTGGGAGAAGGCAGCAGAGAACTGGGCAGACACGGTCTTTATATAAAATTTCTTAGAGGCCAGAGCTTTTTAGGGCAGAGGTTTCCAGAGTGTGAATTGGTGGGATTATAAATCCTGAGCCTGGGGAGCTCAGGGATTGGTGGACTTTCCTGTTCAGGGGTTGGTCAGTTCTCTTGCTCAGGGATTGGTGGGTTTTGTCCAGACTTTTCACCTCAAATTAGCATACTCTGGGATGAGTCCTACTGAGGGACTGGAGATGACAATTACAGAGGTCTGGGGGAGGGGTTGGGCTGCTGGAGCTTCCTCAGCAGGGGTCTGGCTACTTTTCTGCCTTCAGGGAGTTATACAATATACAAAGAGTCCAAAATTTAGAGTCCACTGTGAAGGCAGTAGGCTGAAGCAGGAAAGGTTGTTATTATTATGAACAGCTATAGACATTCTGAGGCAGGAAAGTGTGTGGGGTCCCATAGCAGTAAACTGAGGCAGGAATAGTCACCATGGACAGATCCTTCTGAGGAGTTGACAGGAATTGTCCTTTTGTTTCAAGTTTCCACAGCCCCAGGAGGGGAAGGGAGGGGCTGACAGCCCTGAGGTGGGAAGGAGGGAGCAGCGGGCCACTCTGGCTTGGAGGGCATTGGGGATGGCCTGCTACAGTCTGAGAGTGGCTGGGGTGGTGGCTGCAGCTTTGGGCACTTTGATCTGTTGCAGCAGTGTGAGGCAGCAGGCCACTGAGGTTCCCTCTGTCTGCTCTAGGGGTGGCAGCTTGGATTTTGCTCTCTGCTGCCACCGTGGCTCTCTCTACTGCGGCAGGCCACTGAGGCTTTCTCTGCGTTGGTGGGATGTACTGCTGCGGCCACGCCACATCGAGGAAAGCCCTACAGTCCGGGCAAGCTGGCTCAACTCAGCTGTTCTGGTTCTAACTCCTCTCCCAGACGACTCACTTAATCTGTCTTATCTCTTGGCCCCTGAGGTTCTTTGTTTGGCCTCAAACTAACTCCAGCAATCTGCTCTAATTTCCTGGCTGCTCATTCTCTAGCTTTGGGCTTCACATGAGTCTAGCTTGTTTACTCTCTGCAATCTCTAGTACTGTCCTGGCCAAATTACTTCCTCTCCTCCCCCACCCCACTTTGCCCCTTGAGTAGCTTCCCTCCCCACTCACCTGTCGAGCTGGGTATATCCTATTCTGCCAACTCTTTTCTCTGATTCATCACTTTTTCTGCCACGCAATCAGACATCACTTCCAAACAAGGGTGCTTCCTTCTACAAGCTAGCTTTGCCTTTCTTGTTTGGGATTAAAGGCATGTATCACCACACCTGGACCTAAGCTTTTCTTTACATGAAACTTGCTCTACACCAGGCTGGCCTTGAACCCAGATCTTGCCTCTCTCGCCTGGCTTAAAGGCTTGTTTGTATTCCAGCTGAATCACACAAACCTAGAAGGTCTTTGGATGTGATCCCTTGCCTGAGCAGCCATGTTCTGAATTAAAATTCCTCTACAAAAGCCAACATTGAAAGCACTGGCTGAGTAAATCGATGTGCAACAGAATTTAGACATGGAGTAAGACAGTAAATATGTGTTGAGTAATCTCTTAAGTGTCCAAACATAATCAAGCTGTGACACATAACTAATTTTTCCACAGTGATACATTTTAATAAACGCAGCTCCCCAAAATGAACTACCTACTTGTATATTTAAATTACACAGATTGGGGGAAAATTGATAAAGAAAGGAAACCAAACCAAAGAACACGATATCAATGGATAATCAGAATTTATTTTTGAAAGCAAAAACATATTTCCTTATAAAGATCACAGAGTATATTTGTTGTCCACTATGAAAACTCCTAACAGACAAGACTACTCTGCTAAGTAGCTCATACCAAATATGGATGCACTGGCTAGTTTTACATCAATTTGAAGCAAGCTAAAGTCATTTAGGAAGAGGGACCCTCAACTGAGAAAATACTCTCACTGTATTGGCCTGTGACCAAGACTGTGGTGCGTTTTCTTGATTGATAATGATGTGGGAGGGCACAGATGACTATGGGTGCTGCCACCCCTGGGGTGGTAGTCCTGGGTGCTATAAAAAAGAAGGCTGAACAAGTCATGGGGAGCAAGTCAGTGAACACCATTCCTTCATGGCTTCTGCATCAGTGCCTGCCCCAACATCCCTTTTTGATGGACTACAAGTTGTAAGATGAAATAAATACCTCCTTCCGCAAGTTGTTTTAGGTCAGTGTTTCATTACAGCAATAGAAGCCCTAAAGCAAAGGAATTGGTCACAAGTAACTCTAACAGGAGCTCCTTTGGGGACACATTCTCATTTGTGTACTTTCACAGGAAGCAAAATCCATAAAAACAAGTGCTAAGTGAATAAAATAAGGCAACTCTTCTTTGACATTATGACAGAGTCACACACACACATCTCCAAATGATGAAGGTAATCACATTAAAGTCACAAAGACAATTCTTTAAAGTTCTGTCTCAAGGATTGATGCCTTGAATGTAAAATCTGATGCAAAACAGAGAAAGCATGGTCTCGAGGGTCTAGCAAGGATCCTGTGGTGGAAGTAAGAATGCACTCAGCCAGCGGCTTTAGCCAACAAAAGGCAAAACAACTCAAGTGTTTGGCCAATCACATGCAGAACCCTTGCAGCTTGTTTTCAGATATGCTTCATTAAAAAAACCAAAACCAAAACCAAAAACCTTTGAGGTGGTGCTCTGGATGGCTACAACAGAACAATAAGGCAATGTGTCTTTTTATTATTATTTTTCTTTAGTTGTAGATTCCAGTGTCACGTGGTGTTATACACAAGTAGCTAGTTTGGGAAACATTTCTGAAGCAGGCAAGCATAGGAGGTAGTTTAGCTTGGGACCCCAAATTGTTCTGGGGTTATGCACACCATCTCCTCTGGTAATAACGCACCTTTCAGCCTAGCTCCTTTCCTTTTGTGTTCTACGCACACATAGAAAACAAAACACCCGACAGCCATTGCAGTACATTGAGCTCCATAGAGACAGCGCCGGGGCAAGCGCGAGCCGGACGGGCACCGGGCGACTCTGAGCCTCGCGGATGAAAATCAACTAAACACGGGCAAAGGAGATCCTAAGAAGCCGAGAGGCAAAACGTCTTCATATGCATTCTTTGTGTAAACTTACCGGGAGGAGCACCAGAAGAACACCCGGATGCTTCTGTCAACTTCTCCGAGTTCTCCAAGAAGTGCTCAGAGAGGTGGAAGACCATGTCTGCTAAGGAAAAGGGGAAATTTGAAGACATGGCAAAGGCTGACAAGGCTCGTTATGAAAGAGAAATGAAAACCTACATCCCCGCCCCCCGAAAGGGGAGACCAAAAAGTTGTTCAAGGACCCCAGTGCATTCAAGAGGCCCCCTTCGGCCTTCTTCTTGTTCTGTTCTGAGTACCGCCCCCAAATCAAGGGAGAACACCCCAGCTTATCCATTGGTGACGTTGCAAAGAAACCAGGAGAGATGCGGAACAACAGCGCCGCGGATGACAAGAAGGATGGGAGAAGAAGGTGGCCACGCTGAAGGAGAAGTGCGGAAAGGATACTGAGGCATACAGAGCTGAAGGAAAGCCTGACGCAGCGAAAAGGGGGTGGTCAAGGCTGAAAAGAACAAGAAAAAGGAAGAGGAAGAAGATGAGGAAGAGGGTGAAGGACAGGAGGATGAGGAAGATGAGGGTGATGAATAAGTTGGTTCTAGTGCAGTTTTTGTTCTTGTCTATAAAGCATTTAACCCCCCTGTACACAACTCACTCCTTTTAAGAAAAAATAAAATTGAAATGTAAGGCTGTGTAAGATTTGTTTTTAAACTGTACAGTGTCTTTTTTTTTTTTTTTTTTTTTTTTTTTTTTGTATAGTTAACACACTACCGAATGTGTCTTTAGCTAGCCCTGTCCTGGTGGTATTTTCAATGGCCACTGACCTTGCCTGGTACAGTCTGGGAGCTCTAAATTGGCATGGAAATTTAAAGCAGGTTCTTGGTGCACAAAACAACCAGCAACTTTGGAATCCCACTGGATTAGAACTTTTCTATTGCTGTGATAAAACTCCACAAGCAAAGTATTTTACAGAAGGAAGGGCTTACTGGGGGCTTCTGACTCCAGAAAGTGAGTCCAATACCATCGCAGCCAGGAGGCACGGCAGCAGGAACAGCTGCGAACCCACATTTCAAACCACAAACAGCAAGCAGAGGAAGTGAACTTGAAATGGCACAAAATTTCAAGCTTTTAAAGCCTGTCCCACCCGGGCGTGGTGGCGCACGCCTTTAATCCCAGCACTCGGGAGGCAGAGGCAGGTGGATCGCTGTGAGTTCGAGGCCAGACTGGTCTACAAAGTGAGTCTAGGACAGCCAAGGCTACACAGAGAGACCCTGTCTCAAAAAAAAAAAACCAAAACAAAACAAAAAACAAACAAATGAATAAATAAATAAAAATAAAGCCTGTCCCAAAGCTGGTGAGGTGGCACACACCTTTAATCCCAGCACTTGGGAGGCAGAGGCAAGCAGATCTCTGTGAGTTCAAGGCTAGCCTAGAGAGTACATAATCCCAGGACTACCAGAGCTACAAGTGAGATCCTGTTTCAAAAACAAACAAAAAAACTTGCTCCCAGTGACATATTTCCTTCAGCAAGGCCACACCTCATAAGCCAACAGGGCTACTAATTTAAGAAAAAGCATTCAAACACAAGAGAATATGGGGGTATCTTCTGCAAGCCACCAACCACATCCTCCTCTGCACACCTGCACATATTCCTATCTTGAATAACAGTGTACATTTCTCTATTGCTGGTAAGAATAAAATTGACCATGTGTCTTGAGTATGAAGATTAGAAGGGCCTTCCTGGCTTGAGCTGATTTTGGGTGCATGTACAGTAAGGCAAACCTATGTCCTTTGGTAATCTTTCAGCATCTTATGCCTATGCGTAATTGGTTGTACATATACATAAAATCAGATACATCATGGGAACAGCCATGTTCAGTAAGAGAAATATCACATAACCTCACCCATTAATCAAAACAGAAAACCAAACCACAGCTCATAGAAACCAGCCCCTCCTTCCCTGAGATCTCAGTGCCTTAGCTTCTATGGCTTGCTATCCACCTTGACAGTGTACCTCTTTAATATGAACTGTTCCTTTATTACAGATAAAATTTTGTTTGTTTTGCAAATTGTTATGAGCCCTTATTTTTATTCTTTTGCTAAAAGGCCAAGGACCTGGAAGCACCAGGACAAGGCCCCAGGCACTGGTGACATTACCACTGGCTGCATTTTGTGGCAGCAGGTGTAATTTGCATGCACACTGCATTTACCCTGAGTGGAAACACTCCTTTAGTGCATTCTGCCTTTCCTTTCCTACACAGAAGGGTGCCACCTCTGCACACCCGCACCTCACTGGTGACGGGAAGGTCCTGTTGCACTTTGAGAGCACACAACCGAGCACACAGAGAAGTTACAGAAGGTTCATTTGTGTTTGAAGAACTGACTTCACAACCACCAGCCACAGATGGTCTGACTGTCAGTTATCTAGAAATTTCAGATTAAAAAAACATTTCTTCCAGGTATCTTTAGAGTACAGTTTTAGGTAACTATGTTCTCTAGGTATTGTGTGTTTGCATATACACTTATCAAAGTTGAAATCCTAGGAATAAGGGGAATTATTCCATATTTTCACAAAGTAACGGGCATCAAACTAAGTTTTACAGGTGTAGGACTCAAACAACTACTTTTAATACTAACTAGTGACTATCTTTCCTTGAGTAAGTCAAGAAAACATGAAATTTGAAATTTCAAAGGGTCCCTAATTTACTGAAATTTGGAGAAAATCTTTTCATTACAAAAAAACAAACACATCTTGGAGCTTCAGCTCCCTGCAGGACAGTATCAAGTTGTGGGCCTCTCCTTCATGCGGGAACATTGTTTCAGCTAGACAATAGCTTGTTAACACACAAAAGCATTTTGTCTAATAAAACAACAGGCACGCATCAAAGTGCTTTATTCTTTAACATTCTAAGAACCTTTAGCATACTGTTGAAAAATAGTATGGCACCGGGTGTGGTGGCGCAAGCCTTTAATCCCAGCACTCGGGAGGCAGAGGCAGGCGGATCGCTGTGAGTTCGAGGCCAGCCTGGACTACAAAGTGAGTCCAGGACACTCAAGGCTACACAGAGAAACCCTGTCTCGAAAAACCAAAAAAAAAAAAAAAAAAAAGAAAAAAGAAAAATAGTATGGCTTAATGGCATGGCCCAAACCCAGCGGTGGATGGCCAACACAAAACCAAGTCAATGGTGTTTTGTCTGAGCTTAAAACAAAAAAACTTGACGCTGGAGAGATGGCTCAGAGGTTAAGAGCACTGTCTGTTCTTCCAGAGGTCCTGAGTTCAATTCCCAGCACCCACATGGCAGCTCACAACTGTCTGTAACTCCAAGATCTGACACTTTCACACCAATGCACATAGATTAAAACTAAATAAAATATATTTTTAAAAAAACTTACAAGTCTTTTGCTTATATATTATGGTTTCCATTTGTTTTTATGGGATTTCTGTGTGAATGTGTGTTGGTCTGAATCTATTTCTTCTCTTTTTGAGACAGGGTTTCTCTGTGTAGCCTTGGCTGTCCTGGACTCACTTTGTAGAACAGACCTGCCTTGCCTCCCCAAGCGCTAGGATTGAAAGCCATACCTGGCTTCTTGTGTGCTTTTTCTTTGGCTTCCCTTTTCTGTTTGTCTTCTCCTATTCTGGTTTGTTTTTACCATTAATAATTTTAGGTATCTGTCTTCTAATTGAAAGAAAGGGTGTAGATTTGTGGGTGAGGTGGGGGAGGGAGGGCTGGTCTTAGGAGGGGTCTAGGGGAGGAAATTAGAATATATCGTATAACATTTTCAATAAAAAATTAAAAATAATTAAAAGAAAAATGTAGTACCTTTGAACTGCAATAAAATGAGGTATGCATGTACGATGGCTTGTTGCCATTGCTGTGTTGTGCTGTGATGTGCTGTGTTGTGTACTAGCACAATGGCAGAGAGGGTATATTCAAACTAGCTCAACAATTCATTGCATATCCTCAGTCTGGTTCAGGTGGACAGCTATTTTTAAAATGCCACCCCAAATGCTGTGAATTGCTCCAAGTTTTCACTCTGTACTTACCTCGAAACTGTTTTCCAACAATTTCCTGCATCCTCTTTCGAATGCAAGCTCCAGGAAGGCAGAGATATTTGGTTTGGGATATTGGACAATGTTAAGAATGCTCAGAACACTGACACCTAGGGGTACTAGGTATTTATTTAATGAAAACCTTGTAGGAAAGAAAAGGGGTCGGTGAGGTACAGGGATGATAGGGGAGCAGTCTAGGGCTTGCAGGCAGTTTTTGAGAACCTAAGCTTTGAGTGAAAAGGGGATGTAATCTAGGATATAGGGGGGCTGTGACAAATCTTTAGAGTACCACTCTGGCTGCCCTACTAGGGATGAGCTACAGTAAACAGGGATAGAAGGCAAGAGGCATGCAGCAACAACAATCTGAGAACCACGAGAGCATGGGTCAGGTCTCAAGCAGTGTAATGTGGAGATGTAGCTGCCAGTTGGGTTCTTTCAAAGGGAGAACAAACAGCAT
The DNA here is from genome assembly GCA_907169655.1 of Acomys percivali. Classification (NCBI taxonomy): domain Eukaryota; kingdom Metazoa; phylum Chordata; class Mammalia; order Rodentia; family Muridae; genus Acomys; species Acomys percivali. Next base: position 47,153,322 of record OU015750.1, read on the forward strand.
TTCCTGTTGGGTAGGGTCCAGGTGTGAGGATGAAGACTCAATGGTGATGAAATAGTTTTGGCTTAAGCAGCTGGAAGAACTATGCTGTCACCAACTGGTGAAAGACTGAAGAGCAGATGGTGGCCAGTTACTTCAGTGTTGGACATGGACAAGGTGCTGTCTAGGGTAGGGTAAAGTTTGGGTGGTATCCCAGATGGGCATACAGAATAAAAAGGTCACTCATTGCCCGTGAATGGAATCTAAAGTAGACCAAGAACAGAACAGAAGCCATGCCTGTCAGGTCACGGGCCTTCCAAGGGAATGGTGGTAAAGGAATGGAAAGAATCCCAGGCTCTTCTCAGGAAGTTAGATGCCCTGACATGGGAAAAAAAATCAGCAGGTATTACTTTGTGAAAGACAGATAAAAACAAGCAAATTATAAACATAATTTAAAGATAGAATTTATTCTCTGATGGTTTAGTCATGCAAACTGTACATAAAAGAAAATAGTACAGTTTGTGTAACATTGCAAATATAAGGACTCAAAACGCTAGGTACAGAAGTAGTGTGACATCCTGGAATTCAAAATGTAATTTTTGTGTGTGTTTATACAACTAATAATGATTTTTATTTGCTGAGTACATACTGATTTACAACAAGCGCTTTGTCAATTTTGTTAAGTTTGTTAACCGTTACATGACTCTCACATCTATGAACTTCTGCTTTACAGTCGGCAAGAATCTGTTACAAAGAACTGAAGCTTGCACAAACCGGAAGATGAAAGAAAAATATTGAGAGGGTGCAAAGAGTGAGACATGGAGGCTTTGACCAACCTTATCCATCTACAACAAAAAGAGCTTGTCTGCAGAATTCATGTTTTGTGCCTTTGAGACCAACTCTGTAGCATAATTATGACAAAAGCATAAAGCATGATTAAAGCTGATTATTTTAAATATGAGATCAGATCAAAGTAATAGAAGTAGGATCTGCAACCAAACTGCTCTCATTTTTAACAAGCCAAGTAATAAAATGCCTATTATTGTCATACTTAAAAGTCCTGAAATGTCGTTTATATAGTTTGCATGTTTCCTAGTCTGGAACTCAGGCAGGTTGGATGGGGACTCCCCTGAACTCTCAAGGGTATTCCATACAGGCTTTGGAAATGTCAGTCTCATTGGAAGATGGCACCGAGACCCTAGTGGTCGTGTAGTGTGGATGCAGAACAGACTACACAACTTAGTATAAACACATTACAGGTATTTACAGAATGGAATCCTGCTTAAACGCCAGAAGTTGCTACTGGGTAGGACTCATAACTATTTTACAAGGTTTTCTTACACACATCTACTACATTTTTTTAAAATTTTTATGTTTAACAATTTAGTCTATTTAAAATATTGTACTGTATTTTTTTTTAACATAACTGCAGAATAAAAATAGATAATGGCACATTAGAAAACTCAGTATTCCACAGATGACCGGATAATGAGCCAAGTTTAACTACAATCATCTCATCAGAACAAGCTACATCATGGAATGTTAGTTATCCAAGCCTGCACAGTAATGGCATCTGAAACTGCAGTCATCTATTGCCAGCATCACACTGAAGGCATCGTTAGACATTCAAGCAAATATCGCTGGCATAAACTAGTGGAAGATGCACACACACACGCACACACACATACACACACACACACACACACACATATACACTCATTCAGTCACATTCCCACAATATAATTACAATGTTCTAAAGATAGATACTGATTTTTTTCCACGAGAAACATTATCAAAATCGGCTACTAAAAGATGACAGTGCTTTCACAAGAATAAGTACAAGTTAGCTCGCAAGTACAAGTGGGACACCGGGGAAACAGTCTTTAAATTTCTAAGTCATGATTTTAGGCTTTTCTGGCAACCACATCACACCTCATTATGTATAAACTTCTTACTTTGTTACCTGAAATCTGTAAAAGAAAACAAAAACCACACACAACAACAGAAACCAAACAAAAACAAATCCCAAATGACAAGAGCAAATTAAAAAATTACTAGTCTGATAACCCTGTACCATACATCATATAATTTCATAGTTTTCAGCCTCAAGAACACAGGTTTAAAATACTGAATTTAAGACTTAAAAAATCAAGTCATTTTTGAAATGCTCAAGATTCTAAAACTTTTGTTTACTTAATCTTAAAAACATTGCAGGGCGAAGAATGACTGTTATTAGTCTAAGAATGTGCACAGGGCACTGTATGTCTTACCATACTTTCACTCACTTAAAAAAAGTGTTTCTAATATTCTTCCTTTTGCATAATGTGCAAAATAAAAGGCAAAAGATAAAAGGAACTTTCTGTCATTCTCTTCCCTAGTGCCTTACAACTTTGTTCACATTACAAAGTCAATAGGGATTCTACAGAACTTTGGTATAAATGATAACAAGACCACCACAGCTCAGGGGGAGGGGTGGGCAAAGAAATGGAAGTGGAAGAGTGGTTTGTTAACACCCCCATTTATTAAAACATCACTGACTCAAAGTGAAATAAACCACAATCAATTATGATACAATTTACACATTGAGTACAGAAAAATCAATAAATCTAACTATATATATATATATATATATATATATATATATAAAGCAAAATCAGTCTTCCAGAGACTAAGAACTTACTCAGTCTGATCATCAACTGCTGCTACACCAACTCTAGACCCAAATTTAACTTCAAGTACAAAAAAGAAAAAAAAAAATTTACAACCACAGATTTCGCATAAATGCAAACTGGTCTTTCCTTGATTTCCCTTCAAAGTCACTAATCAGTATCTAAAGCTGCCGCACTGCAGGTCTTTAATCAACTTCCTGAGGGCTGTGACTGGGAGGAAGGAGCCATGACAATCTGTGAAAGTGCAGGCTCCGTGCTCTGGTCTGCCATCTGGGTGAGGACTGAAGTGGCCACAGCTTCCGCCTTTGATGTTGAACTGACTCCATTGGATGTGCTGACAGAGCTGTGCTGGATCGCTTCTGTATGTGGACTGCTTGGCACGGAAAGGTCTTCTGAACTGTCATCTTTATCAGCAGCTGAGTGGTAAAAAGAAAAATATAAGTACTGACAAAAAAGCATTACTGAGAGGAGTCTGGAAGGTGCTTTACAGTATTTGTTACGCAGGACAAGCTGTACAACTGAAATAAACTGAATAGTGGCTGTAGTCAGGAAGTAGGCAACTGTGTCTGACAAAGGCCAAATGAAGGCACGGCTACATATCGTGACATCTTCCTGTACATACTTGATAAATATGGTCAAAGAAAATGATGCAGAGCCAGGTGTGATGCACTTCAGGCCAGCACTCAGGAGGTAGAAGCAGGCCAGATCCTCTGAGTTCAAGGCCAAATCTGGGCTATATAATGAGAATCTGTCAAAAAATAAATACACAAACCAACAAAAAGGAGGCAGGACGCGGCGGTGGTGATACAACTATCAGGACTCTCCAGAGGCAGAGGCAGAGGACTGCAAGTCTGAGGACGACCTGGGCCGCACAGCAAGACGACAACGGTAGGCCTTTGGACTGCACCTGCTCACAGGTAGAACCAAGCATGTGCTGAGCAGCATATCTAACAAAACCAGTCTACTGGCCTACCTGTCACCCTTATTAAAAGATAAAAAAATAATTTATAACTACATACATAAACCAAATGAATCTTACACACAAATTTTCAACCAGTCCCTTTGCATTTATCAAAACTGTACTATTTCTGCCCGAATTTCCATGTACTGCAGTCATACATGATTACAACACCTAAGTCTAATGATGCACACAAATGAGAAAAAGTAACATTCAAAGACTAAATGTCACCAGCTGTTAGAGTTATACAAATTAATTGGGATTCAAATATATATCCATATAAGACTTAAGATATTGAAACTGAAGAGACATTCAGGAAAGCCAGTCTAAGTATTTGTGGAAACAAATTTACAATATTTAGATTTGAGCAACAAATCTTTTTTATTTTATCTCTTTATTTTAGACTAGAGTTTTACTCAACAGAGACAGATCTCTGCTAACCCTGCAAGCTCCAGGTCTCCAGCCCTCTGGCCACTGGGAACACTGTTACTGATACTGCTCTTCCCTCTTCCTAGTCCTTTAATCTGCTCCTTATGCTTCCACATTTATCACAGTGGCAAATAATCCCTAAATGATAGAGCTTAATTTTGTTTGCTGCTATACAATGTAAAATACCACCAGAGCAGATACATTCTCGTCATTTTTCCTTCCTTCTTTTAGGTTTTGAGACAGGCTCTGCGTGTGCAGTTGACGGGTGGCCGTAAACTCACTGCAGGTGTCCTGCTTCAGCTGCCGAGGTGCGGGGATCACAGTGTGTGGTGACACGCCCGATTTGGGGGCTGGGGAAATGGCTCAAGTGGTTAAGAACACTGGCTGCTTTTCCAAAGGACTAGGGTTCAATCCCCAGCACCCACATGGTAGCTTACAACAGTCTGTAACTCTAATTCCAGGGGATTTGACACTCTCACACCAATGCACATAAAATAAAATAAAATTTTAAAAAGTTTTAGTTAAGTGTTTAGAAGGCTTGCTAGTAGATGTGAGACTGCAGAGCAGCCTGCTGGTCAGATGGCCAGTGCTACTGACAATGAACCTCATGGAACGTTACCTCATCACTTGCTATACAGAGGGTAGACAATGAGCACCTGTGGAGGAGACACACCTGGCAAGTATATATAAAACTCCCCATTTTGAGTATTTTCTGAAATAGTAATTTTTATAGGATTTATACACAAGCCTCAAATCCATGTATTTTAAAAAATACAAAAACAAACAAACACACAAAACCAGAAAAGCAGATTTTAAAATATATTGGTGAGATGAAATTCTATCTTTTCCATAATGTACTGTAAGTACAAAAAAAAGTTTCCCTGAATCAAATCTGACCTCAAACTACAATTAAAAAACAAAAACAAGGGGCCGGGCATGGTGGCACAAGCCTTTAATCCCAGCACTTGGGAGCCAGAGGCAGGTGGATTGCTGTGAGTTTGAGGCCAGCCTGGTCTACAAAGGGAGTCTAGGACAGCCAAGGCTACACAGAGAAACTCTGTCTCAAAGCAAAACAAAAACAAAAACAAAACAAACAAACAAACAAAACAAAAAACTCAATTAGAATTGTCTGTCTGTCTTTCTTTCTTTCCTTCCTTCCTTTTTGGTTTTTCAAAACAGGGCTTCCCTTTGTAACCCTGGCTATCCTGGAATTCTGTAGACCAGACTGGCCTTGAACTCAGTGATCTGCCTCTCCGAGTGCTGGGATTACAGGTGTCCGCCACCATACCTGGCTACCACTAGAAATCTTAAAAGAATATATGAATCAGAAAGAATACTTTAAATAATAATGAATATTTTGTAATATATTTATAATTCTATTCTTCTGACAATGTAACAGTCATGTTTAAAGAAAACACTAGCAATGACAGATCAAATGGAGAGAATACTAAAAAGCTGTTACTTATTTCACTACTGTTCTTCAGCAAAACAAGCTATTCTCTGTCTGAATGTTAGGTTCTAGACAGACATCAGCTCTCAAACACAGGGAGGCTGATTTACCAATAAAAAAATATAGAGCTGGGCGTGGTGGTGCACGCCTTTAATTCCAGCACTTGGGAAGGAGAGGCAGGAGGATTGCTGTGAGTTTGAGGACAGCCTGGTCTACAAAGTGAATCCAGAACAGTCAAGGCTACACAGAGAAACCCTGTCTTGAAAAACCAAAAAATAAAAAAATAAAATAAATAAATAAAAAATACATAGGAGAGAATGACTCAACATGAAATGATAAAGGAGTATTTATCTACAGACCCACAGAAGTGGTCAAAGTATATCTTTAGGCAGTACAAAGAAACATCAGTTATAAATTAGGTAATTATAATTTGTGTATATAAAATATCTTTGCAATGAATTATACCTGCACTTATGTCTAGCTCTAGGAGCTCAGGGGAGAAAATGACCAAAATAATGACACACGTGCTGCCCTCAGAGAACTTCCAGTTTCTAAAGGACATCAGATGTCTGAAGAGTCAATCCCTCTCCCTCTCCATGTGCCTGAGTACAAGTGTGTGTGGAAGGCAGGGAACATTTTTTAGGAGCTGGCTCTCTTCTTCCAACTTGTGAAATCAGAGCGTCCTTTCTTGTTTGTTATATGTACTAGCTGGCTTGTGAGCTTCCAGATGGTTCTCCTGCTTCTTTCTATAGAGGCTTAACAACGCATCCCACTTTTTAAATGTAGATCCAGGGACAGCACTCAGGCTGCCAGGTTTGAACAGCCCAGGCGTTGCTGCTCAGCTGTCTTGTAAGCCTGGCAACTTTACAGAGTTTCCTGCCTATGTTCATATATATATTCAATAAGCGTTCCCTCCATTTACGATTACACAGATAATACCATTTTAATTGTATATGCTCATATTTAGAGGATATGAATTCATGCCAATAAGATCATGAACATATGTATTACAAGTGCATTGTAATTTTTTTCAATCAGGTTTCATATTATTTAGCAACCAGGGTGGTCAATATTCAGTCTGCCCACACTGAGGGGTTTCCTAGGGTGTGGTACAGAACTTTCAGTACTGCCACTCTAGCCTAAAAGATTTGTAGTGAATAAGTTTCATTAAATATTTAAAAATTTCTAGCTGGTAGTACAGCTTACAACTACTGATTCTGTGTGCTACATTCAGAGTATGAAGTTTGTTGCTTCAAAATTTATTTGCCTAATCTCTACTGGTACCTTGACTAGTGACAGAAATCAGACTTACTTCAAAATTTAAAATAGAATTTTAAGATGGACACGGTGGCACATGCCTTAAGTCGTAGCATTTGGGAGGCAGAGGTAGGGGGATTTCTAAGCTGGAGGCTAGCCTGGTCTACAGAGTGAGTTACAGGGAAGCCTGGGCTAAACAGAGAAACCCCATATCAAAAACAAAACAAAACCTCAATAAATAAAAAAGAAATTTAAATTCTCAAGTAATTATCTAAATGACCAATTTAACTACCTTCCAAACAAAAATCTCTAATTTCTTGTATTTTTTACAAGTAAAGAGAAAGTCTGCTTACTCAGAACTCATGAATGTAGGTTTTCAGCCATTATACTCAACAACATACGCACTGGCAGTTCTACAGGCTTAATATTATATGAAGCAGTCATTAATGGTTTGCATATGTTGCCTATATAATTAAAATAGTTGGGATTATCTAGTCAGTAATAAAAGATTTTAAAACTGTAGATTATTTTTAATTACATACAATGTAACAGTTAATTTTGTTCTAATTTTACAAAACCATTCATTTACTTCCTTTTAAATTATCAAATCTAAGGCAGCTTTCTTGCTGAATAAAATCATGTATGCATAACGCTGAACTCAGGAGCAACTACAGGAGATTAAGCTGTTAAGTCAGATGGGAACCCTAACGGCCTCATCTCTACAACAATCGCTGTTAATACAAGTCTCAAAGATATTCCTATATGGTTCCAATTTACTCCACAATATGTTTCACTGTCCTGTCAAAATGACTAGATATCAAATAACAGATTTATATGCTCAAAACAGACAGAAATCAGTATACTAAATATACATGGCAGTTGAGAGTAGCAATGTCTACTGAATCTTTTAAATTAAAAAATATTGCTCATTTTGATGAAACTGCTTACAACTGACTACAAGTAAAGATGGCAGCCATTAAGTTTTATTGTAAGTACCTGAGGAACTGTTTGCATCCAACACAAACTGTTTCCTTCTTTTAAATTACTGACATTGGCAAATTAAAATGAAGTGGATACATATGGTTGAAACAATCTTCACATTTACAAATATCCTGAAATATCACTAAATCATAAAAACAAAAGGCCACAGGCTATGTATTATGAATGTTGCCTAATGTAGCCCCAGCTCTGCTATTTGTTACAAATTTGTGTGTGAAGGACAAAATTGGCCATTTACTCGGGAGTAACAGCTGGTTCCAACACTGTGCATCTTGTCAAGAAGGACATCAGAGAGAGGAACATGCACAATTCACCTCTACAGAGCTGGAAACAAAAGAATCTCATCTTAGGAGGGGAAAACACTTAGAAGGAAATTTATAAGCAAATAATTTCCATACAGTTCTGTTTTAGCACTTTCCTGACTAACATGACAGTACCATATGAAAGCTCACAACCACACAAATACTGTCCAATGCTGACATTGTCTAAAAAAGAACAATAGGACATGATACTATAAATGCACAGGATATAGTTTGATGAAGATAGCTGATTAAAAAATTCTAATCAGAGCCAGGCATGGTGGCGCACACCTTTAATCCCAGCACTCAGGAGGCAGAGGCAGGAGGATCTCTGTGAGTTCGAGGCCAGCCTGGTCTACAAAGCCAGTCCAGGACAGCTAAGGCTGCACAGAGAAACCCTGTCTTGAAACAAACAAAGAACCTCATCATTACTAAAGGTGTGTGTGTGTGGGGGGGGAGCAGGAAAGGAAAAACTATTTGGCTTTGTTAATACAAGCCGAAGTGTGCAACCCTGTGAAGATAAATGATCACTGACAGTAAACAGCGTATTTCAAAATGTGTAGTTGACAAACCTGTGAGATCCATACTAATGCCTAGAAGAAAAGCTAGGAAGAGCAAAACTTTTCTTCCCACCCCAGATTATAATAATGCAAAAAAATCTGATATTTAATCTTAAGTACTAGAACTGCAACCTGCCCCCACCCCCACCCCCGTTAGCCCTGCTCACTCAGCAGTCTGTCTCTGTGTAGCCTAAGCTGTAGGTAATGGAACATTACTCACTGTGGTAGCCAGACTTCTTCTGCATGGCGGTTACAGGGCAATCTTTATGAGCCAGAAGAAGCTGTTTCAGCTGTGCCACTTCGTTTCTCAGCAGGGTGACTTCGCTCTGGAGAAGAAACAACTGATATGGCCTTACCAGCATTATATTAAACAGATTTACTATTTAAAGAAAGTGATGCTTGGCCTAAGGTGTAACTGGCTCTCTCTCTCTCTGGTAGCACTGTAAGGGACATATGCTGTTTAAATAAATTTAATCACTATAGATCAGTTTTATGTTTTAGCATTTATATAAAAGTTTTTTAGTTTAAAAAACTACAATTATATGAACATCGTAACTGGGTAGCCTTGTTATATGATCTTTTGATTACTTGAAAACTTGAAAATGTCAACAATTAGAATGAATTTTCACTGATTCCATTCACCTTTTAAAAATGAAAAATTCATCCTGGAAATGCAATTAATAAGCAAGCTTATAGTTTAGAAACAAATAAATTACATTTAAGATTACATTTACATTAAATTACATTTAAGGCCGGGCGGTGGTGGTGCACACCTTTAATCCCAGCACTTGGGAGGCAGAGGCAGGCAGATCGCTGTGAGTTCAAGGCCAGCCTGGTCTACAAAGTGAGTTCAGGACAGTCCAGGTTAAACAGAGAAACCCTGTCTCAAATAAATAAATAAATAAATAAATAAATAAATAAAATAAAAAAATAGAGACATGGAAGGGGTATATTTTGGGTTTGGAGGGAGGAAAGGGGAAAGAAAAATGTAAATAAATTGTAATCTCAAAAAATTTAAAAAAGGTTTTATTAAAAACAACAAAAAGATACATTTAAATCACTGTTAACATGAATATCTGAAAATGTAAGTAATAAATATTCTAATAGCAAAAAATAGTTTTGTGGTCTATACATAAATTAGTATGTATGTTTTGTTTTATTTAAAAGAGAAAATTAATTTTAAGAAATTATGGAAATTTTTGAGTAAATTCATTTGTTAGAATGATAATGATAATATTTTCTTACTGATTATTAGTATATCTTTGGAGTTCATGTTGTTTAGTATAAGTCTTTTTTTTTTTCAGACATAGTAAGTCTTAATTAGTCTTTTTTATTAATTACTAAAGTTAGACGGTTAAAAATAAGTTTTGTAAAAGATAATCTATTTGCCCTAAAATAGCCAAATCAATATGCAAAATGCAATAAAGGTATTTAAGGATGTTGTTCTCACATATGAAAACTTGTTATGAAATATATTTTGGGTACTATATAGGATGGTAAAAAAACAGTTTTCTAAGCCTTTAAAGAATTCTATTTGTGGCACCTTTACCGATCCATTTAGGAAGCAGGTGTCCCTTTTACTGTAAGCTGTGTTTCTATAGGAAGACTCTCCTTAACCCTGTAAATGGGTAACTCAACAGGCTGATCTAACCACGTGTTCACAGCACCAGCTACTTCGAAAGCCGAGGCAGGAAGATCTTGAGCCTGAAGCAAGCCTGGGCAATTTAGCTCCCTAAGCTAAAGTTCCAAAATAATTAAGGAAACACTAGTGGTAGTGAGGCCCCAATCTCAATTTCTAGTTCCACTGCTTAAAAAAAAAAAAAAAAAAAAAAAGGACATATTAATAAACAACTACAATATATTAAAATTAAATTCTAGTTAATTGTTGGTGCAAAAGATACGTTTGGAGAATAGTCATAATACCAAAAGCAAAATGATGAAAATAGGAAAAAGAAAAAAAAAAAAAAAAGAAAGACAAAAAGAATAAAAGGAGCCGGGCGGTGGTGGCGCACGGCCTTTAATCCCAGCACTCAGGAGGCAGAGGCAGGTGGATCGCTGTGAGTTCGAGGCCAGCCTGGTCTACAAAGTGAGTCCAGAACAGCCAAGGCTACACAGAGAGACCCTGTCTCGGGGGAAAAAACCAAAAGACAACAACAGCCGGAAGGAGGGGGCGAGTGAAGGGAACACAGCTGGCGCTGCCTGTACTTTTATTGGAGATCTTACCAAAGACTTCGGTGGGGAAAGAAGCCTTAAAATCTTCACATCACATGCACTCCTAAGAAATGTATTTGAGGTATATGGGCAGGGCAATACGAAATAATTTGTCTGCCACTGGCCAAATTATAGCTGTTCTGTGGATTATAAGAATCCTTCAGTTTCAAAAACTGTCTATTTGGCACCTTTCACAAGCATTATATTGAGTTAAAATAAAAAAGGACAAGGGAAAAAAAAAAAAACAGAAAGAAAATTATAATCCAAAGAAGAAATGTAAAAACTGCCACTGAAACAACTTTAAGGTTAATATAAAACAACAACTCCACAAACCCCCAAATAATGGTCTATTTAAATTTTGTGAACTTTGTAAAGTTCAAGCAAGGTAATTATGGTGTTTGTATGCCACACAAATAACATTTACATGTAAAATTTCTCATTGTGCCAGTGTTGAATGTTCGGTATTACTTCATGTCAGCATTCACAAGGATTAGGAAACTATGGTGTATTAGAGTCCACATATATGCGGTACACATCATGTCCTAATGGAAAAACTATGTTCCTGGCCAGGTGTTGGTGGAGCACACCTTTAACCCCAGAAGGCAGAGGCAGGTGGATCTCTGAGTTCAAGGCCAGCCTGGCCTACAGAGTTCCAGGACAGCCAAGGCTACACAGAGAAAGCCTGTCTTGACCCCACAACACACCACAACATACACACATACACACCCAAACAAAACAAAACAGACAAATGAACAAAAAAACCCAAAACACTATTCCTAACTAATAGAAGTAAATGTGTTTACGCCCCATACCTGCAACTGGCCATTTAGTGAGCTCAAGTCTTCTGCTTTCTTTTCTAAGGACTGAACCCAGACTTTCCTTTTTTGTCGGCATCTTGAAGCTGCTGCTCTGTTTCGTTCTAGAAACTTCCTCCTTTTCTCGTCAGGATCTTCATTAGCTGCTCTTCTTCGACGGCCACTTGTATTTTGGGTCTGTGGAGTTGTGTGAGCTGGAGAAGCCTGTGACGACATGCAGGTAAACTTGTCACCTGAGTGTATAGTGAGTAAATTAACATGGGCAAGACACAGCATGAAGGGAAGTACTGCTAAGTTTATGCTGTAAACCTTCATGACATCAGCACTCTGGAACAACATGAGAACCACCTGATGGCTGAATCCCTTTTAAGTAATTAAGGTATGTGATAGTGACATGCTCAGTGTGAACATCTTCCTTAAGGTATGTGTATTTTTTACTGTCTTGTTAAACAAAAGAATTCTGCTATATTCATAGATTGATGCCTTGTTCAGCCATCATCAGAGATGCTTCCTCCTGTCACAGATGAGAACAAATACAGAAACCCACAACCAGACAATAAAAAAAAAGTATGTGGCCGGGCGTGGTGGAGCACACCTTTAATCCCAGCACTGGAGAGGCAGAGGCAGGTGGATCTCTGTGAGTTCGAGGCCAGCCTGGTCTACAAAGTGAGTCCAGAGCAGCCAAGGCTACACAGAGAAACCCTGTCTCAAAAAACCAAAGTGGGGGGGGGGGGGGAGAAATATGTGTATTTTGTTAAACTAATTTTACAAATGTTCCTTTTTAAACAGATTTTATATCATTCAAGTCTTTGAAAACTACTCACTGTAAGTTTATAACTACTTTTTTCCAATTCTATTATTTTGAAATTATTTTTACAATAATAGTTCTTTTTCAGGTAAGGAGAACCCACAGAAGTCCAGACTTTCACTAATGAACCAGCTTGGTTCTCTTTGTTCAGTCCAGGGCATAAGTCAGACTGTGTAGTGTATATGACTATCCAACGTTAGGTACTCTCAGTCTTAAAAATCCCAAATGGTACCACAGAATATGGCAGTTTGGTAGACAAATAAAGAAACAAAACTTCTGGATATGATGCCGAGGAAAGAACTTCTGACTACCAGCATGTGACCCGAAAGATAATCTTGAAAAATTATTTTACCCACTATTAAGTATATTTTAAAATGTTATGACCAGATAAAATGTGTATTTACAAACCTAAGCTCAAGATGGGCTCTGTAGACAAATCATCAAAGTATTTCTTACCCTTAAGATATAAAATAACCATTTAACCCTTTTGTACAAACAACTAGTACTAAAACTTATACAGCACTAGGATTGGATATGGGCTCAGTAGAAGGGAAGTTATTTAGCTTGTTTGAAGTACTGGATTCAATTTTTATCAACACGAAATAAGTATCATATCAAGATGGTTATATCTCTACTATAGTCACAAGCTTACAGACTATAAGCATATAAAGCAGTCACATCAGTCACACTGCATTTTTCTTTTTAAGGGTTTCCAGAGTGGAGAATGATGAGTGCAGCACACATACCGGAGTTTCTGTAGTGGAGGTGGCTGGCTGCTGCAAGGACTGTGGACGAGAGTCTTCTGACTGAGTCCTGACCAATCCACTGCCATGGCCTTTTACAGCATCACCGTTGGTAACTGGAGGGTGCTGCTGGGTCAAAGCAGCTTTTAATCTCTGAAATGCAAACACCATCTTAAAAAACGGTTCCCGTGTTACATGCAAATCTAACTCCCGGCATATTCTTTGAGTAACCTAAATGTTGACAGTGTTTGTCAAGGAACACACGAACACATTTGGCTTCACAATTGCTTTTATTTATTTTACTTCAGTGGAGTACAGTAAACATCAGCGTGACGACGGGGACCATGGAAACCTTCTCCAATACTCTCTGGTACAAATGTAGGATGTGATACTTTGTTGTACTGTTGAGAAGACCTAAATAATGAAAACACAGTATCTGAACACAGCCCACCTGTCTCTGTGGTTTCACCTCCCCGCTCCGACCCTATGTCCATACCCTTCATCAGGCTTTGATCTAATTCTAACAATTAATTCTCTTCTTTTTAGGTTTGGATCTATTTGATCTCTGTTTTCAGATTTTTAGTATTTACCAGGATGATAACCTGATGTTCCACTTTTAAATGTATTTTTACTTATTTTTGTGTGTATGTACACATGTCATGCACTCAGAGGACAACTTTTGGAACCAGCGCTCTCCTTCCACCATGGATTCCAGAGTTGAAAGCACTTTGAACTGAGGGGCCTTCATAGCGATCTGATGTTGCACTTTTTAGGCTACTATGAGAATCTGTCATATTGAATAACTTAAAATTTAAATCTATGGTCCTTCCTCTCCCTAGTATGAAAGACCACCTCCCCACCTTTTAGGATTTACTTATTTTATGTGTATGTGTGAGTGTCTGTCTGTCTGTATGTACATAGTGTTGTGTGCCTGGTACCCATGAAGGACAGAAGAGGGCAGTGGATCCTATGGAATGCAGTTACAGGTGGCAGGTTGTGAGCCACCATGTGGGTGATGTAAACTAATCCAGGTCCTCTGGAAGATCTACTTTATTTTGCTAATAACTGAATTAGACTTCATGACAGATCCAGTATTTGAGTGATGGCTTAGATATTATTGATATATTTGTTTATAACGTACAACCTGAGCTGGGCTTGGCAGTATATTCCTTTAATCCTATCATTGGGGAGAAGAGAAAGTTAAATCTTTGAGTTCAAGGCCAGCCTATTCTTCACTGAGGGTTCCAGGTCAGCCAGCGCTACAGCCAAACTCCCACTCTCTTATCAGTCATACACACACACCAAGGACAAGAAAAAAGATTGAATGAATGAACATTGAATTACGTTTACCCTATAACTGGTTGCATGTAATCATTTTATCTACCAGGCAAATAAACTCTTTAAGAGCAGAGGTTGTCTTATACATTTCTCTGTATTTTTTTTTAAGCAACCAGTTCATTGATTAATAGAAACATGCTTAATGAGGGTACTTCAGTGACTAAAAGACCTAAAGCCATTATCACTGACATTGTTCTTAGTAACTGAGTCAGAGATATTTTTATTATCCACCCATCTATTCATCCATCCATCCCTCCACCTACCCACCCATCCATGCAAGTACTACAAAATGAACCCAGGGCTTTGTGAATGACACGCAACCATTCTGTCACTGAGCCACACCTCTGCCTGTATACTTTCTTAAGAGACTTAGGTATGCATCTGAAGAAGAGTTATCTATCCACGTGTGGATCTCTTGGTGTTGAAGAGTCATGTTGTAGTTGATCTAGGTCTTTCCAAAATTACTAGATGTAAATGAAATCGTGTAGAATGTTAAATGTTATACAGGTCACTGGCAACCTGCTTTCTCTGGCTGCTCACTGCTTTCTCTGAGGATCCAAGCATGGTTTAGTTTATATACATTTTTATTTTCCAAATGTACTTGGGGATCATCTGAAACGCTGATGTGACCCAACCATCTTATACATGAATGATGCACAAGACCACAGAATCCAGGTGTGATCACTGGTTCCTTCTTTTCCCCTTTTAAGCCATTTAGAGTAACAACATTAGTACCAAACACACAAAAATAAGACTAATAACAGACAGGATAATGCTGAATGGAGGGATTAAAACAAATTAGATGACTAAACAAATTAGTTACTTATTAGAATCAGGAAGATGTAGGAAATGTTGAAGAACTGAAGGCAGAAAGATAAGAGCCGTAAAATAGCGTTGTAGGTCATGTCATAAAAACAGAACAGAGGAGAGTCTGGGGAGATGGTCAATCTTCAGATTTATGCCTTTCATCATCAAAATGTTAGACATCAAAATACAAAGATTACCACCTAATCTATACTGGACCTTCATTTCTAGATATATATAAGATGTATAATGTTGAGGTTGAGCTTAGCAAAATTTCTGTCGGCAAAACATCGTAGAATTTAAAAGCATTTAGTTTTATAGTCAATAGCTTAACTCAAGAATTAATGAAATACAGTAACTACACATAGGGGAGTCTGAAGCACATAAACGTCACTCTCTTGAACAATAGTTAGTAGGGCAAGTTACTACCACACAGAGCACTTACAGCAGCATCAGTATTCATCCTTATCACCCCTTGACTGCCTTAGGGTACACAGTGCTCATCCAGTGAGGAAGCACTGATGGTTGCTCCATGCTGTTATACATTGATTACAATGGGTCTGACTTATAAAGTGTGCCACTGGGTATAAACTACAAGAAAGGGACTTAAGGGTTAATTAACACTCTAAATCACTAAGGCTCTAAATCACTAATTCTTAAAATTACACAAAGGTATATGTAAGCTTAAAAAAAAAAAAAAAGACTAGATTAAGCAGGAAGATCAGAGTAGTCCGTAAACATTCACACACTGACATAAGGATATCTAAAAGGCTGAACACTTAAAATTAAATAAGATTTAAAGGGTCTATAATCTCCAACATGTGCAATAAAAACAGGATATAGTTTTATTTTGAAGGTAAAGGTATTCACTGTCTCAAAGAATAAAACAAATGTGTTTGTGTCTAGAGTTAATTTTTCATGATATAAGTTTCAACTGCTATACTGAAAGTTTTTTTTTCTTAGAGACAGATTATGCCAATTAATTAAAGGACAAATAGTTTGTTGTACTGACCCATCTTA
The DNA here is from genome assembly GCA_907169655.1 of Acomys percivali. Taxonomy (NCBI): domain Eukaryota; kingdom Metazoa; phylum Chordata; class Mammalia; order Rodentia; family Muridae; genus Acomys; species Acomys percivali. Next base: position 47,169,658 of record OU015750.1, read on the forward strand.
TACACTCATTTTTCAGAAGTGTTTGCTTTAAAAAAAATTGTTATTTATGTTCTATGTTTATGCAGCACCTGAAAATAAATGTTATCCCATCTGTCAGAACTCGGTGGGAACACACTACTCCATCACAGTTCAAAGAAGAAGATAATGTGCTCTAGGAGCAATTTATGAACAAGTCGGATCCATATTTCATATGTGGCACAGAAGCTCGTCAGAGTGATAACCCTCCTTCTCCTGGGTGGTATCCTACCATCTGCTGCTGTATTACTTATCTTTATTTTGCAACTAATTAACAGCATAATCTTCTAAATTCAGCAAGTTAATTATCATTATTGTGGTCTTTGCAGTATCATCAGTCCTCATGAAGTCTTGTCTTCCTACCCCTAGAGAACCCATGAAAATGAAGTCGGCAGGGAGAGGGTCTGTTTCTTTGGTGTGGGCTCATTAGGTGTTTGCTGATTAGCTCGGCATGCAGAGACAGGTCAGAAGAATTCTGCTGAACATGAGGTTCCATGCAGGGCCCAGCTAAGTTAATGTAGGTTTCTGAACATTTGCCAAGATGCCCTCTGTCAGCTTTTAGTAGAAACCCCCTGCAGAAAAACTACTGGCTACCCACTGTGTGCAAAGATTCCCTTGGTTTGTCACACAAGTCTTAAAGAAATCACTCTGGAGGAACTCACTTTACTAAACCTGAAACAGAACACTAAGGTGATTAACATCTTACTCAAAGGAGAGGTTTTTTTTTTCCTTTTAAAATTGTAAACATTCAGAAGTTACATTATTAAAAGAGTAATATAAAAATTAAATATGTACTTAATGAGAAATCCCTTAAGCCTAAATTTCATGAAACCTGGTGTAATTTTGTAGGAATTCACAGATCTTGGGAATTCTTTTATAGTGGTAAAAAGTACTAGATAAACTTCGGTATTTGTGAGTTTTTACTTATTTCTGTATCACGTTTTTAGTTTTCCAAAGACATGAAAGTTCCTTAAAAAAAATTTTTAAGCTTAAGTTGCAAATTTCAGTAGGAAAACAAATTATCTGAATTTTGTATTTGTAGTAGACACAAACACATATTATCTACCTGTAAGCAGTGGGTATCGGAAAATTAAAAAATTAAAGCACACGTGGCCATCTTTAAATTCAAAGTCAAATTTCTCAACTGTAGTTTATATGGATCTCAATCCTGTCATTGCTCTTGAACCATTTTTAGTTAGAATTTCACATCATGTCAGCAGAACTGAAACTGCTCACTATACAGAATCAGACTGCAGTACAAGTTCTTGAGAGACATGTAACTCAAACAGGATGCTTTAAGAAGCTTAGATAGGGGCTGGACAGACGGCTCAGCAGGCAAGAGCACTGGCTGCTCTTCTGAAGGACCAGAATTCAGTTCCCAACAACTAAATAGTTGACTCGCAATGGTCTGTACCGCTAGTTCCAGAAGACCCTATATCCTCTTCTGCTCTCTTTGGGCACTGCACACATGGTACATCATCTCTTATGTAGGCAAAACACATATACATATAAAACATAAATAAATCTTAAAAGAAGTTTCAGGGCCAGATATGTGGAGCACACTTTTAACCCCAGCACCTAGAAGGCAGAGACAGGTGGATCTCTGAGTACAAGGCCAGCCTGGCTACATAAAAAAATGTTAGCCGACACGGTAGTGCATGCTTGTAATCCCAGCACTCGGGGAGCAGAGAGGGGCAGATCTCTGTAAGTTCGAGGCCAGCCTGGTCTACAAAGTGAGTGCAGGACAGCCAAGGCTGCACAGAGAAACCCTGTCTCAGGAGTGGTGGTGGTGGTGTATCTGACTCAGCAATTGTGTTCTTCAAGAAAATACCAACAATCCTGTCCACAGAGACACACAAGAACGTTTGTGATAGCTAGGACTGTTGAATGTAGCTCGGAGGCAATGATCTCGCTGAACACCTGTGAAGCCCTGGAGTCAGCCTCTATCACTGCAGGGACCTTACAAGACAAAGCAACAACAACATGTACACAGTGGCTTTACTCACAATAGCTCAACACTGGACACCAAGTGTCTATTACTAAGAAAATGTAGTACACTCACATAAAGTAATACTACTCTGCAATAAAATTAAATAAGTTACACTATACTCATCAACATGGATCAATCTCAGACATACGCTGAGCTACACACAAAACAGTATATAAGTCTATGTATACTAAACTAGAATTTATGGTGCCAAACCACAAAACAGAGATAATTAACTAGCAAACTTTCTGGATATGTGTTAATGGTCTATATGATAATAACAGCATATATTACAAGAACAGACATATTTACCAGAAAGCTGTAGTTAAAAGTGGCTCATTTAAATACATGTAAAGTCGACATTAAAACCTACGAAACAATTAAATGGACGTTAGGTACATGGTACTTTGTATTACTTTTATACATCTTGCATTTATAAAAAACATTTCCATCGTTACAAACTTAAAAGCCAGGCTGGACACATGGCTAAGCAATTAAGAGCATACACTGCTTTCCCAGAAGACCCAAATTAATTGATTCCCAGCACCTACATTAGGTGGCTCACAAGCCAAAAAGGGGATCTGGTGCTCTGACCTCCACAGGCACCTGCACTCATGTGCACATATCCATAAATACACATAGAAAGACACATACATACAATTACCAACAAAATAAATATTGAAAATAAATTAAAGCAGGAGCAGTGGGGAAAGACACTAACAGAATGGCCCAGTGGTAAAGTGCTTGTGTGTGCCTGTAAGTCCAGGGCTGGGGCTGTGGAGACAGGTGGATCCCAGGGGCTTGCTGGTTAGCCAGTCTAACTCAACCCTGAGCTTCAAGGTGTGGAGAGACACAGGACACCCTCTCCGGCTCCACACATGCATGCACAGGTGCATAAATCCACTTACATGTGAGAACACACTCGCAAAATTTAAAAGCAATGTTTGTTTTTTATTTAATCAAAATTAAGAAAAGCGTATTTGCTGGATGCAGTGGCACATGCCTGTAATCCCAGCACTCAGGGAGGCAGAGGCAGGTGGATCTCTGTGAGTTTGAGGCCAGCCTGGTCTACAAAGCCAGTCCAGACTGGGCAAGGTTACACTGAGAAACCCTGTGTTGAAAAAACAAACAAAGGAAAAAAAGGCAAAGCATATTTATTACTCCAGCTAAAATTCTAATAAGAAATTTAATTGGATTGTTAAATTTAAGTAGGTCATTCTTACTCCCCTAGTTTTCAACTAATGATTTCATGTTAACTTTAACAGTCGCTAGAACTATGATTCTTATAGTCAAAAGAATTTCCTTTAGTGTCTGTTCCTCTTGGGTCAGTTTGTAGGATAAAAGCTGCCCTAATTATGTGAAAGTATGTCCAGGCACACTTACCACAACAGGTCCTTCCCTCTCGCCCCTAGGCTACTCAGCTTTGATTTTCTGCATGCATGGCAAGTTAAGCTCATTTCCCCTAGACACATCATATTTAATAGGAAACATGTAACAGACACATCCCCAATGAAGGTCTTCTGTCATTAAGGAAAAACTCAGTATTTTAACAGGATTGACCAGAAATGTACTGAAAATGTGAAAACTTTCTCCTTCAGCTTTTGTATTCTTTTCTCAGCACAATCAATAACTAGATCATTTATGAACCTCAAACACTCTTTATCCAGGTGATATAAGTTTTACACAAGTTATCATGTGCAAATTTCAGAATATTTGAATGAATACACAGCAGTTAAAAAATCTAAGGCGCATCACAAGTAATACTCTTATGTGTCCAAATTTGTGTTACTATAGTGCCTACAAAAAACTGAAGCAAATAAGAATCTAGCAATCCTAATCTAATTTTACTAAGATATATTAATTGATAATTAGTGAAAATTATCACTGCATCATTAATAGACCACAAAGGTTCTATTATACTGATTTTGATAAATGAGAAATTTCATGCCTCTGTCAAGAAAGTTAAGACAGTTTATGGGATATGAATTAAGAAAAATTCTAGGAATGAAAAGTTAACCCTTTTACTTTACAGTTAAGAAAATTGAATCTCAGAAAAATTAAAGCCAAGCTGGGCCTAGTAGTGCAGATCCCTAATCCTGGTCCTGTCGAAGCCGAGGCAAGAGGATCAAGTTCAAAGTCTATACAGGCAATGAAGTGAGGTCAAAGGCTAGCCTGAGCAACTTAGTGACGCCCTGTCTCAAAATAAAACCAAAAATAGGGGGTTAAGATGCAGCTCAGTTGCAGAGTGCTTGCCTAGCCTATATGAAGGGAAAGATCCAAACAATGGTGAATACAGAGTCAGGATTAAAATAAAAACTTACTCCTGAATCCTAGTCTATAGCTCATCTTTTTATTATTTTTAAATTATATTTTATTTAATGTGTACTGGTTTTTGTCTAGATGCATGTCTGTGTGAAATTGTCAGATCCCCTGGATCTGGGGACATCTGTGAGCCACCATGTGGGTTCTGAGAACTGAACCTGGGTCTTCTGAAAGAACAGTTAGTGCTTTTAACCACTGACCCATCTTTCAAGCCCCCAAAGCTCTTCTTTTTAAACAATAAAAATACTTTAATGTTGAAACCACAAAAGAAAAAATACGGCTTTCCTTTTAATCACATGCAATGTTTTCTAACTGACACACAATTTGGAGAAGCTTCACTGTTTAGCACAGCTTTCAGAGCTTCTGCTTAATTTCAGCTGTAGTATTCAGAGCCTCCACTAGGAGGAGTTTAAGGCACAGTCCAAACCAGACAGATCACAAGCAACAAAAACCACAATTTTATCCCCTCACTCTTTATATTAAAGCGTCATTAGCCAGTCACTACACTAATGGAAGCTTTTCTTTTTTAATATTCCTGGTTCTTCTATAGTGTAGTACAGTCCACAACTTTATAAAATGCTGGCCTTAATGGAAAAAAAATTAAGAGACTCAATAAATGTTCAAGACAAACGAAACAAAACCAACTCCTCCACCCCTTGCTTACCATTTTTGCTTCTGACTGCACTGGTTGAGGGGAGGAAGGGCCTGGGATTCCTGGAACACTAGGCACCATGGTGACTGGCCGAACAAGCTGTGCAAAAAATATTGGAAATAACTTCAACTCAGTATTTACAAAATAAGATGTACGTTTTTTTTTCTCCCACTACACATGATTATAATTTATGCCTTTGAGTTTAGAAAAATTATAAACTTTAACTATAGCTGAATATATGTTTGCACTGAATTCTGATGAACTATGCCACTAGATCAAAAGTTATCAATTTCTCTGAAATACTAATCTCCATATTTTAGCCTTTCTCAAAGGGCTGTAATTCCCCCTCCCAATCTCTTGTGAGTTCGAGGTTACCCTGAGTCCAGAATAGCCAAGGCTACACAGAGAAATGCTGTCTCGAAAATCAAGGGAAAAGGGAGAGAGACAGAGAGAGAGAGAAGGGGGGGGGGGGGGGAACAAACCTTATAACTGAATCCTCACTAAGTCTTTTATGTATTTTTGAATAACGGTTCTATTAAAAGAAGACAAAACATGTTGGAATTGCCTCAATCAATGACTGAGTTGGCTATTTAGATCACTTAACAATCCCAGCACTCAAGTTCAAAGCCAGGCTGGTCTACATAGTTCCAGACCAGCCAGTGCAACACTGTGGGACCCTGCTTCAGAAGAGGAAGGAAGGAAGGAAGGAAGGAAGGAAGGAAGGAAGGAAGGAAGG
>OU015750.1:47178417-47196346 GCA_907169655.1 Acomys percivali
AAAGAAAGAAAGAAAGAAAGAAAGAAAGAAAGAAAGAAAGAAAGAAAAGCAAAGAAAAGAAAGAAAAGAAAAGAAAAGAAAAGAAAGAAGGGTTTTAAGATGCAGTGCATCTTTAATCACAGCACTCAGGGGGCAGAAGCAGGTGAATCTCTGAGTTCAAGGCCAGCCTGGTCTATATAGTCAGTTCCATGCCAGCAAGGGGTATACAGAGAAACCCCGTCTCAAGAAACCAAACAAAATAAAACAAAAAAAGGGGGAAATTTTGTTTCCCCAAGACAAGGTTTCTCTGTGTAGCTTTGGCTGTCCTGGACTTGATTTGTAGACCAGGCTGGCCTTGAACTCATAACAACCCCCCTGCCTCTGTCTCCTGGATTGCTGGGATTACAAGCACGAGCCATTGCATCCAGCTTTTTTGGGGGGTGGTGATAGAGTATTTTAAGATGCTTTAAATTAAAAGAAAAGTTTGCTAATCTCAGGCAGTTTTTCATCTAGTAACAGTTTTCTAGAATCAAAAGACAGAGTAATAATGATACTATGAATCATACAAAATTAGTAACTACTGCTGAGAGCTTTCCAAAATGAAGGGAAATAAACAGAATTAATGAATCAGCGAGGATGATTCTTTTTTTTCTCTCTTTTTTTTTATTTAATTAATTTATTCTTGTTACATCTCTATGGTTATCCCATCCCTTGTATCCTCCCATTCTTCCCTCCCTCCCATTTTCCCCTTATTCTCCTCCCCTATGACTGTTCCTCAGAGGGATTACCTCCCTCTGTATATGCTCATAGGGTATCAAGTCTCTTCTCGGTGACCTGCTGTCCTTCCTCTGAGTGCCACCAGGTCTCCCCCTCCAGGGGACATGGTCAAATGTGAGGCACCAGAGTACATGAGAAAGTCATATCCCACTCTCCACTCAAGTGTGGAGAATGTTCTGACCATTGGCTAGATCTGGGTAGGGGTTTAAAGTTTACCGCCTGTATTGTCCTTGGCTGGTGCCTTAGTTTGAGCGGGACCCCTTGGCCCAGCGAGGATGAGTCTTAAAATAGTTTCCCCTAGTTTTACAGATTGAAAGAGAGATGAGGGCCTTGCCCTGAACTCCTCAACTAGTGTACCCTTCTGACCTGGCCTTCACACTGCTACTTACAGCTGACGGCTTACGAAGATACTAGGAAGACAAAATTGGTAACATTGTAAATACAGTTTTCAGCACATCTAAAACCTTACAAGTCAAGAACTAGTGAGCAGAGTGACAATAAAAACAGGTAAACAATCAAAGAAACTTCAGACCAAAGCAGATGTTCAATGTTCAACAATGACGTGATAAGCGAGACATTAAGCAGAAGATCAGGCAAAGCTGGACACTGGAACAGCGAGGGAAGGAAAACTTGCAAGAAGAAAGCAATCCGATCTGATACTGAAAGACTCAAGAGGAGGACATGCTGTGGAGAAAGAGTTAATGTCAGGCAGAAAAAACTTGGAATTATTTGATGAATAAAGAAAGTAGCATGAAGTGAAGATGGAGGGACAGATGAGCCAAGATCAAAGAGGTTTTTCCTAAGGAATGAATGTAAATTCTCTTTAACAGCAAATCGTTAAAGAACAACGTCCAGCAGAGGGAAGAATGACTCAATGATTTTTTAAAATTTTACTTTTACTTTTATATACATTAGTGTTTTGTCTGTATGGTGTGTCTGTGTAAGGTGTTAGGTCCTGGAGTTATAGTTGTGAGCTGCCATGTGGGTGCTGGGAATTGAACCCGGGCCCTCTGGAAGAACAATCTTAACAGCTGAGCCATTGCTTCAGCCCCAACTCAATGAATTTTTAAGTTCCCACATTCAGAACTAAAGAAAGCAGATCAGACATTGAAGCAGGTTAGAACAAGTTTAGCCTGTATGGTGGCATGCATCTGCACACAGTCCCAACAACTCAGGAAACTGACACTATTGATATTATTACTTAATTACTATTAATATGAAACTAGCTTAGGAAACATAAAGAAACCTTGTATTTTATAAGAAAAATCAAGGGAGGAGGAACACTGTCTAGAGTACATGCTTGAGGCCCTCGATTCTACTCTCAGCCCTGGAGGTAAGGAGACAGAGGAGGAGGAGAGTTAGTAGGAAAACTGCACTATGATAGCTGAGACAGTGACAGTGAACACGAAACAGAGTAAGGCTCAAAACATACTTGGTAAATAAACTTCAAAGTCAAGTTAGAAAAGGTGACACCTAAAGGCTTGGCTTAAGTAAGTAGATGGACAGACTTTTCTTCCTTTTTGTTGAGGTGGGTATAGGGAGGAGATTGGGAGGAAGAGGCAGGGTCTTGCTACATAGCCCAGGACTACAACTAAACTAAAATTTGTTTAGTTGTAAAGGCTAGCCTTGGATTTGCAATATTCCTGACACTACCTTCCTTGTGCGGGAATTACAAGGAACTACATCATGCATAGCTGGAAAACATTTTCTCAGAGGAGAAAGAATTAAAGGCTTTGTTTCAGACAAACTGAGATGCCAACACAAGAGTCAGACAAGCCTGGCAATCAGGAGAGATACTGCAGCTGATATAAATTTGGGAGTTACAAATTTATAGTTTCTAAAATTACAAGTCTTGATGGACTTGCCTAAAAATAAGAAGAGAGAGTCCAGAAGTGATTTTACATAGCTTAGAGAGACTATGTACTACCTACAAGGAACTGATGACTAGCGGATGCAGACGGAGCAACCCTAGAAGACGGTAAGTAGCCACAAAGAATAAAAACTAGAAAATATAAAAGGGAAAGGAATGCTCTGCAGGGAAATAAGACTGTTCTCAGGATCCATAATAACTATAATAAATGTGGAAATGACCATATGTTAAAAAGAAGAGGATAATTAACTATATCAAGATAATGATAAAGTATAACCATTAAAATTATGATTTTGGGAAATCTAATGAAAGGGAGTATGTGCTTAGCTTCAGGAATTCTAAGGTTGGGGAATATAGCTCAGTGGTAGGGTTTCTGCCCAGAATGAACTCAAATTCTGGGGAAGTAGAAGTATAGAATAAGGATATAAATAAAGTATTATTATATGCCTATACCATCTGTTTGTGATCTAAGACAAATGTTATTAGGCAGAAAGTTAAAAAAATAAGAACTTTATAAAAGGTACTGTAAGCCAGGTTAATTTATTACTGAAAGAATTAAAAAGACACATTCATTATAGTCTACATACAGTATTTATGAAGTCTACAGTAGTATAAAATAATGTTCTAGGTCTTTACATTCACTTGACACTCACTTAGTCCTGCAGTGTAAATTCACTCTGCATGTGAATTTATTTTATTTTATTTTTCGAGACAGGATTTCTCTGCGTAGCCTTGGCTGTCCTGGACTCGCTTTGTAATCCAGGCTGGCCTTGAACTCACAGTGATCCACCTGCCTCTGCCTCCCGAGTGCTGGGATTAAAGGTGTGCGCCACTACCACCCGGCTGCATGTGAATTTGTAAGTGCCCTTCACAAATTTTTATACTGGTGATTTCTGTGTGTGTGTATGTTTGTTGTGATATGAGTATATGTGTATGTGTACATGTTTGTGGGTGTGGATGCAGGCATGCACATTGAAGAGGCCAGAGGACAACCTTTGGGTGTAAGTCTTTGCCTTTCTCTTTTTGCCACTGTGTAAGTGAGGCAGCAGGCCTATGAGTTTCTGGAGATTCTCTGTCTCCTCTCGTGCCCCTTCAAGGGCATGAAGGGGTTATAGGCACTTGTGCTACTGTATATGGTTCTTATGTGGGTTCTAGGGACCAAAACTCAGGTTGTCAGGCATATGAAGCAAGTTTTACTCACTGAACCGTCTCCCCAGCCTGCATTTTTAATTGTGCCTTTTCTATGTTTAAATACAAATACTAGTGTAAGTAACTACCTCCATAGTCAATATAGTGGTCTCAAATAGTATAGGTTTATAACCTTGGGATGACAGGCTATAACATACTAAGTAGATAGTAGGCTATATTGTCTACATTAGTGTAAATACACTATGCTTTGGATAGAAGGACGAAATTATTCCTTGAGACTTAAAAAAAAAAAAGAATATATCTCTGTCAGCAATACATGACTATACTCTTATGGTAGAGAGCTATTCGTGTTATAATTTTATAAAAAGAATTTAAAAAGGAACAGTCATTGTCCCTCTGTGTGTAGGCACAGTGCTCCTAAATAAATATGCTTAGTTTATGCATTTTCCAAGTGAAAAAGTAATGGAAGTACACATCTTAATGTAACTCAACACATAACTATAGCCCAGAAAGCCCGTTACTAATCTACTAAAGAAAATATCACTCATTGCTGATATCAAATATATACTGTGGAGCAATGATTACTCACTTTGAATAGCCTATTCAAATAGTTTCAGTTGTACAGATTTTTCATCTCAAATCTTCAAATAACACCCCGTTTCTAAATGGGTTGCTGTTCTCTCTTTTAATTTTCATAATAAAGATAATGATCTATGAAGATGGAATTTTCCTGAAGTATTAACACAGGTTTTTTAATATACAAAATCTACAGTCTAACATTTAATTATACAAAACTTAATACATTAGTGTTTTATAGAGATTAAAAATAATCAAGTCTGGGAATAGTGAGCTAGCACAGTGGATAAAGGTGCTTTCCACCAAGCCTGAAAATCTGAGCTCAAGACCTCAGACCTACATAACGTAAGAAGAGAACTGATGCCCACAAGTTGTCTTCTGACCTCCACATGCCCTGCACACCCACAAATATAACAACAAGCAAAGGCATGTACAAATTTTCATTTTATGAAAGGAAATCTCTTCCACAGTGCTAACCTTGTCATCACTGGTGGTAGACTCGGGGTGAGGTAAAGGGCTGTCCTGGTGAGTCGTTTCTACAACAGAAGGCTCCTCAATCTTGCTTCTTATGATGGGTGTTGCAAGAGGAGACAAATCTAGGGGCATCTAATGCAAATGAGAAAGAAAATTTTGTAAAGAGTTAAAACAAAACAAAACCAGCCAATCAAAATGTTTAAATTGATTGAGAAACTAGGAAGTGAAAAACCATCATTACTTTCCTATCAGATGTGTTATTTTTATAATTTTATGGTTAACAACATACTTTTTTAATGTCATCTTCTGAAGCCTTCTTGAATTCATTCTCAAATGGACTTGCCAACTCATTAAACAAACCCACTTCTTCACAGTTTTTTAGGAATCTTGTTGGTGTTGGAGTCTGATCTGAAATAAATGTCAAGATCTAAGCACACAAATATAAATAATCATATTATGATTCTAAAATGCTGCTAGCAAATTAAAAAATTAGTAGCAATGGCCCAGCAAATGTTATTTCTCTCTCTGAAGAATTTTTCTTTAAAACAAAATTTGGTTAAGCTCTATTTTCATCAAGATATTTTGCCAACTTCATCAAAGTTCTTTTAGGTTTAGTGTACTACTCTGAGTAGAGTGACATAAGCATATTTTGGAGAAATAATTACTATTATCTAACAAAATGATAAAAAATTTTAAAGTTATCATTAAAATTATGATTGTTAAATGACTACAATTTAGGGAAAACTAATGAGAACAAATTCATATTTTAACTTCCACGTTCACTAGTTGTTCATAAAGTATTATGAAGTCAAACTAAATATACAATTTTACATCAAAATCCTGAAAGAGGAAAAACGTTAAAGCAAAAGTTTCCCCAAATGAAACAAAACCCTTTTCACTACTATGCACTTTTTCTATTTTAAAAACTGGTGAAGAGGTATACACATGCCAAAAAAAGCGTTCTGGCTTAATTTAAACAAGAATGCGAGCTCAACTTTCTTGCAACCTGAGCTATTTCAACTATATTTAAATATGTACTCATTGATATGTATATTAACATATACTGAGTATTAATGTATTGTATGTAGAACAAATGAATGAATAACACAAAATTTACCAGTCTTCCAAACTTAGTCTTAGTATTTTGAGGAATATTTGTTTAGAGTTTGTAGTACATTAACATTCATTCACATTTTACACATTAGAGGGCAGCAACTTTAGAGGTTATAGACAGACTCTAGTCTACTTAGTACAGAACTGGTTTAAGATAAAATCTTTTTAGTTGAAGGTTAGATATTTGTTAATTACTGAGTTTCTACAGTCGGTATTACAATTTTCTCTTTGCCCCTCACATGTACTTCATATAAATATTTTTAACAAAACAATTCACTCATTATACATGTTAGACATAAAGCAGGCTTGTCTCAGACAGTGCAAACGATAGCAGAATTACTGCAGGGGTTCTCTTATGTCGTAATCTTACCCATTATTTAATCTCTAACCTACACCCTAGTTTTAGCCTCAATGACCTCCAAAGTAATATTTTAATGAGGATTTTGTATATACATATCAGCTTAAGTTTATTTTAATTAAAATTAGTCAAATATAAATGTGACTACTGTTCACACCCAAAAGATTTGTCTAAGTTGATCAGGATGAACACAAAGAGAGGAAAATGTCTAGAAAATGTACAGGTCTACATCATTTTTTATTGATGATTATTACTGGTACCATCAGACTTGATAAAGTCGTCACAGGCACAATTGATTAGCATGCAAATTGCATAAAGCTACTGGTTATCATGCATTCTATTTACAGATGTCAAACTTTTTATCTCAATGTTAGTAAAAATGCTGTGACTAAACAAGTCCTATTTTTATACTGTACTAAATGTAATCAGAAAAGTAAGTCCTAGGAACCAAGGTAAAAACATACTTTAGATTAAAGTTTACGAGAATGTGTAAGACAGGAAACATCAAGGAAACAAAGACCTCCATACTCATGAAAACCTTTTCTATGTAAGTTTTAAATTTTTGCTTATTTACCGTTCTTTAATTTTTGGTGTGGTCCTACTTATTATTTACACATTCCAAAGAAGTGCATGCCTCACTCTGTTCTGTGTCCTTTTACTTACAGTACTGAAGACTGTCAAAAGTTCCCCTCCATAAGTTGTTTTTAATAAATCACCAACTTTTTGCTCCCTCTCATTTATTCCTTACAAAAATCATAGTACTGAAAACACAAGGAACCATCCGCTGTTGCCTTAACATCTTCACAAAACACTGCTTATGGTGTTTTGAGTTCTAGACTAAGTTACAATTGAAAAATACTAATTCTATTCAGTATTCAAGTTAATTCTAGAATCATAGCTAGAGTAAGATGAGCTTCGTAGAACAAAGAACTCTAGATTTATGATATGCATGTGTAGTTCTGATAGAGAAAGAGCTAAAAAGATATAAAAATTGACAAAGAACTTATCACAATATTTAGAAAAGAAATATATTGAAACTATGCATAATATGTATTACATAAATACATATGAATATACATATAAAACATCAAAGAAAACAGCCAATATAGGATAAAGTGATGATAAGCTAACATATGAACTGAGTTTCTCTTTTTACATATGAAAAATGATCTGCTCAGGGTGATAACTTAAGGTTATCGGGCGCACACACACACCACACAAACACTAACTGAACTTAGGTCTCCTTTATGAAGAACATTTTATTATTTTATTTTGCAGTGCTGGGGATTAAGATCCGAGCCTTGTGAGTGGCAGGCAAGAACTATACTACTGATCTACAACTCAGCTTCTGAATATTTTATTAGTAAAACATTTCATATGAAACATTTTAAAAACAAAATTGTAATGACCAAGTTTAGGAAGTACTTGATCATTTATTATCTTCACAAAGTTTTAAAAACCAGGTGTATAACAGCTAAAATAAACACTAAGTATCAATGAGTTCAGCTATCAGTTAAATGTACACTTTGTAGAAGGCATGAATGTTTCAAGGGTTAACTGTCATGAAACTGACTTCAAATGGGTATTTGAAAAGCACACAAAAAAATGAAAGGGTCAAAAGAACACACAGAAACGTAATGGGTAAATACATGTTGCCAACATTTACTGTAAATGAAGCAGTTGGAATATTACCAGACTATAGTATTTACAGAGAATACACAAAAATTGTGCACATTCTGGTGAAATATTATATAAGCCATTAATAAAAACATATACTAACCAGCCACAATGACACTGTCATTACGTGCTGGACCAAATTTCAGTGTCATCTCATGTTTATGTTTATGGACAGCCAAATGATCCTCGTTGGTAAAACGCTGTGGCAGAAAGTTTTAAAATATAGTTAAGATTTTCAATTTGATCAAAGAAAACTGATAAGGATATCAATTTCCACAACATGTAAAACCACCTTTAACAGTGAAATACCAGCTTATAAACTATAAGACGGTCAATCTACCGTTAGCACACAAAGACATACTAGATTCCAAATAATCAGAGAAACCCATCACTGAAGAACATGAAATGATAGTCTATAATTCATTTCAGAGACATGAAGATAAAACCTGAGGCAAAAAATTAACAAAATGGACCACTGTTCTTTTATTATATCAGAGAAATATATACTACACAGTTCAAAGACTTCAAGAAACTACTATAGTAACTTAGATGTAAGGTTACTTACCACCTTTTAATTGAGAATGTTCTAAAAATAACTCCTGTGCAAATTAAGAAATAAACCTGAGGCCAGAAATAAATCTCAGCACTAGGGAGGAAGATCTCTGTAAGTTTGAGGCTAGCCTTATCTACATAGTGCTCTAGGTTAGCCATGGCTATAAGGTAAGACCCTGCCTCAATTAAAAATAAAGAAAGAAAGGAAATCTGGCTTTATATTACTATAGTGAAGAATTCCTGGGTTATAATTCAGCAAAGAATAACCACAACACAATAAATCTATTTTAAATAGCTTTGATGTAAAAAAGTGATTTTTAGAATCATAACTCACATTAAAATGAATGTATTCTTAAAACTATTATTACACCTTTCCTGACCTTCTACTGGGTAAGTACCACATGCCAACAGTGACACTTACCACTACAGCACAACAGTCATGTTCAAATACATACTGTGTCTGGAAATCAACCTTAGAAAGAACTCCTTATCAAGCATCACTGTTCGCCAAATAGAAAGAAAACTTGTCATTTATTTTGCCAATTTCCTAATTCAGAAGTTAAATTAACCCTCACTCGTTTCTACTGCTTTACAAATGGAGGCGTCAAAATTTTAGTGTACCTGTTAAGAAGTCTGACACCTAGTACTTATTAGTGTCCTAAGTCCAACACACAAACCCCAGGTTCAATTTATAAAAAAAGATTTCTATTTATCTTCATGTGTATGTCTGTGGATACTTATAAAAGCAAGATTTTACAATGTTGTGACATGGATGCTGGGAACAACAGAGCCCAGGCACTCTTAACTACTGAGCCCTCTCTCCAGCCCTCCAGCTTCAAATTAAAAGCCCTCCATCAGTGTCTGCTGTGCTCTGAACTTTCATTATTGGGCCTATCACTATAATAGACTTATCTTCATGTCTACCCTTCAAAGAAAGCTGAGCACCCCCTTGGGAAATCTGCCACAAACATTAACTAAATGCTAATGGGGAAAAATGAAGTCCTTAAAAAAGGAGTAGATTCTTAAATCTGCAATAGGCAGAAGAGAATCAACTTTACCTACAAACACCAACAGAAAGTTAGCCACTAGTTTATGAGACCATTACTTCTTCAGAACCTGTTTGTATCTTCACACTGAAGGCATCCTTCTGTGCTTCTGCCTCTTGCTTTACTCGCTAACCATCCACTCGCTCGGAGTAAAATCCAACTCTTCCCCCCACAGGCTATATTCCTATTACTTTATCCTTTTAACAATCCTTCCCAAATTTGGTGAAATTAGTAGTGATGCCTTTGACAAGCACACTCAGAAACAAAGCTCTCAGGACAACAGACTCACTGCAGAGCTAAGTTACTCTGTTGCTTTGTATCCTTGTATTAAAATTGTCAATGTTATTATACTTCACATTCTACATTAAAAGTATCTTCATGTAAAACACATTTTAGGTTCCACGGAACCTCCCAATGTGACTTTTTATAGGAGGTAATCATTAAAACATTTGTTTATGAACTATCTTGTTTTAAGTGTCATACTCAGAAAATGTGAAGCGGTCAAAAGTAAGAGGTAAAAACTCAGGAAATTTCACCTGGAATTTTTATTCAACTAGTATTCTCTGCTTGGGTTGGTTTGGCCATAAATGTCAAGGACCGATTAGAGCTGGAGATGTAGTCTAGTGGTAAAGAGCTGTGTACAAGGCCTTATCGGATACTCAGCAGCTGCAACAGCAATAGCCAAAAACAACAACAACAACAAAAACCCTAATTAACCAAATAACCTATAAATTAGCATTGCCTGCTGTATAATGTGAAAACCAAAGTAAACTCTGACTTAAGAGAAAAAGAGTAACCTAATGAAACTCTAAGGGTTATGTATTTATAAACTCTCATACATGATCCAAAGATCAAATGAACTACTAGTTACAAAGACAGCAACATTTTTTAATGTGAAGGACAAACTACACTCAAATTGATATCTGATACAGGCGAATCTGACCTTGGGAAATCATCAGGGAAAATTTGTATTTAACATGAAGCTGAGAATAATATGGATTCTTTTTAAACACACACTTAAACACTAACTAGTACATGCTGGGATAAAATTTATTTATAGAATTTATGTGAATTGCTTCCTACATAAACTAAGATGGTTTTAGCATGCTGGATGGATTAGACTGCCCATAACTCCAGCTCCAGGGAATTCAATGCAGTTTTTTTTTGGCTTCCATGGGAACTGTAGTAATACCCCCCACATATACACACTCATGTAATTAAAAGTAATACCTTAAAAAACAAGTGTATATTATGAAGGGATCACACACAAAATTATAGCAGCTATTTTATTTTACAGAGAAAAAAAAGTTAGAGCTTATTTGAGGCCAATTTTCAAAGAATGACTTCTAGAACAATAGGGCAAAACTGGTTACTTTCCAAAGACTGCACACACCTATAAGCAATGAATGAATTGTGGTTGTGGTTTAGAGCGCCAATATCCTTCAAAAATCTAAAGGTTTCTCCTAGGGTGGCAGCACTGGGAGTGGGAGAACCCGAATCATGTGTAGGCCTTGGAGAGGTCCTTCAGACACTTAGGCTGTGACCTCGGCGGGGACTGGGTGCCTCCTCATTACCCAGATTGTGACTTGAGTGGTTTGTTTTGCTCTAGCTTCTGCCTTCCCCTGATATACTGCCTTATTACAGGCTGTAAGCAACATGGGTAACTGACCTTGGAGTAAAAACCTCTAACATTATGAGTCACCAGGGAAACGTCTTTGCCGCCAAGCCTGACAACCAGAGTTCTATACATATGGTAAGAGAGACTGACTCCTACAAGTGGTCTGATCTCCACATGTGCACCATAACACATAAGTACCCACGTACAGATACATACATAAAATAAATAACTACCCAGCTCTCTTATCTTACTTGGTAGCAAGTCCAAAAAAAAGAAAAAAAAAATCTGGTTATCAGAGAGTAAGTCTAATCAGTGGAAAGTAAAACCATACTCTAAACTTCAGTTTCAAAGAATTTAAAGTTATACTTTTTACTTTAAATTTATAGCTCTAAATTAGATATTAAAAGTCCATTTCACAGCTACACATGGTGGTGCATGCCTATAATCCCAGCACTCTGGGAGCCTGAGGCAAGTGCACGCTGTAAGTTCAAGGCTATCCTGGTCTACAAAGCGAGTCCAAAACTGCCAAGGCTACACAGAGAGACCTTGCTTGAACCCCTCCCCCCAAAAAAGAAAGTCTCCTTCTCCTTGCGTTCACTGCTTCTATCCCCCAGTCCGTCTTCCACCCTGACCACTGTCATCTTCTCATTTCCTTGCTTCACACTGCTCTGTGAATAGACACATGCAGCTCATCGTGTCCACAAAGCTCTACTCTCTCTGATCTCTGCCGCATTCCTCACTGGTCACTATACGCTTTGGCCACAATAGACATATGTATTTTCTGTCGTACTTTCTTCAAGGTTCCCGTTGTCCAATTTGATCCAATCGTCACCTTACCAGAAACACAGTTTCTTACCAATCTACTTGAAATGGCATCTGGGCAGGGGAGATAGATAGCTCAATGTATAAAGGTATTTGCTGTGAAAGTCTGGTGACTTGAATTCTATCCCCAGAAAGCACATATAGGTAGAGACATCAAGTCCTTATGTCATGACTTCCACACATGTACCTCCCACCATAATGATAAATAAAATGTAAAATAAGGGGGCAGAAAAAAAATCTCAGTGATTAGTAACACCTGCTGCTCTTCCAGAGAATCTAGGTTCTGTTCTCAGCACCCACATGATGACTGACCATGTGTAACTCCAGTTCCTGGGGGATCTGACACCCTCTTCTTGCCTCTGCAAGCGCTGGGTATGAACATGGTGCAGACTTACATGTAGACAAAACATAAAAATTAAACAAAAATAAAATAAAATCCATTTTCACACACTCTTTTTTACGGTACTAGGGACTAAATGAACTTCTTTCTAGGTAAGTGGTACAGCACTGAGCTATATTCCCTCAGACAACTCAATACTTAAAAACAGACAAGAGTTGGTAAAAGACTTCACAGAACAATAAAAGTATACAAACAGCTATCTTTTCACTAGTCATCAAAGAATGAGACAGTACAATGAGATACCAATCTATGCACAAAAGGATGAGTCAAATTTAAAAGAAGGAAAACACCAAATGTTAACAAGAATACGGCATAATTAAACAGCTTATAAGTTACCGAAAGGAACATAAAGTGGCCTATCTATTTTAGAAAGCAATCTGCAATTTCCTAAAATGATACAGGATCCATTGCATGATTCTACCATTACACTTCTAGGTAGTAATCCAACAGAAACCACAGCATTCGTACACATAAAGACTCTTATGAGAGGCTGGAGAGTGGGCTCAGAGATTAAGAGCACTGTCTGCTCTTCCAGAGGTCCTGAGTTTAATTCCCGGCAACCACATGGTGGCTCACAACCATCTGTAATGAGATCTGGTGTCCTCTTCTGGCGTGCAGGTATACATATAAATAGAGCACTCATATACATAAAATAAATAAATCTTAAAAAGACTCATATGCAAATTTCACTCATTTTATCTGTGATAACTAAATTTGGAAATAAGCCAGATGCTGAATAAACTGTGAATAAATTTATCCAAACAACGAAGAGAGCATTAGCTAGCTTACTACTCCAGAGGTTGGGAGGCCTAAAGCTGTGGGACTGGCCAAACATGGTGTCGCAGGCCTTTAATCCCAGCACTCGGAGGCAGAGGCAGGTGGATCGCTGTGAGTTCGAGGCCAGCCTGGTCTACAAAGCGAGTCCAGGACAGCCAAGGCTACACAGAGAAACCTTGTCTCAGAAAAATAAAAAATAAAAAAATAAAGTAGTGGGATCCCAAACACTTCACGATGGCTCCACCTCCGACTTTAGAGGATAAATTTTCAATACATAAATTTCTGGGGATCCAATTAAATCACAGCATCCTGCTATGTAACTATTTTCTTTATAAATTGCCCAGTACCTAACCTATAATATTAGTCAATGGTCATAGAATGTAGACAAAGACAATTGAGGAATATTATATTTTGTTATGAAAGAATCATAGAAATTAACATACTCCATGAATCCATTTACATACATCTGGAAAGCACAAAGAAACGTACAGCAATGGAAGACACTAAGTCTATCATGACTGTGGTAACAGTTCTATAAGCATATATACATATGATACATTAAACACTGGATAAAGTGATACATCTCAGCAGACAAAGCTGCATACTTCCAAGCCTCATGACCTGAGCTTGATCCCCCAAAACACATCAAGTATGAAAAGAGGGAACCAATTCCTTCAAGATGTCCTCTGACCACCACATGACTGATGTGGCATGTGTGTGCCCACAAGCAAACATATACAAACACACACATGAACAAAATCAGTAACTGTAAAAAACAAAATGATATAAACAAAAAACCCAAAGCACCAAACTTTTAACTATAACGCAGTTTATTGTATGTAGATTATATTTCAATCTAAACTACCAACTAAAAATAAAAACCAATGAAGTACTTTAATGGATCTGGTTTACATTCTGTATGTAAGTACTCTATAACATCGATTCTTCAGCTGGGCTTGTTGGCTCACACCTGTAATCTCAGCACTTGGGAGGCAGAGGCAAGCAGATCTCTGTGAGTTCGAGGCCAGCCTGGTCTACAATGTGAGTCTAGGACAGCCAAGGCTATACAGAGAAACCCTGTCTTGAAACTTTCCCTCCCCAAATCAATTTTTCTTTAGTGTCTGCAGTTAAAAGAGTAGGATAATGGTAATAGTAATAGATTAATAATTTAATGTTTTATTAAAAATTAAAATATCATTTCCTGAAAATGCTTCTATACATGCTTGTTAGACTTCAAAACATTAATAGGTTAGTAATACTGTTTGTGGTAGGTATCAGCTAGTTTTATGAGTTCAAGTAAGTAAAATAATTTCTAAATACAGCAATTCATTCTTGATTTCCAATTAAGTAGTTTACCAATGATTTTCAATGACTATAGCTCAAATAACATATTACAAATAATAGAAGTCCTGGGGTTTTGTCTATGGTTCTGACCTTTATTATAAGATAAATTAGTTCTACCATACCACACTGTCTTTTCTAGGACTAGGATACATTATTAAAGAATTTCTTGATTTTTTGTTTTATTGTTATCTTAACTCTAATCTAAAAATACAAATCACTGTAGTAAAACCTTATGATAATATATTCTAGCAATGATTTAATGAAAAGAAACATACAAAATTATTTTCAGTAATGGATACATTACCTGGCCACACCCAGGGGCAGTGCATAGGAAGGGTTTGTCATCACTCATATTCCACAGGTCCTTGTATTACCTGAAACAAAGCACAGGGAATGAAATATTTTATGGTATGTTTCTAAATGAAGAACAATTTCAAATATAAATCTAAAGATCTGATTTACACCAAACTTGCAAACTTTTCTATTTAAATGTGAAATAATACACTTCTGCTGAAAACTTGAACCCTGTCTTCTGTGGGAGCCCATGTAAAACAGCTGTGAACTCACTGTGAACTGTGAATGGAGCAGAGAGCAAAATATTCTTCTCACAAGGTATCCTTTTAGAAAGATCGCAGATTTTATGACGACTGAATGCATACGAAAGCATGAGTGTGGAGGGAACATCCTGCCAGGAGCATCTTTGATGGTAAGACATAATACCAGGTGAATTCCCTCTCAGCACCTGTTTTTCTTAAGCTAACTGCAAAGTCACCTCATGCTTTCCTCACTTTCCTAACAAACATGAGAGGTGCTTTGTGCGTACTACTCTTGAGCTCAGACACCTGAGGCCTCCCTGGCTCCCCACGTAGGGATCTACAGAGACTTAGCTTCACAGACTACCAGGTGGGTTGGCAATCTTCCACCTTTATATTAAAGTAGATACACATAACATGCAAAATCTGTGCTACAGAGAAGGGTTAGGATGGGGGCTGGAGAGATGGCTCAGAGGTTAAGAGCACTGCTTACTTTTCCAGAGGTTGCTGAGTTCAACTCCCAGCAACCACATGGTGGCTCACAACCATCTATCCTGGGATTTGATGCCCTCGTCTGGCCTGCAGGTGTACATGCAGATAGAGCATTACTATATATAAAAATAAAAATCTTAAGAAAGAAAAGGATTAGGACATTGCCATCAGATTCATCAGATTGGCCAAGATCAATAAAACAAATGACAGCTCAGGCTGATATGGGGAGAGGGAGAACACTGCCCCACTGCTGTTACAGTGCAAACTTAGCACAGGCGCTATGAAATCAGCGTGAGGTCTTCAGGGGCTGGAAATCAATGCACCGCAAGATGCAGCTACAGCATTCTTGCGTATACACCCGAAGGACTCTGCACCCCAGACAGAGACTTGTTCCTCTATGTTCATTGCTATTCTATTCATAACGGCCAGAAATTAGAAACAGCATAGATGCCTATCAGCTGATGAATAGAAATGAATGTGGTCTGTTACACAGTAGACTATTAACCAGCTGTTAAGAAAAGATAAATTATGAAAATATCAGGTAAATGAATGCAGCTAGAAAAAAAATCATCCTGAGTAAGGTAACCCAAAATGACAAATACTGTATGCATGCTTTCTCTTATAAGTAGACTTAGCATTCAAGCTTTCAAACTGTGTGCTACAATCCAAATAACCTCAGAGGGTAGGTACCTAGTAAAAGGTATGGGGCCTTCAAGGAAGGGGAAATAGAATATATTATCATGGAGAGACAAAGGAGAAACTCAAATAAGAGGAGACTAAATGGGGAGGGGTGGGAGAGAAGGAAAATGAGGAAATAGAAAATACAGGTAGTGACAGTTAATACTAAAGACCATTTGAAAAACCACATGGAAACCTATTAATGCAGAATCTTTCTACAATATACACATATATGAAAGGAATCTAAATGAAGTCACCAAATAACAAAGGCGACAATGACCCATCAAGAGATCTTATGCCACTAAGTAAAACCTCCAGTGTCAGGAAAGGATTACATCTTGTTCAGTTGTAGCCCAAAGGAGACCCATAGAAACCCCTACATATCAGGCTATTTACATGGCTGCTGGCCGTTCTCTACAACTTGAGGGTAAGGTCCTATTGCTGCAGACAACACTTGCATGCGACATCCAACATGGAGAAGCCCAGCTTCACCCCCTACTGACAAGGATCATGGTACAAAACAACCTGTAATGTTGGCACAGGGCTATAACGCCAATGCTGGGTGGATGGCTGGGAGAGGTAGGAGGATTTCTCAGGAATTCAATGCCAGCCAGGCTACAAAGTGAGACTGGGCCTCAAAACAAACAAATCGAAGAAAATGGAAAACATTAGAAAAACTATTATAGAAAAAATAGGCAATATGCAAGAAGACGTGGGTATTGAGAAAAAAAATTAAAAATTACAACAAATGAAAAATGCCCCTAGTAGGCTCATCAGGAAACTAGACAGGACTAAGGAAGGAACCATAAGCTTGAGGACAGGCCAATACAGCATTCAAAGTTGAAATGTAAAGAAAAATCCCCAGCCAGGAATATAGCATGCAAGAACCGTGGGGAAAGTAGCAGAGACCAGGCACAGGGGCTTACACCTGCACCTGGCAGGCTGAGGCAGAACTGGCCAGACCTTCAAGGCCAGCCTGGGCTACCTAGTGAGTATGGTTCTGCTCAGACTATGAATGCTAACTTCCTTCCATTAAATAAATAGAGAAATAAGAAAATAGCAGGAGAAATGTTTTAGTTAATGACAGCTGAGACTTTTTTTTTACTTAGCTAGATGCACCCCCACTGAGTCTGGAAGCTCAGAAAAGCAGCTGCACGAGTGACAAAATGAGGACCTCAGCACATCATATTCAAAAGTCAGGAAAATTAAGAAAAAGCATCTTGCTGGGTGTGTTGATGCACACATTTAACCCCAACACTTGGGAGGCAGAGACAAGTGGATCTTCTGAGCAAGTTCCAAGACATCCAAGGCTATACAGAAAAACCCTGTCTCAGAAAAAAGAAAAAAAAAAAAAAAAAAAAAAGAAAAGAAAAAAGGAAAGAAAAAATATCTTGAAGGCCAAAACAAAACAAACAAAAACAAAAACCTGAAAGGAAAAAAAAAAAAGTAGATATTGATGGTCTAAAGAGTATTTCTTAGCCAGGCAGTGGTAGCACACACCTTTAATCCCATCACTTGGAAGGCAGAGGCAGGTGGATCTCAAGTTTGAGGCCAGCATGGTCTACAATGTTCCAGGACAGCCAGGGTTACATAGAAAACCTGTCTCCAAAACCCAAAAGAGTATTTCTTATGTTTCTTTCTTTCCAAACACACACACACACACACACACACACACACACACACACACACACACA
>OU015750.1:47196356-47267356 GCA_907169655.1 Acomys percivali
ACACACACACACACACACACACACACACACACACACACACACACACACACACAACTTTATAGTTAGGATAAATATATTTTCTCAGAATAATTTGGTACCTAAAATGTTCTTAACAAGCGATAAATGAATTCATTTTCATATTCTGTACTTTTTACTATAGTGCCCCATAAAACAAATCCTGAAGGACACACATAACTTGTTTATAATATATAAATCCCAGAGAGAGCACGAAATGAGAATTACGAAGCAACTGTCATTAAATGACTTCCCCCCTAGTACTGAAAAGGCTCTCTCTTTAGTAATAAAACGGTTACGGCACAAAATGTTGACAGACCAAACAAGTTCAGTTTTAATAATTATGGCTTTGCACAGTAAACAATTTAATTATATATATATATATAATACAATTTAGTTCATCAATGGCTGCAAACTCTATGCAGCTCTTCTCAGAACAAACGTTTATGTTCTTTCCTTTGAATCTAGGTGGGTTTGTAATGACTTCAACTAACAGTACTGTGGCAACGACACAAGGTTAGGTCACAAGTCTTACAGCATCTGCCTTGATCATGCAGACCTTGCTTATTCTTCAAACACTAGTACCCAGGTCGTTCAAGGTTAGCATCTTATCATCATGATCAAGGAAGGCATTCAAACCTCCATGTGGAGGCTCATTCATCAAGAGAGAGAGACAAATCATCCTACTGTACCATGTTAACTTCTTGACCTATTCAATCTGTATTGTTTTATTACAACAAGGTTTGGAACATTTCAGTATCTTTATTACTCAGTAACACATCCTTTTAGAGCTTCTTGAAATTTACAAACCGCGGCTAGAGATACAGTGAGGCAAAAAAGAAAAAAAAAGTGATTTTTTTTTGTTTATTTCCACAAATCTAATATCTAGCTCAAAAGAATAAAATGGTTGGGAGTCTCATATTTACTTCTTATATTCAACCTGTTGGGATCATACTCAGGCAGCTTATGGAGAAACTCCTATTTATATGCTCTTAAAGAGTGAAAGCAAAAAGGGCAAATAATAAATTAGTATTTATTATGACAATGGCTTTTACTGCAGACTCCAGAAAGGACATTTAGGACTCATACAGGTCCTTGAACTACTTTATAGAAACTGATGACACAGTCTATTAAAACAAAACAAAACTCTCAGAAAGAAGATGTGCCAAATTTTTAGACACATGGCAGTGGGTGGAGGAAACCCAGGACACAACTGCAGCCATGTTGCAAGGGCAGAAGATGACACCCAGAGGCCCACCAGCTGCACGGCTTGCCAGCACAGCAGCAACTGCCATGTGCGAGTATGTGGTGAACCGGTGGGAGAGAAAGAGAAGCAGAACATTTGAGAGGCAGAGGAGGAAATAGCCTCATGCAAGTAGCTTGCCCTGCAACCTGAGGCCATGGTGAAGCCCTAGCCCGAGATGCCGTTGAGGCCATGTCTGGGCTCATGGCCGTGCAGCATCAGGGGTCTGTGTCTATGCCTGCAGCTCACATTACCATGAAAGGCCTGGTCTGGGCTGCTGCCCATCACAGGCCATGGCACTCCAGAGAACTGGCCCAACCTCTTGCTGTCTGCAGCACCTGAGAGCGGGCCCTTCACCAGGCCCAGCACCTTGACTAGGCAGCACAGTAGAGCAGGTTCTAGTGGTGTGGGTGTGGATGAGCTGGCCTGAAGGCACAAGAGCTGGAGAGCGCCCCCTAGTGGCATGTGTTTCATGGTAGTAGGGGAACAGAAATGAGGAGTCCCAGGGGGGATCCAGTATTGACAGACCAGCATAAGCCAGAGGCCTCACACCAGACCAATGACTCAGCAATGAACACCTGCAAGGAAAGATATGTGGCCAAAAGGGCATACTGTGTCACACACTGACACAATACAGCTTTCAGGGCCAGATGGTTTTTTATCCTTTATTTCTTGTTGTTTGTTTTTGTTATTTTCTTGGGGGGGGGGTTTGTAAAGGCAGAGGGTGGACATGAAGGGATGGAAGATGAGTGGGACTGGAGTGCATAATGTAAAACTCACAAAAAGTTAAAAAAAAAAAAACAGGAACATTTGCTCCACCAGAGACCATGTGGATTCCATGACCCAAGCCCCTGCTGGCTATGTAATGATGACTGTAGACTCATGGTTGAGAAAGACACAGAAGGCTTATGTGACAATCCCTATCCCCACGCACAGAAGAGAACAAAAGAGTAATATCCTAGACCAAAAGCCATGGAAGAGCACTCTTAAAAACTGTGATGGGGCCGGGCGTGGTGGCGCACGCCTTTAATCCCAGCACTTGGGAGGCAGAGGCTCAGTTCTTTTTAAAGGGCTGGCTACCAGTGAGTACATGAGAAACACAATTTGGACTTTGATTTTTTTATTTTCTTTCTTTTATTTGGGGAGTGTGGCACATGAGGGTGGGTGGGGTGGACATGGGAAGTGAGTATGATCAGAGTTCATAATGTGTTGCGAATAATCAATAAAAATAGTATGAAAATAAAATTTCCCTCAACATCAACTACTCTAATAGTTTTGGTTTTTTTTGAAACAAGGTCTCATATAAACCAGGCCAGCTAGCTTTGAGTGCCTGATGCTGACAGTTTTCTAAAATTTATTTATTTTCTTAACGTATATTTTTTCTTTTTCTTTTGAGACAGGGTATCACTATGTAGACCAGGGTGACCTACAACTCATAAAATCTGCTTGCCTCCCATGTGCTAAAATTAAAAGTGTGTGACTCCATACCTGATGCTTATTTTAATTTGATTTTCTTTTGAGAATTAGAACACAAGTACTGTATCTACATCACCCCTCCCCCCACTAATCCCCAACTCCACCTGTACCCCCCTTCAAATTTATTTATTTTTAATATGGCCAATCACTTGTATGATTCTCACTTGATAAACCAACTAGAATGTTTGGAGCAATCCCATCTTGGAGACACAGCTCTTGATTTTACCTGCTAATATTTTGTTTGGGATTTGTTTTACATTTATGTTCATTAGAAATAACCTTTCTATGCATTATTTTGTGAAAGCTTTAAGATTAAGTCGACACACGTTAATTCTTTTTTACTTTCCAAAAGAATCTGTATGAAAGCTGGTAGCTGGTATAAGGGCTGGAGAGTTGGTTCAGTGGTTAAGAGCACTTGGTGCTCTCCCAGAGGACCCAGGTTTGATTCCCAACACCCACAAGCTCACAGCATCTATAATTCCAGATCAAGGGAGTCTGATGCCCTCTTCTGACTTCCGCAGGCACACCAGGCAGACATATACATATATGCAGACAAAACATTCATACACATAATAAACAAATCTTTAGAAAAAAGACGTATTAATTCTTCCTTAAATATTTGAAAGAACTCACTAGTAAAACTATCTGAGCCTGGGATTTTTTCTGTGGGGAGATTTTAAGTCATAAATCCAGTATCTTTACATAGATACAAACTAAAGCACTTAGTTTTATTTTTCCAGAAAAATTTCCCATCTATGCTTTCAAATAAATTGGCCTAACTATTAATAACATTCTCTCACTTTTTTCCATGTCCATTATATCCATGGTGATCTCCTCTTTAACTTAATAACATCGCTAGTTTTTTTTCTTTAATAAGTTTTTCTAAGAGGTTAACTCACTGCTTTACTTTTAGTTTTTTGGCTCTCCCATTTATTACATTGTATCCCTGTTGTCTAATTACCCAATTCCACTGATATGCTAAATTAAATACCTGAAAGTAAGTCTAATGAAAATCATGAACCACACATTTGAAAACAAAAACCTCAAACGCCACAAAAAATATTTCCACAGGTAATCAAAGAAGCTCTAGATAAATGGAAGCTATACCATGTTTATACACTGTAAGAACCAATGAGATGGTAGCTCTGTTCCAAGTAATATCTCTCAGATCAAGGTCAGTCACAACCAAAATCTCATCAGGTTTTGGGTAGTGGGAGTGAGAGAGAGCTCTGATTATAACATTTATGAAGGGCAAAGATGTAAATAAAAACAAGCTAATCCTGAAGGACAAGCAATCAAGCTATAGAACTTGTAAAACTCAGATATTATATCAATCATATATAAAAGCAATAATTACTAATTATAAGAGCAATAATTAAGACAGAGTGGTTATCAGTCAAATGGTAAACATATAAAGCAATGGGAAAGAATGAAGTCCAAAAGCAGATGTACACATAAGATCATCTTACTTGAGCGCAGGCTTCACTCTTGACTATACATTTCAGAGGGGGATGAAACCATCTGTTCCAAATTTGGTTCTACAAATTTTCTATCAAGAGTACTGACTTACCGAGTAGTTGTAGAATAGTAGTTACAGAATATACGCTTTACAGTCCTGGCTAATTAACTTCCTAGATAAATGCTTCTTAAAGCATACCTTACACGGATATCAGTAGTTACAGAAAATAAATTATCTATATCCAAATAAATTTAGGAAATATATGTGAGCTTCATTTTTCTAAGTATTCTGAAGTCTTTAATGCTATGTTAAGTCAAGAAAAAGCCCACAACCTTACCTTTGCTATCTCACATCACACAAATCAACTTAGAGGGGTGAGAGTTAGAAGAACAAGGTAAGAATCTTCATGATTTTTTTTCTTGATTTTAATGTAGGAAAAAGTTAAAAAAAAAAAAAAAAAAAGACGTATTCTTACTTTATATTTATATTTGCCTCTATATGTGTGTGTGTGTTGCTTGAAGAGACCAGATGAAAGTTACACACATTGTGAGAGGCCACCTGGGTGCTGGAAATAAACCTGGATCCTCTGGAAGAACAGCAAATACTCTTAACTACTGAGTCATCTACCACAAGTTGACAAAATAAAACTTCACTGTAGTGGAAGTTTGGGTTTCTTTAAAAACTCAAGTTATGTCATGTAAACAGGTTTTTGTTTTAATCCCAAGTATAGGATATAGAGCTGCCTTACTCTATCCAGGGCTGATAACAACCTCCTACGGCTAGGAGGGGGCATGGTCTTCGCCAGCTGGAGATAATTTAACTCTCAGGACTCTGAGAGGGTATAAACACCAGAGCCAAAAGAGGCTCCATAGAGGATGCCCTGAGAAGCTTCTCCGAGAAGGAAGAAGGCCTCTGTTGGGTTTGCTGTTGGCTGGACTGCCGGATATGCTGATGACAGAGTGGTATTTTCCCAAAGAACCTGATGGCCCTAACCAGCTGGAACTAAGAGACCTATGTCCCCTGCCCCTTCTAACCTTCTCTCCTACCTAGGGTTGGGGGACGGGAAGGGAGGTAGGGGCAATAATAAACAACTGAGAGTTAAAAAGTACTGTCCACACTTCGCGTCGGTACTTGGTTCTATATAATTTATATTGCAGTATGAAACAAAACCAAAATAGTTCATCTAAGAAATAAGACAAAATTAACACGTGTGTTTCAGAAAAAACAAAACACAAAACCGTTTTTAGAGCTGAATCTAGTAAAACTTCTTTATCCCAGGAAAAGACTACACAGAAAGTATAAAGCACATCTAACAGTACCATCAGCAAATAATCAGCCCACGCCAATGCCTTGATAGACAGCTATCAAGACACTGTCTAGTCTTTTCCACAAGTAAATCACAGAGAAAGAAACAAAGCAGAGGGAAGAAGGACTTAAAAAAATAACCTATAGTTTTATTAACACAAAAAGTGACAGTATGGTATGAAGTTTACATTTAAACAAAAAAATTTCACATATACCTAACACATGCTTAAGAAGTCTTCTTTCTACATAAAGATTTCTAATGTAAAGAAGTTTTTCTATGCTGGGCAGTGGTGGCCACGCCTTTAAACCAAGCACTCTGCAGGCAGAGGCAGATGGAGCTCCATGAGTACACAGTGAGTCCAGGACAGCCAGAGTTACAGAGAAACCCTGTCTTGAAAAATAAATTAATTAATTAAAAACAAAAACAGTCTTTCTGTTGGCTCTGTTTCTTAATAATTTAACTTTATTATACAACCCAACTATCTTACATAAGAGGGGAAAAAAGGTTAAAGGAAAACAAGAGTGAACCTTCTGATATCTGTTCCACGGGACAGGTCCCTAGGTGATTCTGGCCTGTTCACAGATCAACCCCCCGCCCCCCAATCCAGGCTTGAACTTGGTCTGAACCTGCTGCCTCCTCTTGTCTGTGCCTCTCACGTGCAAGGGCCAGTCTCCTCCTCCCATCGCAGGTAGATTAGAAACACAATAATCCGGGTGGAATCCCTGAATTCCCGAATTCCAGGCCCAGGATGGCTCCACCCAGTCTATCTCAAAGTTAATCTCAGGGAGTATCCATGGTGTGTCCAAGGGCAAAGCCCCCAAGACTGCTTTCACCTGTGACAAAGCTTATACTCCTTCCCACGTCTATGTAACATCTTCCTATATGAAGACATTTTCTATGTAAAGACTTTCTAGATGTAGGTCTGGACAATACTAAAAACTGACAGAGCTCATGAGTCAAAACACTATTTTGAACATCACTTCATCTGAAGATTTTGCATTCTCAAGTGAACCTACCCCAATATGAAAGTTAATCTCCTGAGATCAGGGCCTGTGAAGTCATTTAAAACGCACGCACGCACGCACGCGCACACACACCCCCACACCCACACACACCCCTACTACCACCACCACATCACCAATAAAACAAAATAAAAATAGAGGCTCCAAAAGTTTTCATCCTAAGAGCATGGGCCCCCCTCTTCCATAGGTCCTCCTGAGATACTTGAGCCAATGGCTTGGATGGACAAAATAATATTATAACTTTGTAATTGGGAAACGGTTGTTTTTCCCCCAGCTTCAGGAATCAGCCCCTCTAAGGCAGACTGGTCTGCATGTATATACTGAGGGAGGGACTTTTAAGCTTAACGAAGCTCTAACCAACAATTTTGATCTTGTTTCAAATACAAATATAAAAAAACATTTCTGGATCAAAATTATTTTCCTATTTCAGAATTTCTACTTAGAGATCCAAATTAATTCTTTTAACAACTGTTACAACAGGGCACTGGTGAGACCTCATGATCCTAGTATCAGAAAAGCTGAACCAAGAGAAGTTGAGTACATGGCATTTTGTAACAGTTACAATTTGAGCACTTTCCTCACATCTTATATAATCAACAACTGATTTTAGAAGACCTTAAACTAAACCATGGCTGGGCCTGGTGACACACTCCTGTAATTCAAGCACTCTGGGAGGCAGAGGCAGATCTCTGTGAGTTCCAGGTCAGCCTGGTCAACAAAGCAAGTCTAAGACAGCCAAGACTACACAGAGAAACCCAGTCTCAAAACAAAACAAAAAGCAAACAAAGAAAAACTATAAATATGTATTTGGATGGCTTTTTCATTGGTTTGCTTTGTTTTTTGAGACAGGGTATTGCTATGTAAGCATAAGCCTTGATCTTGCAGTGGTCCAATCTCTGTAATGGGATTACAGGCCTGTGCCCACTACATCAGTTATTTTAATGCTCTTCACTTGATAATTTAGAAATGAGTACCAACTAAAAAACAAACTAATAAAAGGCTTCAAGTTTAGGGGAAAAGCACAAAAATATGTATCTAGTAAATACAACTTATAAAAAATAAGATTTAAAAAAAAAGAAAAATAAGTTTTATAATATACTATGAAACATAGTTCAAAATATTAACTATTTTATCGTGCACTTACCTGGCAGAATTCACATGTAACTTGAATTTCATTAAGTTAAACAGCTTATCATTTCCTCTGATTCATGGCAAAAACACTGAAAAATAAAATGGTTTCACAATGTTACAAATAGCACTGAAACATTTCTTGAAATTCATTGCCTTTTCCAAATGAAAAACAATTACTCTCAACACCATTTCATCAAAAATCAAGAATCTTTATGATACAGTACTTCTGAAATATAAAAGCTCATATAAATGCATTAATTAGAGGTATAAATCCATCCAACTCCATCAAAGTGGTAAGAAAGGTAAAGCATTTAATTTAGCCCTCAGGACATGGTAAGCCAGCAAGCATTAAGATAGGACCCCCTCCCCTCATTTTATTTTAAACCTTTGAAGTTTGACAAAGAAAAACCAGACCTAAGACAGACTTGGTGGTATATGTCTAAAATCCCTATTTAAAGGAGGGCTGAGGCAAGATGATCACAGCCAGGCCTGGGTTACACAGGGGTGCCCTGTCACAAAACAAAATAATCTCAATCTCTCTCTCTCTCTCTCTCTCTCTCTCTCTCTCTCTCTCTCTCTCTCTCTCTCTACCCGCCCCAACCCCCATACTTTAAAATTTCTATTTATTGTACTTTAAAATTTCTACTTAGAAACTTTTAACAACAACATCAACAACACCAACACCAATTAACACCTGTGATTAGGTTCTCAGCAGAATTCACCAAAATTTGTTCTTGAATATAAATTATCTATATAAAGTTTTCTTTATATAGGTAACTTTACCATTTACTTATTTAATGTTAGCTTAAGTATAAACAAGTAGTGTTGGAGGTTGGTTTGGTGCTATGTATTTTGATGCTAATTACTGGCTCACAAGATCTAGTTGCTGCCCTATTAGCTGAATAAAAGGCCTAAATAGGCAAGGAAGAAGGAAGGGGCGGAGCAAAGGTTTGAGGGCTTTAAGAGAACCTTGGAAGGTGTCACTAACATGTAAGAGCTCAGCTGTTTGCAAGCTGTGCTCAGGCTAGATAAGAGTCAGTTGTAGGAAATTACCTGTGTGACGTAATTATTAGATTACCAAAAATGTGTGACTTTAGATGATAAGCGCCCATATGGCAGAAATGTGTGCAGTGTCTTGATAAGTAAACTAAAATAGTATAAAAACCCAAAAAGACGACCAGTCGACATCTCGCCTTCACGATGAACGCATAACCTGCTACTTTTCGTGACGAGATCCAGAGCAGCCCTAGACTCTGACACGCGCCCGAAACCCGAACATCGATTCCGGTTCGCAGATGACAGCTCAAGCACCGAGAACGCTATTACTCTGAAGACTCTCCCCGATCGAGGGAAACCAAAAGTACCAGCGAAGCCGTTCGCCGCTCAGACTCTGCCCGATCGAGGGAAACTGAAAGTACGTCGCAGCTCCGGACCAGTGAAGCCGTTCGCCGCTCAGGTCGTATATCCCTAATGATGTTAGTTAAGGATGTTAGACGCTGTTAGTGGATATTATTGGATGACTAGTTAATGGAGTGGTACTGGTGGGCTGCCCTCGGTGCTGCCTTTGCTTGCTTAATGTGTTGTTGTATTTGCATTCCTATGCTACTTGATTATCATATCAACGTGGCAAATAAACCTATTTCTGCAACCCACTCTGCATTCGAGCTTCAGTCATTCCGGGATCCTGAGTTAGGTCGAAATAACCGATTCAGTGCTCGCGACAGAAGGGGAGATGGGACAGAGAGGGAGAAGAATCGCCATGGGATAAGAAAGAGCCATGTGGACCCAGAGGAGGAACTCTGAAGTCCCACATGAAAGAAATGGCCCACACGAATAACCTTAGAAAATATTTTGGGATTATGGATGGGAGGTAAATCAAATAGAAATGATTAGAAGCAGACGGCATAGGATGGAGTCTGGGATGTAAATGAAGACAGGTTAGGAGGGAATGTCTGCCTTGCCCCAGGTGAAAATAGGCTATTCTAAAATACATCAGGTTGTGTGTCTTCATTGTAAAAGTGGGTTAGATAATACCACCGCAATAACTATAGCCTAATAATAAACATTATTAGGCCATACCATTAAACTAACAGCAACAAACAACTCTTGAGGCAGGTGTGTGGTGGCGCATGCCTTTAACTCCAGCACTTGTGAGGCAGAGAGGTAGACTTGTCTCTAAGAGTTTGAGGCCAGCCCGGTCTACAAAGCAAGTTCCAGGACAGCCAGGGCTACACACAGAGTAACCCTGTTTGGGAGAAGTGGAGGGAGGAAAAGAGTAAGTTTCTGAAAATGTTTAAAAATCTGCCAATTCTTATTATTTTGGTGTGCTTGTGTAAATGAGGAGGCCTGGTTAAATAAGTCTGGCGGAGTCCACGACAGCTAACAATTTCTCGTTAGCTTAGAGCAGGTCCAAGCCTCCATTCCTCCAAAAGAGCTCGGCGGTTACAGAAACTACAGCCAATCAGGGATGGCCTAGCCACCTGGTTGGAGGAAGAAAGATTTCTTAAGGTTAGTTTACTGCTGGAAAGACAAGGTCTGGAAATACCTTGTCTTATGTCTAACTCATGACCGTGACTAAGGTTGTCTGCACCTTTTCAGTCTGCTTGCGCTTTTTCAATTTGAATGGTCCAATTCTGTTAAAAGTCGCCAACTCCTCCCTTGGAATTCCTCTAAATGGCTTTAAAAAGAGCCTGTGAGCTCACCTCGGGGTCAGCACTCTTTCTAAATGGTGATCCCTGCATGCTGGACTTCTGCAGAAATAAAGGCTCCTTGCTTTTGCATATGGCTTTGGACTCCTGGTGGTCTTTGGGGAATCTAGCTATCTGGGTCTAGCATATATAGTATGTGTACTGTTTGGTGTATACTTGTTTACATGTATGTAACATGTGCATGCAGATACACATGAATGTCAACACAGGGACACTTTGTACATCTTTATTTTTTGAAATAGGTTCTGTCACTGAACTTGGAACTGCGCCCTGAACACATTCACTGCACTAGGCTGGCTGGCCTTAGGTTTTAGGATTCCACTCATCTCTGTGCCTAGCCTACCCCCAGTGGCTAAGGTTGGAGAAGTGTGCTCCTGCTTCTACTAGAGGTACTTTACTGATCTATCTTATCCCCTATCTTGTGTTAAAGAGAGTAAACGGTATTCTCATCCCAAGTAAATTAGTGGTGTAAAGGGAAATTCACATTTTTCATAAATTTTGTTTATGTGTGTTCAATGTCTTTCTCAGAAAAAGTAGGTAATTCCCGTGCAGAAATGTACAACTGGCTAAAGTGGTGAGTCCTGGAACAAAAGCTATCCTGCTTAAGAGATGGGAAGAACAAAGTGTCTTCCCTTACCTTGGGTAAAATTGATACATTCCATTTCTCTACTCACATCCAACTGTACATGCTGCCTAAGAAGAGAGTAAGAACACTAAGAAAATACAAAGAACATCTCATCATGCATATGTCATTCAAATAGAAGTCACTGGGTTTGTTGTTGTTGTTTTTCCTTTAAAACAAAAGCAAGGGCTAGAGAGATGGCTCAGAGGTTAAGAGCACTGACTGCTCTTCCAGAGGTCTCTGAGTTCAATTCCCAGCAACCACATGGTGGCTCACAACCATCTATGATGTGATCTAGTGCCCTCTTCTGGCCTGCAGGTGTACATGCAGGCAGAGCACTGTATACATAATAAATACATCTTAAAAAATAAATAAATAAATAAATAAATAAATAAATAAATAAATAAATAAAACAAAAGCAAGATGTAGTAGAGATGGCAGGCTTCTGATCCCTCATTTTTGTTAAAGAGACTCTAATTCTCCAGACCAGCACTAACTTAAGAGTACTTTATATAAATTCATAGCAACTGAGAATGTATAGCAATATAATTTCAAATGAAAAGATTTTATAAGCACTGGGTAATAACTCCACATTAGGCAAAGAGCTGGCTACTGTGGTTTATGCAGGAAGAATGTCTTGAGTTTGAAGTCAGCTTGTGCTACACAAGAGTACTCATTCACTCATGAGCATAAAATAAGATGATGTATACAGCTCAATACCCTCAAATGTAAGCTAAAATTAAGTACCTTACTAGACTGTGGAAACCTAAATAACATAAACCTCTTTGAGAATAAAAATTGTGAAATCAGGTATCATGCCTACGTCAATATTATATCATTCAAAAAGAGCAAAATAAACACGTAAAAGTTCATGTCTAAATTGGTTTTCTGAAGAGCATATGTTCCTTCTGAAAATACACACTAAATTGTACCTGTTGGATTTAGTAAGAAAACTTAAATTTACTCCTATTAGAGCAAATGGGTGTGGGGTCCAGGAATCACCTAGAATGTCAACATTCAGAGACAATTGTTATCGAGTCTACAGCAGCACATATTTCAATCTTGTCAATATATGAGCATATATAAACTTTACAATCAAATATAGTTTTATAGCTTTAAAATGCAGTTATCTAAATTTTACCATCGTATTTAATAGTAATGGCACTAAATATTAAATGGCACTTTATTTTTCAGACAGTACCTCTCTATCTACCTCTGGTTGGTCTGAAACTTGCTCGGTAGACCATGTTGGCCTTGAACTTTGAACAATTCTCTCACTTCTGCCTTTTACAACATAGAATTACAGGCAGGAGCCACAATGCCTACCTTAGTTATCATTTTCAACAGCTATATTGTATCAGGTTATATAGGTCTGACATATTTAAGACACGAGTCCAAATTCTCTCTTGAATATATGATCATGTTGTGTGTGTTTGTATACACGGGCTATGAGTTGCTAAGGACTAAACCCAGGGGTGTGTACATGCTAGGCAAGTGCTCCACAAGTGAGTTACACTCGCAGCCATAGGCTTTTACTTATTACATTGATTTCTAACCACGTGCCCCCAATTTAGTAGTCTTTTAAAAATTATTTGTAAACAATTTATCTGATGGTGTTTCATTCCTAGAGTACCTCAACAATTGTGGAGAAGGCCTGGGAAGACTACCAAAGGAAGTGTTGCTTGAGTTGAGTCTTCTCAAAGGAAAAAGACAAGCTAGTTGGTTATATTTCACACAGAGGAGGTTGTTGGAGTGATGTTTTTGTTAACTGTTTATTCAAATGCTGATTTCTGTGCCAGTGCAGATGTGATCACAGGCTAGCCTTTGGTACTATCATTATTATGACACTTCTCCCGTTTTAGTATTTTGTAATCATTGTTTTCCACCACATTCTGATTGACCAAATAAAGAGCTGAACAGCCAACTGGGCGAGGTCGCACACACCTTTAATTCCAGCACCCGGGAGACAGAGGCAGGCAGATTGCTGTTTATTCAAGGCCAGCCTGGTCTATAAAATGAGTCCAGGAGAGCCAAGACTACACAGAGAAACCCTGTCTACAAAAACAAAACAAAACAAAAAAAGCTCAACAGCCAGTGGCCTGTAGTCCCAGAACTCAGGGAGGCAGAAGCAGATGGATGGATCGCTGTGAGCTCGAGGTCACGCCCCCCAAAAAAGAACCAAACAACCTATAGTTGAGCAGGAGAGGGAAAAGCAGGACTTCTGGGCCCAGAGACAAGAGGGCGACTCTCAGGACTATGAGAGTCTCTAGGACAAGACTGAGATGGCAGGGGCAGGGAATAGGCCAAACCAGTATTGCTGGGTCAGAATAGTCTGAGGCTTTGATACATATAAAGGTCTCAGAGCAAGGGCAGACACAGAAAAACCATAGGGATACACTTTACATTTGGCACCCAATGTAGGGCACAGAATCCAACTAGACAGAAAACCAGGCTTAGCACAAAAGATTCAGGTATTAGACAAAGTCCCATGTGGAAGGTGGCTCCTCTACAGCCCCTGTTAAGCAGAAAAACCATCTGTGAGGTAGGAAGCAGGAAACTGCGAGAGGCCTAGCGTGGAGGGCTGCTCCTCTACCAGGGCTTAAGTGTGCTTTCCCAGATTGCAGTAGAGCCAGTAGCTAGAAGGTGCATCTACAACTTCAACACAGCCACTGGTGCAGTAGGTGCAGTGACAGCTGGTGTCCGTGAATGTTCTAACAGGAGGGTAAACAGCGGACCAGCCCAAGGTGGCACAAGGGCCTGGGACAGACAGTCGACCACACACCAGCCTACAGATAGGTCCCAAAGGCAGAAATCATGGCTTCTCCGATCAGATGCTGTGGGAGCTGAGCAGCAGAACAGCTTCCTCCGTGTGAGGGCAAGGGTTGAGGGGGGGTGGGGGCCAGCAACCATGGACAGGCATCAGGACTAAGAAGCTTAGCTCAACAGAAAGCAAACCGGCCCAAGGAAAGCCTACAGTCCTGTGGGCCCAGCACCTTCCTGGAGCTAGAGCCTACTGACAGCTGCACTTTCCCACAGTATGACCGAGAGGCTGAAGCCCCAAACACCTAGAGCCTGTAACGTATGCCTATGGACAACATCAGAGAAAGAGTTTAGAGAAAATCAACTACAGAAAAAGATATTAAGTTAAAAAGTGGTAAAAGACAGAGAAATAAATTCATACAGAAAGTAAAGTCTCCAAAGAAAGAAGAAAAAAATAGTCTCTAAAGGAAGGCGAGGGAAAGGAAAAAAGTTTTCAAAGGTGCATGGATGCTAAAGAAAGAAAAGAAACTAAACATAGTCATAGAAATGCTGAGTTTAAATATAAAAATTAAAGTCTCTGAAGGAAGGAGATCAAAAAAAGGAGTAAAGATACTCTATAAATGTGCATAATAGCCAGGCATGATGGTGCACGCACGCCTTTAGTCCCAGCACTCCGGAGGCAGAGGCAGGCAGATCTCTGTGAGTTCGAGGCCAGCCTGGTCTACAAAGTTGAGTCCAGGACAGCCAAGGCTGCACAGAGAGACCCTGTCTCAAAAAACAAAACAAAACAAACAAAGTGCATAATAAAATCTGATTAAAACATGTTTTTGAGACAGGGTTTCTCTGTGTGGCCTGGGATTGTAGTGGACTCACTTTGTAGACCAGACTGGCCTCGAACTCACAGCAACCTGCTTGCCTCTGATTCCCTGAGTGCTGGGATTAAAGGTATGAGCACTAATCTAGCATCTCCATGGGCGGTCATTCTGCAATCTCCTTAAGATTTTGGGGATTTCTCTCATGTGGAACTATCGTTTTTGTTGGGTCCCAGCAGGGTCCCGTGGTTGGCACTTCTTGCCTCTGGACAGGAACGGCCCTGACTGGGTCTCTGCAGGTTGGTCCAGCGGCTTCTTGTCTTGGGGGAAGACACATACACCAATGGACCTAGAAATCAAACACCAGCTGTTCTCACAGGGTGTTTGAGCACTTTCAGGTAGGCTTTTGGTTTGAGCGCAGAGCTAGGTTCCCACAGGCAGAGAGGGGAGACACAGGTAGACAGGTGAGTGCTTCCCCAGCAGCTTGTTGCTTAGGCACAGAGTCAGGTTCTCAGCTTCTCCAGGGGAGGTGGGGAATGAGTGTTACAGCCAGCTGCTTTTAGAATAAGACCACAGGTCTCAACTGGGATTGGGGGCTTGGGTGCCCCACAAGTGTCACAGCTTCGTTGAGAACTCCAAGCATTGGCAAGCAATTATAAGTCCTGGGAGCCTGGTGTGTCTCAGGAGCCCTTACAGGAATGACAAATCTCACAGTCCTATGAAGTGAGGAATCTAAGGAGTTATAAACCCCGGGGAATGAGGATGAATGTGGGGGGTGAGGATGACTTGCTAGGGCTGAAGGAGCCAGGATACCTCATCTGCATACAGGGGTGCCTTTATCACAGGAAAGAAGACAGTACTTAACTGTCCTAGATGTGAGGGGATGGCACCAGGTATGTAATTAAAGGTAGTTTGTCGGAGCCTAAGATCTCAGCACGGGGTGGGGTACTTGCTGGACCTCCCTGTGCCTGTTATCAAGAAAAGTCGGGCCTGTATTTTCTATTGACACCTCTTACAAAATTCTGGAGTGATGGGATTAGGTGAGGTGAGGGGCCCCACTGAGAAGGGAGTCAGTCTTCATAGTCCAAGCGCAAAATCAGCTATCTGAAGAAGAGCAGGCTTTGACTTTAACCAGCAATGGCCTA
The DNA here is from genome assembly GCA_907169655.1 of Acomys percivali. Classification (NCBI taxonomy): domain Eukaryota; kingdom Metazoa; phylum Chordata; class Mammalia; order Rodentia; family Muridae; genus Acomys; species Acomys percivali. Next base: position 47,212,056 of record OU015750.1, read on the forward strand.
CACAGTTCCTTAGAGCAATGTCATACAATAGCTTATGTGTGTCATTTTGTAAGCTAATTTTACAGAGAAAATTAAAATATGTGTACCATACCATAGATTCATATTCAGAATTTCAATGGGCTTTTGCTTTGAATTCTGAACAGGATAATTCTGAGATTGCACTTATTAGAGGTGAAGGTTATCTTGGAAATTCCTTTGCAGATTGAAGCTGATGTTGCTCAAGCATATGTATCCAATAAAATGCAACAATTTTCTTAGATATTATAACATAAAAAAGTTATAGATATATCTTACAAATGCACAGGACAAGCAGTTACAGAGAGATCTAACAGGACTATAAAACTCAAAAAGCAGAAACAAGTAATAAAGACCCCCAGAGATAGATTATATAATCATTTATTAACTTTAAAATTTAAATGCTAATAAGCAAAAACCAACAACTGCTGAGACACTGGATTGTCGGCGGGGGGGGGGGGGGGGGGGGGGGGGGGGGGGGGAAGAAGACTGCTGGATTCAATCAACCTATTTATTTTAAGAATGTCAACTCAGAATGGAAGGTAGAAAATGTGTTGCATTGGGGGAGAGTTTTTGCTTTTATTTCAACAGGAAGAAAAGCTATAGATTTGTTCAAAATTAATAAAGAGTAGATTTGACCAAGGAAGACCTCATAAAAATCTTGGCCACAGACATAAAGAAACGAAGAACAACAAAACAGGTAACATATATACTGATCCTTCTGCCTGGGAACAGCTCTGAGACTGGCTGACAACTGAAAATATCTCTGTGTAACCAATACATCTTTTTGGCCTCAGAGTCCTCAGGACTTATCATGCCATCCTTTCATATGGTATGAATGGAGTTTTTTTTTTTAAGATTTATTTTTTTTATTATGCATACAGTGCTCTGCCTGCACGTACACCCGCACAGCCAAAGGAGGTCATTAGATCCCATTATAGAAGGTTGTGAGCCACAGATGTTGCTGGGAGTTGAACTCAGGACCTCTGGTAGAACAGACAGTGCTCTTAACCACTGAGCCATCTTCCAGCCCCCATGAATGGTGATTTATATCAGAGCTTGGTTATACAGTCTCAACAGACAGAAGTTTCATGCTTTTCACTTGTCCAAAAAATAGAGAATCGTATGTTTACAGAGCAAAAGGACCAGACAATAAAGAAGACAAGACAAATAGCCAAGGTGGTTCAACCAACCAGACTGCCTCAATAGCTGTTTCCTCAAAACTCTGTGTCCATAGCAAATTCAATACAACTAAAGTCCAGTTGCACAGACTGATCCGGCCAAGACTTGAGTGAAGAAGCTCTGAAACTAGATAACAAATGATACAGCTCGCTCTCCTAGGACTTGACCATTATCTCCATTTTTCTTAGGACCCCCCCAAATGTCATCACCCCCAGACAACGGAAAGCAATTTTAAGAGAACACCCCATTCTCAAAAGCTGGGGTGGGTAGTTTTTGGTCATTTGGTGGGTGATGGATGTTTAAGGTATGGGGCGTGGAGTAGGTCACAAGTTGTTAATGGTTTTGACCAGGAGGAAACAAAGCAAAGGAAGCTAGTTAGAGATCTCTTTCTTTTTCTTTTCTCTATCCTCTCTCTGCTACCTAGTGCCAGATGGAAAAGGAGGGAGAAGGGATGAAAAGAAAAAGAGGGATATAAGAATGACAGAGTAAAAGGACAGATTATAGAATCTACTTTTAGACTAAAGAGCATTCGACAAGCCAAATATTTTACATTGGTATTAATTTTTTGTTTATTGATAGAAAGTTAAGGTTATATTTTTGCTAATACACACACACACATATCACCTGTTTTTAAAGGTATTGTAACTATGCAACTCTTTTAAAATGCAATGTGTAGTGCTAGTCCTCTTGAAAGCTACCATCACAAACTGTTTAAGATTAGTCAAACTTTTGGTCTTGTTAGGTACTAGTTTAGTTAACCACAGAAACAAACATTCTGTAGATGTCTTTAAAGTTAAACAGATACCAACTAGCGAGGAACAAGCAATGTTTGCCTATTCAGATATCCTATAGATAGACGGTCTTCAAAAACTGCAGAGATCTTTAGAATATGGCATTTAAAAATGTTTCTAACACTTCTGGGCAAGGTGGCACATGTCTGTAATCCCAGCACTCAGGGAGGCAGAGGCAGGTGGATGTTTGAGTTTGAGGCCAGCCTAGTCTACAAATCGAGTTCAGGACAGCCAAGGCTACACAGAGAAACCCTGTCTATAAAAACCAAATACAACACTTTAAAAAAATTAACATAAGGCTTTTCCTGACCATGAGACATGCCTGCTCCTGGCAGCACCCCTACTACTTCAAAGACGATGGTGGGCATCAAAGAATCCCCACATGGAGTTTGCTTCAAATGTGGCCACCTCCCACCAGGCATAAACCTGCCCTTGTGCCAACTGCAGACAGCATGCTGTCCAAGCTGTGCACAAGCAGGACGTGGAAGAAGTCAACTGCTGAACTCTGAAAGGACAAGGTAGGCAAATCCTTCATATTGCCTGCTTCGTAGAAAAGTCTGTCATTTGCTGGGCCAGAAGGCTAAAGACGATGCTCCAGTATTGCAGAGGAACCTTGGGTGAGCAGCTAGGTAGCTAGCGACCTCTGTCATTTCTATAGTTTTGGAAGCTGTTTGCTCTGTATTTCCTCTTTACTCAAGTAATAATTATTATTCTTTGGTTTCTGATGGCATTGAAGACTAGATAATTATAGTATTATATATAAGCTTAAGTTGTTTAAGATTTAAGAAAATGATTTAAGGGCTAAAAAGGTATTTATAGGTTGATAAATCCAAGTGTTGTACAGAACTTTGAACTCCTCAGGATAGGAGAAATAGTAGAGCACTTTCTCCAAGGCTGCCAAACACAAAGGGATGGACATTGTGAACATAATTCCTACCTGATAGTTTTGACAGTATATAGTTTATTGATGTTAGAGAAAGAGCTTTTTATTGGACTAAAAGGAGGAGGTGTTGGAGTGATGTTTTTGTGCACTGTGCATTCAAATGCTGATTTCTGTGCCAATGCAGATGTGATCACAGGCCCAACTTTGGTATTGTCATTATTATAAAGCATCTCCTGTTTTAGTATTTTGTAAACACTGTTTTTCCATCAGCTTCTGATTGGTCAAATAAAGGGCTAAACAGCCTATAGCTGAGCAGGAGAGGAAAAGGCAGGACTTCTGGGCCCAGAGAAAGAGAAAAGCTCTCAGGGAGAGCCACTATTGGGCACAGATGAAGAAGGAGGTACCAGGCAGAGACTAAGATGGCATGCAACAGGCCACATGACAGGAAGGAGGCCAGGTCAAAATTGTTCGGTTAGAATAGCTGAGTATCTGCCCAGCTACAGTGCCTAAAACTTTTAATAAATATCAAGTCTCTGTGCCATTATTCAGAGCAAGGGAAGGCATAGAAAAATCATACAGATACATTTTACAGGAGGTAACATATTGAGCCACAATAAAACAGCTCTCTCAGTGGGCAAAGTGCTGACTGTATAAATACAAAGATTTGAGTTTGAATCCACAGAACACCTATAAAGCCAGGCAAGATAGTATCTATCTGCAATCCTAATAATCCTTCAGCAGACAGAGGACAGAAAATAACCTCCACAAGCTCATGGGCCAATAAACAAGGTAAAAGGCAAGGACAAACAATTGATGCTGTCCTCTGACTTTCACATGCAGGTGATGGTTTATGTGTGCTCACGCTTATGAACATGTGTGTCCAGTTGCACACATATACATCACACACACAGCAATGATAATGATGATGATGATGATGATGATGATGATGAAGAACTGAGAGAGCTAAGATCTTCTGATGGCTGATGCATGGGATTTCAAACTAAGTGAAGCAACATAAGGCAGAATAAGCAAATGCTAAGAGTGTTTAAAACCACAGAAAGAGGGGCTAGAGAGATGGCTTAGTGGTCAAGAGCACTGATTGCTCTTCTAGAGGACCCGAGTTCAAGTCTCAGCACCCACATGTCAGTTTATAACTGTCTGCAACTCCAGGATCCAACACCCTCACAAAAACACATATGTTGGCAAACAACAACAAAACAAACAAAAAATAACAACAAAACCCAATGTACATAAAATAAAAATAAATTTAAATGACAGGAAAAGAAAGCCCAGATTTTATTCTTACCTACTCATCTTACCTTTCCCTAAGCTTATAAACTAGGGTTCTAGGATAAACTAAGAAAGTATTTCACAATTTTAAATAGCTGGGGATGGAGAAGAAGTTGTCATAGAGTATCCAACAGAGATCACATGTAGTCCTCAAAAAGACTAAAATAATGTTAAAGTGGGGGCTGGAGAGATGGCTCAGAGGTTTAGAGCACTGGCTGCTCTTCCATAGGCCCTTAGATCATTCCCAGCAACCACATGGTAGCTCACAACCATCTATAATGAGATCTGGTGCCTCTTCTGGCCTGCAGGTGTTACATGAGGCAGAACACTGTATACATAATAAATAAACCTTTAAAAAATTATTGTGAGTGTAACTTTAAAGAAAAAGTTTATTCAAACTTGCTGTAAAAAACTGATATACACAAACACACACACATTGTTGTTTTTTAAAAACAGAGTCTCATTTATGCAGCTCTGAACTCCAGATCTTTCTCTTTGAGACAGGGTCTCATGTAGCTTTCCTAGAATGCCTGATCCTCCTGTCTCCCAAAACTGGGATTATAGGAATGCACCACAATACCTTGCTTAAATTAAAAAGAAAAAAAGTATTTTTATTATTTTTAATTAATTAATATTTATTTTACGTGCATTGGTGTTTTGCCTGCAAGTATGCCTATGTGAGAGTGTCAGATCTTGGAGTTACAAACAGTTCTGAGCTGCCATGTGGGTACTGGGAATTGAACGCAGGTCCTCTGGAAGAGCAGTCAGTGCTCTTAACTGTGAGCCATCTCATCAGCCTCCTACTTTTTAAAATTATTATTATTTTTAATTAAGTCTATGCATCTATGTGTGCACAGGAGTGGTGTCCTCAGAGGTCTGCAGCAGTTGATCCTCCTGCAGTTGTGAGTCAGCTGCTTGATGTAGATCCGAGGGATAGAACTCCAATTCTTTGGAAGAACAGCAACGGCTCTAAATCACTAAGCCATCTTTTTAACCCTAAAGTAAATCATTTTAACTTGCAAATCCACTAATAAAAGTGTAGGATGGGAGTAAGAAAGGAAAACACTACGTTAAAAAAAAAAACCAGGACACTGTTAAAATTCAAAAAGCAAACAAACAAAAGAACCCCTGATAATCTATACTTAAGTGGTGCTTGCCAAAATGAGAGAAAAGGACCAGTTGTGAAGGAAAATCCTCTTAGAATAGACAGAGCTTCTAATCTTTAGCACTGTTTTCAGACCCCTCCAGCCAGATTCCTGCCGCCCACACTCGTATATGCTAGCTCTTAATCTGTCCCTAGTTATGTAGGTTTTTTGGTTTTGTTTTTCTCAAGGCAGGGTTTCTCTGTGTAGCCTTGGCTGTCCTGGAGTCACCTTGTGGCCGAGGCTGGCCTTGAACTCACATCAATCTGCCTCTGCCTCCTGAGTGCTGGGATTAAAGGTGTGTAGGGTTTTTTTTTTTATTATTTTTAAATACTTATTGTTCTGTAGGGTTTTAATTAGCTCCTTTACTCTTCTGAGAAGACCCTCAAGGCCCCTCACTCATCCCTTCCTCAGGTGATGCTTCTGACTTCTAATCTCCCTCTTCTATTTGTTCTCCACCCTGAAATTCAAATCTTATTCGAATCACATAGCTAATGAGCACTATTTCGCACAGGCAACAAGTGTTAACTGTGCTAGACTCCACAGCAGAATGATTTAAACACAGTCCCTTGTCCTCTAGGAATAAATTTTATGTAGAATACTTCTAAGTAGATCATTAATTTGCACATAAAACAGCTCAAAATGCAAGTAAGTGTATAAAAATGATCAAGGTTATCCCTTTCTTCTTCTTACTTGCTTTAAAATGTTTTATTATTATTATTTTTAATGGTTTTCAAGAGAGTTCTCTGTGTAGCCTGGACTGTCCTGGAACTTGCTCTGTATACCAACTAGGCTGGCCTCAAACTCACAGAGATCTGCCTGCCTCTCCTCCTGAGTGAGTACTGGATTAAAGGTGTGTGCTACCACCAAACAACTGGCTGCTTTACTTTTAAAATTAAGCTATGTCACTGACATGAACCCTGCTGCCTGCTTGTTGATCTCACTTCCTCCTGGGAGGGGCGGTCTTGCCAGGCCACAGAGGAAGAGGACGCAAGCAGCCCTGATGAGACTTGATAGGCTGGGGTCAGATGGTAGGGGAGGAGGGCTTCCCCCTTCTGAGGACTGGGGACAGGGGGGTTGAGAGGGACAGGGAGTGAGGGTGGGACTGGGAGATGAGGGAGGAGGCTACAATTGGGATGTAAAGTTAATAAATCTAAAAAAGAAATTATAAAAATATAAAATAAAATGAAATAGCTACATTTCAATTTTTCCCTAATTCGGGGAGTCAAAATTAGAAAAATGGTTCATTTATGCAATTTTTCTGATTTGAACCTCAAGATTCAACAAGAAACCATAGATCAATTTATGCATTTTCATAGAGCAGACAATGTCTCTATTAGTTCACCATGTCCAGAGAGATTCTACAAACCAGACTGCCCTATTAAATTGCTATTTTCCTTTCATTTTTAGGAACTACATAGTAAATGGCTTGTACACAAAAATCACCATACTTTATTTCTCTAATATCACTGTTGCTGTCATTTACAGTTCAAAAAGGTGTGAGTGACAAACGATGCAACTTCAACTTGGTGTTTGTGGATTGGCTGGCAACAACCATGGTACTAAGCTTCAATCACTCCACAGGAAATAAGTTTACACGGCTGTGAGAATAAACTTTCTGCTCCAAGTAATTCTGTAATCCATAAAACACTTCCTAGATTAACTTGTTACTACAATTAAAAATTTTTAGGTGAATTAGGACTTCTGGACTCTTTGCTAGAAAGCTAAGTAAGTTTAAGAACTTTTGAAATGAAAAAAAAAAAAAAAGAACTTTTGAAATAAGAAAAATTATAGAATTTAAGTCTTCAGTTGTGCTTCCATATACTAATAAACATCCTATCCCCAAAAGGCCATTTCTAAATTTGCTAACCCCCCAGATCTCCACCCCATCTATGTTGCAGTTATTTTACCATATGTATATCTATCTATCTATGTATATATATATACATAGATAGATATAATATAATTATTATGGCTGTATTTTTTAACCCGCTAGCAATCAAGCAATCCCATGCCATCTGCTTCTAATAATTTCTATTGAGCTACCTCCCATCCATAATCTCAAACACTTGCTAATTATCATCATGTGGGCCAAACCTCCATCCACGCAGGCCATGTGCTTCTCCACCTAACCCATGGTGAGACACCTTCCCCTCTCCTCTCCTCCTGTAGCTCTGTCTCCCCAGCCCTGGAACCTTAGCTACTCCTACCCCATTTGCCCTGCCCAAGTGTAATGGCCCTTTATTGGTCAAACAGGTTAGGCTCTTAGGCAAAGTACAGGTGGGGCAGAGACAGCAAACAGTAATTACCATCAAAATACACCAGACCAACCTCCAACACACCCATGCAGAGGAACACACTATCAATATAGGATACTAGTGTTTGAGAAATGCTCTACAGAAACCACTATTTTCACTAGAGGCGAAAAAGAAAACAATTTTACATTCAAAGCTTTACTTTGGAGCAGAGAGATGGCACAGTTAGTGAAGCGCTCTCTGCAGAAACCTAAACAGATCGTCACAACTTGGGTGGGGGCGTTGGACGGGGAAAGGCTAGCACGAAAGTGGAGACAGGAGAAACCCTGGTCTTGCTTCTAGTTAAGTCAGTAAGTTCCACACTATGATGGGCGGATCTGGGCCCAGGGGTTCTGCTCAATGTAAGGCACCAACCAAGGACAATACGTGCAGTCATCATCAAACCCCTACCCAGATCTAGCCGAGGGACAGAACATTCTCCACAGTTAAGTGGAGACTGGGGACTGACTTTCACACGAACTCTGGTGCCCCATATTGGCCCATGTCCCCTTGATGGGGAGGCCTGATGACACTCAGAGGAAGGATAACAGACTACCAAGAAGAGACTTGATACCCTAGCATCATATTCAAGGGGAGGAGGTCCCCCTCAGTCACAGTCATAGGGAAGCAGAATGGGGTAAAAGCGGGAGGGAGGGAGGAATGGGAGGATGCATGGGATGGGATAGCAAATGAGATGTATTATGAATTATTTTATTTTTCAATAAAAAAAAGTAAAAAAAAAAAAAGTCAGTAAGTTCTGGGTTTTGTGAAAGACTTAGTCTCAAAAAGGTGTTGATACATACCTTTAATCCCAGCACTTGGGAAGCAGAGGCAGTCAGTCAGATCTCTGAGTTTGAGGCCAGCTTGACCTACAGAGAGAATTCCAGGACAGCAAGGCTGCACAGAGAAACCTTCTCTCAGAAAACAAAACAAAAAAAAGGTGTAAACAAATGAGGAAGACACTTGACATTGACCTCTGGTGTCAACATGTATGTGTACTCATGATATGAATGTACATGTACACACACAACATGCACGCACAGGCGCAGGCATGGGGAGGAGGAAGGAGAAGCTCAAAATTCCCTTACCTTTGCAGCTGGTAGGCCATGAGCTTTACTCTGCTGACAGGAATCCCTCAGCTCTTGCTAAGCGAGCAATACTTCTGAAGCTGCCATCTAGTATCTGAACAGAAAAGAACAAAACCAGAAAAGAACAAACATTATTACTCTGTTTAATATAATTTTATATTAAATTTTATCTATTATCTTATATAAAATTAAAGTGTCTCCCAAAATATCAAATATTTCAGAAAGATGTTCACCATACAGCCCCCCCAAATGCCAACACGTTACCACCTAATAGATTTGAATCAACTTTAAGGATAGAGAAAAGGCAATAGAACCATGGTGAAGGGGAGAAAGTAAGAGATTCTTAGCAGCATATGCCTGAAGGACAGATAACAGGTGAACTGTCAGAGCCGATGAACCTAAGCATCAAAATGTTCAGTGTGAAAATTAATTTTTATGTTGCTGCTACACAATAAAATCTGTGGGCCCTGGTTTAAAAGTGTCTCTTACATGGAAACATCTTGATGTTACACACAAACACACACACACACAATCATAGCTCATCAATATAGAAAAATAAAACTCCTCTAAAATGAGAAATGTATTCCCAATTGTTGTTATTTCGGGCATTGTGTGCATTGCATAGCCTGACTTCCGGGATTTGGGTGGAAGGGTGTTCACAACTCGAAGAGCTGGGAAGGTATCCTGAGACCTGAGGTGGGACAGTGTCCCAAGGGTGCCCTGAGGCACAGGAGCCCAGGAACCTCACAGCTCTGAGAGGAGGCCTCCTCAACCGAAATGATGCAGCTCCCAGGCAAGGGTTGCCCCTACGTCCTGAGAACTGAGGGGCCTTGGAGCCTGAGCCCCACTCCTTTGTTTCTCCTCTTCCTCCCCCTCTTCTTTGGTGGAAGAGACACAGAAGGCAGTAAATCTCTTAAGAGATTTATTGAAGCAAGAATCCAGGAGAGGAAGGACAAATACAGAAGCGGCTGCCTCTGCTCCCGGAAGGAGACAGCAGAAAGCTGGGCAGACACAGCCCCCTTTATATAGGGTTTTTAGGGGGTGGGGCTTTCTGGGGCAGGGATTTCCAGCGTGTGGACTGGTGGGATTTCAAGCCTGAGCTGGGGGAAAATCAGGGATTGGCGGGGTTTTGTCTAGATTTTTCATCCCACATTAGCATAATCTGAGATGAGTCCTAGTGAGGGGCTGCAGATGGCATTTTGGGGGACAGGGGTTGGGCTGCTAGAGCTTTCTCACACAGCGGTCTGGCCAACTGTCTGCCTTGAGGGGTAATAAAGTTTACAACGTGTCAAGAGTCCATGTGAAGGCAGTAGGCTGAAGCAGGAAAAGTTGTCCTCATCATGGATGGCTCCCATGGCAGCGCAACAGCAGGCTGAGGGAGGAAAGGTGTCCGAATCCAACAGTCGCTGAAGCAGGAATAGACGCTACAGCCAGCTCCCATGGAGGCAGCAGGAAAGAGTTCGCTGAGGCAAGAATAGTCACCCTGGACAGCTCCTGCTTCCAGGTGGTGGCCATTTTGTCTCCACAGCCCCAAGGCAGGAATGCATCCGGAAGCTAGCAACTTTAAATTTTAGAGGTCCACCACTCAAGGTACATAGCTCTTGGGAGGAGATGATAGAGTTAGGCACTCTGGGAAGGACTGGGGTGGGAGAAGGGACACAGTGGACTCTCAGGAGCTTGGGGATGGTATTTTATCAGGTAGTGTGAAGCACGGGAGAAATTCCTCGATGGGGGGGGGTGGCAGGGGGGGAGGGGAGGGAAGGGGAGGGGAGGGGAGGATGCCTCAGTGGTAGCCCTAGCCTCAGTACCTGTCCCGCCCCCCAGGTCTGGGTAGAGTTGATGGCAGCCACCTTTGATCTTGCTGCCGCTGGTGGTGCCTCCGAATCCCTACACTAACCTCAAAGAGGGAGGCAGTGATTTTAATGTTTTTTCTCTACTCACAACATTCAACAGATGTTTTCCAGGAATATCATTATCAATAGTATACTGAAGCTTTGATCTCAAAGTTGATGAGATGCATAAAACACACAAGAAGTGAGTAAATCGTGAAATTAGTCCAATATCACAAAAATATTCTTTAACTAAAAAGAAAAATAAAGTAATATTGGAGACAACACCTTTAATCTCAGCAGTCATGAGGCACAGAAAAGTGGATCTCTGGGCGAGCAAAGGCAGCCTTACGGAAATTCTAAGGTAGTAGGTTCTACCACAAATTATAAATTCTGAGGGAAAATCCAAATTTGTTGCCAAAGCTACCAAATAAATGACTATTGTACTGTCTTCAACCACATCATTAGCATGCCTGGATGGACTCCAGGAGATGAGCATTTCTGAATGAACTCTGATAGTAATCACCATAACAGGCCTGAGGATCAGCAACTTCCCTGACACAGCTGTTTGCACTGACATACATTATTCAAATGTATACAAGGTTAAGTGTTGTTCTCCTTAAAGAAAACTGAGGCACCTGGCAGTGGTGGCGCACACCTTTAATCCCAGCACTTGGGAGGCAGAGACAGGCAGGTTGTATCTCTCGAGTTCAAGGCCAACCTGCTTTACAGAGTGAGTTCCAGGATAGGCAGAGAAATCCTGTCTCTAAATAAATAAGTGAAAAGAAAGAGAGAAAATAAAAGCAAACCAAGACACAGAAAATAAATAATTTGCCTAAGTATAACACAACTCACAATTAGGATACTAAAGCTACATCCTATGTGCCAGAGGATATATGATAGAAAATTTAGTAATTCCTTGAAATCTGTAATTCAGAAAGTAGATCATAAATTAAAACTAACAAATTCAATGTGCAAAGTACACATAATTTAAGCACTGATGCTATTTGTCTGTTGCAAGTTCCAGTAAACTTTAAGAGAAATAAACAGGGATGTGACAGAAAATATAATATAGATAATATTTGTTCCAGTACATAGGTCATTGTTCAGTAACTAAAAATTATATAGTCAACATATAATTTTGAACTATTAAACAATATAACTTATTTTCACTAAAAGCTCCCAATCAAGTAACCACATCATAACAACAAAGTCAGCAAAATGATGGTAAAGCTAGCACACTCTCACTGAAATGTCAGTGTAGGCCTGCCAACTCCACAAATATTTATATCCTCTGATAAGTAATTCCAGTGAGTTTATTATTTTATGGAACCAAGCCAAAGGAAAAAAAAGGTAGCAAATCCTGCAAAGTTTATACAACAGAAAAATATAGGGTTACCCAGTGAAACTTAGTCTCAAAAAAACAAAAATGCATTCATTAATTGAATAAAAATAAATAAATAAGCAAAGCATAGCCAGCCTAGCTTACACAGCGAGTTCCAGGCCAGCCAGTGCTATGCAACGCGAGATCCTGTCTTCAAAATTAAGCAAATAAATGTACTAAATAGTAGGTGGACATGGTGGCTGCTGACAGTGATCCCAGGACTCAGGAGGCTGATGCAGGAGGACTACCATGGGTCTGAGCCAGGAGTGCCAGGCCAGCCTGGACTACAGAGTGACATCCTCTCTCAAATAAATAGCAAAAACTGAAAACAATTTTTTCCATTCAGACTTTTAATGCCAAGTAATTTATAAAGTGGTTTAAGTGACTTGGTTAACTGTACCTAACCATCAAACATGACAGAATGTATGTAATGGAAAACTACAATGCTAGGAAAGGTAAAACTCAACGAGGAAAGGTAGAAAACTGGAATGCAAACGGTTAGAACCTATTAAACAAAATGAAAACATTTTAGAGAACATACTTAAAAACTAGAGGCGGCTCATGCCTTAAATCCCAGCACTCGGGAGGCAGAAGAGGGCGGATCTGAGTCTGAGGCCAGCCTGGGCTACTTGGTGAGTTCCAGGACAGCCAAGGCTACATAAAAAACTGGGAAAGAAAAAAAAAAAAAAAAAGAAAAAGAAAAAAAGAAACAGATAAAGCTAAATATATACTACTACAATTACTCAAGTCCATTTGTCAATTGCAATCAATTATTCTGTTTCTTAGAACCTTATCAAGGATCTCATGGTAACAAGTCACTCACTACTGTATTTTCAAATGTTTTTTAATTCTTGAGTATTAATTGAGAGAAAGTTTGAGAATTACCAATTAAGTTATAGACCTGAGTAAGTACATCTACACCCCCCCCAAGATATTCACAACCCCTTTTGTTGTGCCCCCCTCAAAAGAAAGCAAGAGAAGAAATAGAAATAATAATCATTCTTTTAGGAGCAGTGAGATGGCTTAGCCAGAAAGCATTTGCTGTGCGAACCCGAACCTGACACCTGAGTTCAATACCCATAACCCATGTGAAGGAGAAGGAAAAAACTGCCTCTATAAAGTTGTTCTGAATGCCACACCCAATACAGACACATTATACACATAAACAATGACAAATAAGAGTTTAAAACCCTTAAGAATGATTACCAAAATGCCAAAAGGAAAAAAAGCTTCATAGAATCTTTTTGCTTGTTTGTTTGTTTTTCGAGACAGGGTTTCTCTGTGTAGCCTTGGCTGTCCTGGACTCACTTTGTAGACCAGGCTGGCCTCGAACACACAAAGATCTGCCTGCCTCTGCCTCTGCCTCCTGAGTGCTGGGATTAAAGGAGTATGCCACCACACCTGGCCATAGAATCTATCTTAAAATGAAAATGTATCAGTTTTGGTTTGTCAATAAAAGTAAATGAGAAGACATACACATCACATACTTGTTTACAATTGTATATTTCATATTTATGTAATATAATATTGCAATTACCAAGGCCTTAAAGACTCGTGACATTCTTCTATTTTCTGTGAAATGATATCTTATTTTAACTTTTAATTTTGAGAAACAGAGCAAAGGAAGTGTTTTCTAGGATATTTCCCCACAGACAAAAAAATAGTGATGATGACCACTATTTCTTCAACATAATCAACACAGAGTTACATGTAGGGCCTTGCCACCAAGCCTGATGACCAGGGCTCCATCTTCAAAACCCATGTGATGGGAAGAGAACAAATACTCTTCAAAGTTGTATGCATATGCATATGTTGCATGTATATCTCCATACATATGCCAATCCCCACACAGACAGAAAGTCAGTCAAGCAGATATACACACACACACACATAAATGTAAAAATAAAAACAAATTACTTATAAAGGCTCAATAAAAAAGGGCTTTCCAACAGGGCAATGGTGGCACATGCCTTTAATCCCAGCACTCAGGAGAAGAGAGAAGCAGGTAGATGCCTGTGAGTTCGAGCCAGCCTGCTCTACAAACAAGGTCCAGGTCAGCCAAGCTACACAGAGAAACCACATCTGGAAAACCAAAATAAAAAGAGCTTTCCTAGTCTGGGTAGAAAAGCAAACAAAGGGCTGGAGAGATGGCTGAGCAGTTCGGAGTATCTGCTGTTTTTGAAGAGGAGCTGAGATGGGTTCCCAGCACCCACATGGTGCCTCACAACAATCTATAATTCTAGTTTCAGGGATTCAGGATGTAAAATGTCCTCTAAGTGCAGCACTGAACATAAATGATGCATATACACATAAGCAAGCAAAACACACGCACAAAACAACAACACGAGTTAGAGATAGCTCAGCAGTTAAGAGCACTGGTTGCTCTTCCAGAGGTCCTGGGTTCAATTCCTAGCAACCACATGGTGGAGCACACCATCTGTAATGGAATCTGATTGATTCCTTCTTCTGATATGCATGAAAACAGAGCATGCATATATATATAAAATAAATAAATTTTTTTGTTTGTTTGTTTGTTTTGTTTTTTTGAGACAGGGTCTCTCTGTGTATGTAGCCTTGGCTGTCCTGGACTCACTTTGTAGACCAGGCTGGCCTCGAACTCACAGCGATCCACCTGCCTCTGCCTCCCGAGTGCTGGGATTAAAGGCGTGCGCCCGGGCAAATAAATCATTTTTTAAAATACACATAACTAACTGCATCTCAGGCAAATTTTCAGTCTAAAGAAATTGATGTGAATATAAAATAAACACAAAATGTTAAATACTATACATAACAATGTTAGGTGGGTTTTGTGGGTTACCAGTTAGTACAGGGAACAGTAGTACCATATGTATCACTTTTTATAGATTCGAGTTGAATTATCCAATGATTTTCATTGAATTCTAATCAAGGAGGGTTCCAATAAAATTTCTGCTTTAAATATTACAAAAGACTTCATAACCTTCCTAAAATCATTTCAGTAAAATTAACAAAAGAAACACCAGTTCACCAGAAGCACATATGCTGCAAGAGCCCGAAGACACAGATGAGTGAAAACAACACAGTCAATAAGCTCTTTCCCAGACCTAGCAATACAATTGATGAGGAAAGTACAGATCAACACTCACGTTTTTAAGTTTAAAATCTAAATTTAAAAAATGTAGATTTCTTGACTTAATGTTGGTCATGAGATATTTAGTGGATAGGATCACTTCAAAACAATATAGCTTTAAAATTTTAATACCCATAGAAGCACTCCTCCAAATATGTGTTAAAGGGCAGACATGGTAACCAGTCCTACCACTATTTTAGTTTAACACAGTGCTCCTCCAAATAAAAAGTGAATGCAAGAATTTCTAGGTACTGTATTTGCTAATATAATGCTCCAAATACAAAATAAAGAGCCTAGTAAAGTTAAAGGGATTTCTATATAATCTATAGGAGTATTCTGATACCTTTTATCAAAAATAAAATGGACAATGTCTCTGAAAACTCCTCTCTAAAATTTAGGATATCAAAAAACTGTCAAGTATGGTGCCTCCAGCCTTTAATCCCAGCACTCACTGGGAAAGCAGAGGCAGTCGGATCTCTGAGTTCAAGGCAAACCTGGACTGCAATGAGTTTCAGGACAGCCAGGGCTACACAGGGAAACCCTGTCTTCAGACCCCTCCCCCCAAAAAAGCCTGAAAAACACCTTAGGACGGTAGAATACACACTGCAAATTTGAAATAAAATTTTCTATTATTTTTAATACTTAGAAGCTTAATAATTACCAACCATTGATGGCCTTAAAGATCTATGAACTTAGTTTTCTTGACTTATATAGGATATATTTTTTAGAATACGAAATATTTCTATACTTAAAAAAAAGTTTATTCCAGGGATTCTTCAATATGTTTAGCAATTTTAAATACAAGATTCCTACTGGGTCTCTATTTCATGAAATCACCTAGTTAATTGCTTTAAAATAAGCTTTCATAAAGTCTTACCTTTACAATTTTGGTGCAATAGACCCAGGCCATTTGGCTCTGAAGGAGTATTCCTGGAACAGTTATTACTTGACAATAGCAATTCCAGGAGGTAAGAATTTCTTCAAACAGGAGAAAATGAACTCAGAATAGTCAAGTGTTTGGTCTGATTTCAAATGTAGCATTACCTGCATGTGATGTGAATGTCTCCATAATTTATAATTCCTGAGAAACTGCTACTTCCAAAAGGTAATCTCAGTCAACAGGCCTAAGGGTCTATCATGAGTAATCGCTTTCACTCAATTATACTGATGGTAGTTTTGCTCGACCTCCTCAGTTCTAAGACTCCCCATTAAGAAAAGGCAATTTTTCTATTATCTAGGTGCATAAAAATAGTCCCCAGCTCCTCTTAGGTCTGGTTCAATAAGCGAGCACTACAGGGAGACGGACGTACACACACCTACCTCTCTCCCTTGTCCCTCGGGTGTTAATAAAAGGCACTTATTATTTCCCTACAAAAGCTCCGCACAACACCCGTCGAGATAAATGGGGGGGGGGGATGAATAGCAGAATCAACCTGCACCTACACCTCAACCCCGCCCCACCTGGAGTGTGCGGATGGCAGAAAGGACAGAAAAGGCCGAGTCCTCCAGCTCCCAGCTTCTCCATACCATTGGCTCCATCATCACGTTCCACCCAAGCCGGGGACCCCGGCCAGATTTTCAGCCACGCTTCCCAATCCTTCTCCACCGCACCATCCCAAACCCCCCGCGGTCCTCG
The DNA here is from genome assembly GCA_907169655.1 of Acomys percivali. Taxonomy (NCBI): domain Eukaryota; kingdom Metazoa; phylum Chordata; class Mammalia; order Rodentia; family Muridae; genus Acomys; species Acomys percivali. Next base: position 47,228,699 of record OU015750.1, read on the forward strand.
ATCGCCGGGGGAGCCTTGGGTGGGGAGCACACAGCGTGGGCCCTCTCGCGACCCGATCAAGGACTTGAGGAGGGGGTCTCCCCGTCAGCTGGGCGGATCCGAAGGACGCCCCGGGGAGACCTCTCCGGTGACCACACAAGAGGATGATAAATCGGAGGGAGGGGTCTGAGAGGAGCCGTTATCCCCTTTCGCTAAGGCTTGGGGAAAGCGCGCGAGGGAGGGAGGGAGGGGCCGGAGCCGCAGCCGCGTTACCTAACGGTCCGGTCGGTCCGCCAGGCCAGAGGCGGCGGCGGGGACACAGCCGTCCGGAGGGTCGGGGTTCACAGCAGGGGCGCCGGAGGGGTGGGAGGCGGGGGGTGGGGACTACCGGCAGCGACGTCGCCATGTTAGCGCCTTCTTCCTCTGCATCCCTACAGCCTCCAAGCCTGCGGCCCCTTCAACCACTACTCACCTTTCCAGGTTACTAATTCATGGTCCTTCCAGCCACCCGGGAGCCCGGAGCCCAGCGGTGTTTACAAACCAGCCCCGGAGGAAAGGGCTGAATCGCACTTTAAAGGCCACGGGCTCCCACAGGCTTCCGTCCTCTCTCGCGAGACCCGACTGACAAGCCTTCTCCCCGCCCCACTCCCGGCATCCCCGCCGCTTTCTCCTCGCGCCCCTCCCCTTCACCCGCGCGCCCCTTCCTGCTCTCCACCCAAGGAGCGCCTGCGGGTCAGGTGACTCCGCCGAGCTTAAGAGAGAGGGCGGGTTTTCAGGAGGGCGGGGAAGGGGAGGCGGGAACCAAAGAACACTCGGACGCCGGTGATTGGGCAAAAAAAATCACGGAAGGCGGGAAACATGTCCAAAGGGGCGTGGCCAAATCGCCCAAGGACCGTTGTTTCGGTAACCAGGGAACTGCGGAGAGCTGTGATTGGCAGCCTTCGGGAGGCGGGCACCGGATCTGGGGCGTGCGCTCAGGTGGCGATGGAGGGAGCCGGGAGGGCGTGGGCGCTGGGAGAGAAGAGAGGTGAGGTCTGGGTAGCCTAAAGGAACCCATCCCTGAGCTCAGGGCGTCTCTGTCGGTTTCCGGTCTGGCTATAAATGTGGGGGTCTGAACGTAGACGCGCTCATGAACCACTCTCAGGGTACCCGGAAGCTGGAGCTGGGGAGCTTAAGGTTTGGGAGGGTCGGGGTTTGCCAGTCGTCAGCCCCGCACCCCGTGTGCAGAAGGAAGCAAAATAAGTCAGCCCTGCGTTGAGAAGCCTTTTCTCAGAGGTCTTTGTTCAGATCTTACTAAGCTAGACCGGCATCTGATTGTTTGTCCCCACCCCGCATCAAGTACATGGTCTGTTACATAGGAGTGTGTTCAAAGGAAATGATCAAAAGGAAATACATAGTCTTCCACCCACCCATGTCACCATATTTTAAAACAATGCAACGATCTAGTACTGGAGAAAAATTATCGGAATTACGGTGTGTGCTCTTTTATCAAATTTCCTCTCATATATAGTTACATATAAAAATACTAATTTCAATAGGATCGTCTCATTCTTTTCAAGGTTAAAAACGGAATTAACGTTTTGAAAGAGGACCAAAGAAAGCCAATGAGAACAGAGCATAGAAAAGGCATTCTTGCCACATTTTTTTTCCATTGTAAATTGTAGTGACAAAAAATGCTAATGTTTGGAATTAGCTTTTTTAAAACTGCAAGGAAAAGGTCTAGAGAGATGGCGCAGTGGTTAGGAGTACTTGCAGCTCTTGCAGAGGACCCCAGCTTAGTTTCCCATCACCCATATGGCTACTCACAAACAGGGGGACCCCACACCTCTACTGGCCTTTGTGGGCATGTGGTGTGCATGGGTTCATGCAGGCAGACACTCATACACGTAATAAGCCCTTAAAACTGGGGCAAGAAGAAAGGTTGATTAAGTAAAAGAGACAGACCTTTACAACTCTAGAGCTGGTTCAGGCACACTCCTAAAAACAGAATTCCTAATGAAGATTTTGGTGCTAATTTTAGGGATGTTGGTTGTCCAGTAAAATATGTACAAGTTGAAAAATGTGATTAAGGGGCCCGTGAAGTCTTGCATTAATTATTTTTAAAAACTTTTTTTTTCGGGGGGGGGGGATCATGCTTTTCCATTTCTATCGTATTTCTAATCTAGATTTATGAGTACAATTTATGTATTTACATAAAATACACTCAATTTTTTCACACCAAGTGAAACTAAAATTGTAAGTTTGTCAGGAATAGTGTCTGAGAGTTCACGAGACTGCAGTCTAATAATGATGCCTCGCATGAAAGTGAAATGGTAATGTCACTGAACCTTTTAATAGGTTCCTGGCCTGTACATATGTATGTGAGCCAACTCAATCTTCCTTTAAAACTCATTTTAATTACTTGAGAAACCTGAAGGAAACCAGATTATTAACAGTATCAGTTCTGAAGTTAAAATGAAAGCACCATCTTGTAATATTAGTAATACTGCAGTAATATTAGTGTATTTTAACACTAATTATATCAGCAAAATGTCAGCTGTTCAGGTTACCAGTTGAAATGATGATGGACAAAAATGTAGGACTGCCAGGTCATAAATTGCTAGATCTAGAAAACCTTAGCTAAAATGCTGCTTTCCTCCATCTGACAAAATATCTAATGTGGGGGCTGGAGAGATGGCTCAGTGCTTAGGAGCACTGGCTGCTCTTCCAGAGGACCAGGGCTCAATTCCCAGTCAAGTAACTCCAGTTCCAGGGGTTCTGACACCTTCACACAGACATACATGTGGGTGAAACACCAATGCACATAAAAATAATAAATCATTTTTTAAAATATCTTAATATGAGAAAAAATCCTAAAAATGTTAAGACATTTCAAAAGAACCAATAAGAATTAAGTTTTTAAATTGCTTTTTCACCATGTATGTTAAAAAATTGAAACTTTAGTCAGATGGTGGTGGCGTACACCTTTAATCCCAGCACTCAAGAGGCAGAGGCAGGCAGTTCACTGAGTTCGAGGTCAGCCTGGTCTACAAGATAGTCCAGGACAGCCAAGGCTACACAGAGAAATCCTGTCTTGGGAAAAAGTAATTTTTTTTTTTTTTGCTTTTGTTTTCCAGAGAGGGTCTCTGTGTAGCCTTGACTGTCCTGGAACTCCCTCTGTAGATCAGACTGGCCTTGATCTCACTGAGATCTGCCTACCTTTGCCTTCCCAGTGCTGCTATCAGAAGTGTGGGCCACCACCACCTGACTAAAAATTGAAATTCTTGTCTCCAGATTGATTTCTTTTTATTTCAAGTGGCAGTAGCGCTGGTATTACATTTTCCTCTATCCCTTCCCCCAGCTGCACTTCCCTTTGTAATCCAGCCAAACCCTTTAACAGGTAGGGTCTGGGAGAACCTGGCGACCAGGTTTCACTGTGCTATGTTAAATAGGACCCTCAGTTAGTCATTTGTCCAGGTTTGAGATCTAACATGTATAGAGGATCATGTTATTTTAAAGAAAATCTTTTCAGATATTTTTTTTCAAGACAGGGTTTGTCTGTGTAATAGCCCTGCTGTCCTGGACTCAATTTGTAGACCTGGCTAGCCTCTAACTCACAGAGATCTGCTTGCCTCTTCAGGTGTGCACCACCATACCCAAGTTCAGGATTCCTTTATATAAGCAAGAAGTGTGGTTTTTGCTTTGTTTTGAAATTCCAGTTTTAGCTACCTTTTTTTTTTTTTTTTAAGATTTATTTATTTTGTATATAGTGCTATGCTTGAATATATACCTGCAGGCCAGAAGAGGGCATCAGATCTCCTTATAGATGGTTGTGAGCCACCTATACATGGTTGCTGGGAATTGAACTCAGGACCTCTAGAAGAGTAGTGCTCTTAACCTCTGATCCATCTCTCCACCCCCTTTGACTAACTTTTGAAAGATGCCTAAGGTGAGAAAAAAATAAAAAATAAAGGAGAGCTAAGTAAAAAACACATTTAGTGCAAACAGCATACTTCTTGCTTAGGCATATTGACAGGCTAATAGTAAACAAAGGGGCTCCCTTTACCTCTTGTTCTATAAAAATCCTTATATTATACCTTTTCTCCAAATGGAAACAAGTTAATGTTTGTTTAAAATTATGTTTTATAAAAACAATGTTTAGGAGCCGGGTGTGGTGGCACATACCTTTAATCCCAGCACTCAGGAGGCAGAGGCAGGCAGATTGCTGTGAGTTCAAGGCCAGCCTGGTCTACAAAGTAAGTCCAGGACAGCCAAGGCTACACAGAGAAACCTTGTCTCGAAAAAACAAACAAAAACATAAAAACAATGTTTAAAATAATGTTTGTATAAAATTAGTATAATGACTATTTTCGGCCCTGAACCCATGTACCATCAACTCTCAATATTTCCAGCTTGATAAAATGTTATGTTTCCCTTTTTTCCCTCTTGGATTCTCATTGCTCAGTATTCTCAACTGCCATAAAATTCCCTGCAATCTTTGGCTTATTGTTTTTTTTTTTTTTTTTAATATTTATTATTTATTTATTATCCTGTATACAGTCCTCTGCCTGCATGTACACCTGCAGGCCAGAAGAGGGCAGCAGATCACATTATATAGATGGTTGTGAGCCACCATGTGGTTGCTGGGAATTGAACTCAGGACCTTGGGAGGAATAGTCGGTGCCCTTAACCTCTGAGCCATCTCTCTTTGGCTTGTTTTAACTGTTTCATAAATATATCAACCTCATTTATCTCTAGGTTAGTTTCCTTTAAGAACGTGGTACAAAACCCAAGAGACAGATGGTTCTGTGGTTAAGAGCTGTGGCTGCTGTATCATGAACACCAGAGTTCAGATCCCAGCTTGGCAGGTGGCTTGAAAAGGACTGCAGTTAACTTCAGCTACAAGCACTCTAACACTTTTCTGGGCTTTGGGATATCCTGAAAACACACACACACACACACCACAAATATTAAAAATTTGGGGACTGGAGAGATGGCTCAGCGGTTAAGAGTACTGTCTGCTCTTCCAAAGGTCCTGAATTCAATTCCCAGCAACCACATGCTCACAACCATCTATGAGGTGATCTAATACCCTCTTCAGGCAGATGTATGTGCAGATAGGGCACTCATAAAATAAATAAATCTTTTTTAAAAAAATTAAAAATATGAAATGCTGCCGGCCTGAATGCCTGTATTTCATTTTATTCCATGTGTTTTTTCATTCTTACTTGGTGCCTTGGCCTATAGACACTAAATATTGGAATTATCTTTGTATCTTTTGTGGAAATGCCTTAGGAACATCTTTTCTGATGAACAATCCAGATTTCAATTTACACTTGTCCCTAAGTGCAAAATATGTTAGCCAACACTGATTTTTAAAAAAATTGCCAGGCATGGTGGCACACACCTTTAATCTCAGCACTCGGGAGGTAGAGACAGGCGGATCACTGTGAGTTCGAAGCCAGCCCGGTCTGCAAAGCGAGTCTAGGACAGCCAAGGCTACACAGAGAAACCCTGTCTCAAAAAAAAACCAAAACCAAAACAAAACAAAACAAAAAATTATGTGCGCTGGTGTTTTGTCTTCATGTGTGCCTGTGTGAGGGGCTCAGATCCGTTTGAACTGGTGTTAGATAGTTGTGAGCTGCCAGGTGGGTGCTTGAAATTGAACCCAGGTCCTCTGGCGGAGAGCAGCCAGTGCTCTTAAACGCTGAGCCATCTCTCCAGGCCCCCTTCCCCTCTGTTCATTGGCTTTTCGAGACAGTTTCACTGTGTAGGCCTGCCTGTCCTGGAACTCACTCTAGACCAGGCTGGCCTTGAACTCCCAGAGATTTGCCTGCTTCTGCCTCCGGAGTGCTGGGATTACAGGCATGCGCCACTACCACCTGGTAACGATGTTTTTAAGGACAAAAGGAGGCATTACTTCTGAGCAAAACTAGTATCCCTTAGGTATAAGAAGAGGTTGTTGGGGGAAAAACTCATTTCCATCATAAAAATGCTCTTTTACTAAATGCTACAAGAATCAGCTGTGAAAGCTTAATGCTCTCAAACTTTCCAAATGTCGTGGAATGTGGTATTTCAGCCTTGTGATAGGGCTATTTTGATCCATTGGTCTGTTATTGCTCATTTAAAAGTCTACCAAAAGATGTATGTACATACCCAGGCATACATGGGAGTGAGTGCTTACCTTTTGTGTGTCTAGCTAGGCAAAACACAGCAGTCTCCAGAGGCTCTTGTGTCTGTTTTATACAACAAGCTTCAAACCCACAAAAAAACCTTCCACATTTTCATGGTATCAATATACATCATAGTAGAGTAGATTTGCTTAGAGTTTGCCAGTTGGGTCAAGTGGGCTGTGGAGGATGTGATGTAAAATGTGTGGAGAAAGTGGGGCATGTTTGCTAGGCCAGTGTGCAAAGTGACACAAAGGCAGCTTGACCCCCAGACATTCTAGTCCCTTCTATATCATGACAGACAGATTATCTTTCCTGTCCTCTGACAGCCCAGGAGTTTCTTGCACGACACTGGAAATGTTTGCTTTAATTATCTCTTGGTATCTGTCCTCACCACAGTGGTTTCTATTCAGAACATTCTAAGTACAGAATTGTCCAAGTGAAACCATATCCTTAGTTTTTTTTAAAGAATGATAATTAATGTTATGTGACATTGTGGGGGAAATTAAAAGGTATGCTTCATCTCCAGATCATGCCAGCTAGCTAATGAGAGAAGCTCAGGGGAAAAAAATGGACTTTCCGGGTTTTGTTTTTATCCTTGACAACCAGTGATACCATGTATCCACCATGAGACTTGCCAGATGGAGGAATTGCCATCATATTCTACACTCTTAAGTTATCAACAAAAGTAGATGAAGCCAAGTATGGTGGTGCACACCTGTAATTCCAGCACTCATGGAGGCAGAGGCAGGCAGATCTCTTGAGTTTAAGGCCAGCCTGGTCTACAAAGTGGGTCCAAAGTGAGTCCAGGACAGCTAAGGCTACACAGAGAAACCCTGTCTGGAAAAAAAAAACAACAACAAAAAACTAACTAAAAGTAGATGAAACTACTTCTATAAGAGTTTTTTCTCCCTAAAATTTGGCCCTGCTTCCTAGCGTAAGTGTGTACTTTTTTCTCCTGAATGACAAAATGTATCTCTTCTGCAATGGATACTTTGTCTCTGGGACATTTAAATACTGAAGAATAATAATGAGTTGTCCAACAATTAAGAGACCTAGCCAACCTTGTGTAGCTATTTGAGGAAACAATTCCATTACCTTTCCTTCATGGTTCCCCACAAATCTGCCTGTTAACCTAAGGCCTATGTAACCAAAGCCATGGATTCCTTATGGCAGACACTGAGGGAAGTCTCTAGCCATACTGACCCGTCTGGCTCTGTAGACTAATGGGCTGTTCATTCCAGGGGCCTTCTTACCTTGGACACAGCCTGTTAGGTCAACTGTTGACCAAATGCTCTAGCTTTTTGTTTGTAAAGCATTGATACCTCTCAAGCATAAACATTCTAGGCGGCACTGCTCCTGCCTGAGACTACAATTCTAGGAGAAACTACCTGAATAAGACTTCTGTATGGGGACATACTAAACAACTTAGGTTTTCCTTTTTTAAATTTTGTTTTGACTTTTGAGACAAGGTCTCTGTGGTGGTTTGAGTGAAAATGTCTCCCATGGTCTCACAGGGAGTGGTACTTTTAGGAGGTATGGACTTGGAGGATGTGTGTCCCTGGGACTGGGCTTTGAGGTTTCAGATGCTCAAGCCAGGTCCACTGTCACTCTTTCTTCCTGAATCCAGATGTAGAACTCTGAGCTACCTCTCCAGCACCTGCGTGCCACCTCTGTAGCATCTGCGTGCCACCTCTCCAGTACCTGCATGCCACCATGCTTCCTGCCATAACAACAACAGACTAACTTGCAAGCCAGACCCAATTAAATGTTTCCTTTATAAGAGTTGCCTAGAGATCTGCCTTCCTCTTCCTTTTCCTTCTAGGCACTGGGGTTAAAGGCATGCACTAACAGGCCCAGTTAAAGTAAGATTTTTTTTTCCCAGTACCATAATTTAAATAAAGTTACATGCTATGGTGCAAATAGAGGTGTGAAAACATGCAATGTTACAAACTTGCTATTTTTATACAATTTCAGAAAGCTTGAGAGTAGCAGATACTTTATCTCTGGAGAGATGGGAAAAATCTGCCAATTCTCTGCTAAATACAAAACTTGAGGGAATAATATTGAGTTGTTCAGGAGCCAAGAGACCCAGCCAATTTTGTTTAGCTGTTTGAGGAAGCAGTTCTTAGGACTCAAATGTAAGAAATAGCATCTCCTTGGCTGGAAAATGCTGACTAAACACCACTGTTGAAAATCAGCCATTGCCAAGGACCATAGGTCTCCTTGGGAGTCCCCACCAACATCAGCAGAATACTAACTCGTGCTAACAGGAGGAACAATCAAGAGTCTTTGGGTTATGGGTCCTTCTTGATCTTAGGTCAATTCTTTTATTCAGTATTGAAACTCCCTGGAGAGAAAAAAATCTAAGTTACTAAATATCTTAGATAATCAATTATGATATTCAGGTTGAAAAAAATGTAAATTCCTGCCAGGCAGCAGGGCCAAGTTTTAGGGAGTATAACCAGATTGCTAGTTGAAAGACTGTGGCCTAGAGAGAAAAGCATACAAAACTCACAAAGCTGAGTTGTACTGAGGCTAAGAGACCCAGTCAACCATGTGCACCTCTCTGCACAGTTCTAAGCACAATGTAAATGAAATGTCTCACTGACATATCAAATCAGTTCTCTGTATTTCTGGTTTGAGGGCTTTGAAGACCTAATAATATACAACATAATAGTTTTTGGAAAACCCTATATTTTCTAGAAACATAAATGGAATTGAATTTTCTTAACCATTCCCCCCCTTGTTTGTTTGATAGAGGGTTTCACTACATTCAAGGCTGGCCTGGAACTCTTTGTGGAGACCAAACTGCCTGCTTCTACACGTGGGCCACCACACCTGGCACCTTTTCATGTTTGTAAGTTATTATGTCATGCTTAATTAATGAAGCAGGATTTTTTAAATAAGATTTATTTATTATGTATGTAGTGTTTCACCTGCATGTACACCTGCAGGCCAGAAGAGGGCACCAGATCTCATTATAGATGGTTGTGAGCCACCATGTGGTTGCTGGGAACTGAACTCAGCACCTTTGCTCTTAACCACCTCTCCAGTCTAGCAACAGATTTTTCTTTCTTTCTTTCTTTCTTTCTTTCTTTCTTTCTTTCTTTCTTTCTTTCTTTCTTTCTTTCTCTCTCTCTCTCTCTCTCTCTCTCTCTCTCTCTTTCTTTCTTTCTTTCTTTCTTTCTTTCTTTCTTTTTGGCAACAGATTTCTTATATCCGCTTCTATGATATTAGTTGTGACATATTTTGAAGTATATAATGAAAACTTGGTCTCACAGTATGGTGAAAAGGGGCATAGCTCATGATCTTCTGAAAGGCCTTGGAGCCCCAGATGGCATCAGATCAGACCACACTTGAGCATCATTGGGTTAAGAATACATTCCAGCGCAAGGAGGGAAAAAAAATCTCCAGCGAATGAGTTGACAGTGTAGAAAGCTATGAAGTCTGAGTCATGGCATGGGGGAGGGTTGGAATACTGCGATGTAGTGCTACTTGAAGTTTAGCATGTCTAAAAATCTTCTGCATTCCTTGTTTAAATGCAAATTCTGATTCAGCTGATCTGGAGCAAGGCTCTAGATCTGGCATCTCTAGAAAACTGTTGGGGGATTCTAATGCTCCTCAGCCTGCATTTCACCACGGGTAGCAAACTCTGTATATTATAAAAAACACTTGAGCAGAAGGCTACAGTGGTATGCCCAGGTCAGCTGGGGTATGGGAAGGACTGAGTGAGAAAAGGGCAAATACATTCATGTTGTTGGCTCTTTAAAAGTTCATTAAATAAAGAGCCAGGTGGTGGTGCTTTAATACCAGCATTTTAGAGGCAGAGGCAGGCAAGTTTACAGCCTGCTCTACAGAGTGAGTTCCAGGACTGCCAGAGCTACACAGAGAAAACTTGTCTAAGAAAGCCAAAAAAAAAAAAAAAAAAAAAAAAAAAAAAAAAAAAAAAAAAAAAAAAGAAAAGAAAAAAAAGAAAAAAAAAGATACATTTTTTTTTAAGATCACATAACATAAGAAATTTGGGCTTTTCTAACTAATCCAGCCACTGTGTTTGTTGAGGCTGCGGGCCATGTTGAGGCTGTGGGCCATGTATTTGGTCTTAAGACCGTAATGTTATCAGTAGAATAATAATGTCATGATATTACTAAGCTGATGTCATCATTATGGCACAGAATTTGATACATTTATAATTTTTTATATAGAAATTACTTTGTTTTTTCCAAGACAGGTTTTCTCTGTGTAGCTTGCTTTGTAGACCAGACTAGCCTTGAACTCAGACATCTGCCTTCCTCTGCCTCCTGAGTGCTGGGATTAAAGGTGTGCAAATTACTTTTTAAAGGCTTTGCAGGTGCTAATATTATGACAATACTGTTTCCTCTATCAGATACCTAAGATGTAAACTAAATCCTATTTACCAAAATGTAGAACTTTCAGTAGAGTTTCTTCTCTAGTGTTATTTCCTATTTGTTTATGATCATTCCTTATAACTAACTTCAATGACATGTATTTATAACCAAATTTAGCCAATCAGCAACTTGACTACAAATTGGGGGGGGTGCTTTTTTTGTGTGTATGTCTGCGTGTGATGTATGCCCGTGTGTGTATGGAGGCCACATGTATGTATGGAGGTTGGTGTCAAGTTTTTCTCTGTCGCTCTCCAGCTTATTCTTTTGAGACAGGATCTCTCCCTGGACTCGGGAGTTTATGGTTATAGCTGCACTGGATAGCCAGCAAGGCCGGGGACACTTCCTCTGTAATGGGCTTACACGGCTTTTTCTGTGGCTACTAGAGGCCTGAATTCAGCTCCTGTACTGCTTAGTTTCTGTTGTGATTTGTTTGTCTTTTGGTTTTTGTCCATTTTACATATGCTGGAGTCATTTAGGAAGACAGGATGTCAGTTAAGGCACTGGGAGGGGTGTCTATAGGGCATTTTCTTGATTAAAGAATGATACGGGGAGTTCTTTCTCACTGTGATTGTATCACTCCTGGGCAGGTGGGCCTGGGTTATATGGAAAAGCAGGCTGGACAAGCCATGAAGAGCAAGCCAGTAAGCAGCAGCCCTCCATTGCTTCTGCTTCCATTCCTGTGCCCAGGTTCCTGCCCCAACTCCTCTGGATCCTCCCCACATCCCCACCCGCTCAACTCCATATCTTTTCTTTCTCTCTTTCTGTAAAAAACAAACAATAAACATTTACACCCCAAAAGCCCATACAAAAACACGAAAGTGGAAATCAATAAGCAAAAAAAAAAAAAAAAAAAAAAAAAAAAGCATTATGAGACAAATAGTGTATGGAAACCCCATTGAGTTACTTCATGCTGGCTTACTGTGAAGTGTGCCTAATGCACCCAGTGTATTTATGATGGGCCACAGCTGTAAGCTGAAAGAAGCCCTTTCCCCTCCAACTTGCTTTAAGCCATGCTTTTACCACAGGAATAGAAACCAGACTAGGACAGGCCCTCATGTTTATGCAGCAAGCATTCTGCCCACTGAACTATCTACGTAGCCCATAACCACAAATCTTGATCATGTGTCAAATCTGTCACTTCTTAAGATTTTAAACTCTAGATTTCTTGGTAAGCTTATAGTTCTTACTGAAATGGTTCTTCAACCTTACCTACTCCGTGGGCTCCCTCAGTTCGTCTCCTTCATTGTCTCCATTTGTTCCTTACCCTGTGCAGTCTATATATAGGTCATTCTATTAAACAATGTGTGTGCTCATTTTCTCTCCACAACTCCCTCGACTTTTTTTTAGATTTTTTTTTTTATATATATATTTAATGTGCACTGGTGTTTTCCCTGCCTGTGTGTCTGTGTGAGGGTGATGCATCCCCTGGAACTGGAGTTACAGACAGCTGTAGGCTGTCATGTGGGTTCTGGGAATTGAACCTGGGTCCTTTGGAAGAGAAGCTCCTGCTCTTAACCACTGACTTTTTGTCATTTCTTTTGCCAATGGTCTGTTCTCTGTTCTTCATAGCTGTTAACATGATTTGCAACAGTGCTGTGATTCACAAAAGTGGGGTAATTAGGTTTGCTACAAATTTGTTACCAACCTCTGTTGTTAACTACCTGGAGTAGCTTCTGTTGCTTAATAATATTTATGCCAGGTGTGGTGGCACAAACCTTGGATCCGAGCATTTAGGGAGGCAGAGGCAAGCTGATCTCTGTGAGTTCGAGGTCAGCCTGGTCTACAAAGCGAGTCCAGGACAGCCAAGGCTACACAGAGAAACTCTGTCTTCAAAAACCAAACCAAACCAAACCAAAAACCAACCAACCAACCAAAAAGATTTATTTTTAAAATTAAAAAGCATACTTAGGTGTGTGAATTTTTTGCCTGTGGGCATATGTGCACATATGTATGTGCCTGGTATGGGCAGAAGTCAGAAGAGGGCTTCAAATCCCTTGGTACTGGAATTATAGATGGCTGTGAACTTCCATGTAGGGGCTGAGAATAGAACCCTGGTCCTCTGCAACAGTAAGAAATGCTCTTAACCACAGAGCCATCTCTCCTGTCCAATCCGTTTCCTTAGAGATTGAAACATTCCATCCTGCTGGGAAGCTCCTTAAGCAGGTAGATAAACAACGTAAAACCCCAGTATGCTCCAGGTTCCTAGCTTTGTGAACTGTGATGCACGCACGCACGCACGCACGCACGCACGCACGCACGCACGCACGCGTGGACTGAACTTGCTCTGGAGACCAGGCTGGCCTGAGCTCAGAGATCTACCTGTCTCTGCCTCCCAAGTCCTGGGACTAAAGGTGTGTGCCCACCTAGCTCACACTATTTCCAGGAAACCTTTTTATCTTCCTGTGTGCTAATCACAAGGCAACAGACTATCCTCTTCTGGACTGTCCTCAGACTATTCAAGGTTTAGACTACGGTGTGGACAGGTGGTGCTTTTCACATGACCTTACTGGAGTGTGATTTGGACCGCTTCCAAACAACTTGCCTCTTATGCCACTTACATGCAATTCACCTGTTTTAATTTTAATCAAATACATGTCTAGAGTTCATGGTTAGATAACAACTTTTCCCACTACTTCAACGTTCATTTCCTCCTCAAACTAGTACTGAGTTAATCACCAAAATATTAAAAATACATTATTTCAAGGCAGTGGTGTGACTCAACAGCAGAGTGCCTGCCTAACATGCACAAGGACAGGTTTGGTTCCCAGTTGTGAAAAATCACTCCTCTCCCCGTTTCTCTTTTAAAGAAAACACAATACCAAGTAAAAAGCAATATTAAGAATTTGGAATGCCGGGGCTGGAGAGATGGCTCAGTGGTTAAGAGCACTAGCTGCTCTTCCAAAGGTCCTGAGTTCAATTCCCAGCAGCCACATGGTGGCTCACAACCATCTATAATGTGATCTGGTGCCTCCTTCTGGCATGTAGGCAGACATTCAGGCAGAATACTGTATAAATAATAAACAAATCTTTAAAAAAAAAAAAAGAATCTGCAATGCCCTAAGGCACAACATTCTGAGTAAGTGAACTGCTGTGGCGTTCTACTGCTGAGGTGCTCTAGCCTGTTGGGTGTTTTAAAATAAGCCTAATATACTCAACAGAGAAAAGGCTTCATTTCATGTTTGGTTGGTATGGAAGTTTCATCTCTATTAGTTCCATTCAGAAACTAAGTTATTAAGAAGTCTTTCCCATCAGTAGTTGTTTCAAACCTCATAAACTAAGGGAGGTGCTGCTTGTTGCAAAAGTGGTGCAGAGTTAAGGATGCAGCTTTGTGGTAGGATGCTTGTAGCATGTATAGATGTGCCTCCTGCAGTACCACAGGAGAGCAGTGGAAGTGGAAGCAGAAGCCTGGCTTACTTCCTGAGACTGCCTTCAAAACCCAACAAAATGCTACACAATAGCTACTTCTCTAGACATAGACTTTGAAGTTGTATTTTTCCCATCCAGGCAAAGAGCTTGTAGTTCTAAGTCACCGTTTCTAACTGCTTTGGCTCAGTGGACTGAAGTCTGTGCACCCATTGCACAGGGATTTCTTTTATACTTGCCCCACAGAAGCAGCTTTTCTCCCAGACCCTGTGTCGCTCACTTCTTTGATCACCAACCAGCACCATGAGTGTTTACCAAGGCTGATTTTATTTAAAATTGAATTTGGAACAGATTAAGTTCATCTAAGTTTTCCTATGATTTAAAAAATGTTATGATGTTGTTTTGCATTTTGTTACATAGTACAGGGACTTAATTGTAAAATACATGGGTTTGCTATGTCAACCACTTAAGTGTACAATTTGATGACAGTACATAATCTTATTCAACCATTTGGTGCTAGAACAGTTTCAATCACCCAAAATGAAACTCTACAACCATTGGCAGTGACCCACGTTCCCTTGTTCCTAGAGTTCCCAATAACTTCTAATTGGCTTAGTCTCTACAAATTTACCTAATTAAAAAAAAAAAAAAAATCACAAGCCAGGTATAGTGGTACATGTCTTTAATCCCGGTACTCGGGAGGCAGAGGCAGACAGATCTCTGTGATTTCCAGGCCAGCCAAGGCTACACTGAGAAACCTAGTCTTGAAAAACAAAATTACATACTGGTGGGCTTGTGCCTGACTTCACTTAATGTTTGTCAGTCTTTGTCCCTGTGGTAATCCTGCCTGAGCCTCCCGCTGCCAGAGACTGCTGGGATTAACTACACTGTTGCCTTAGTTCCTTTAGAGGTTGAGAAATTGGTTTCCTGGGAATTTTGTATTTGACAGAAAAGATGAATAATTAAAAGCAATTATAGCTCCTGCTCTCTTGAGCCTTTTATTTAAATAAACAAGGCTATGTCTAAGCAATGATTGAAATGTTTTCAAATGCAGATTCCTAAATCTCAGGGTCAAGATTCTTATTGTAAGCCAAGAGTCTAGGGATTAGTTTAAAGGGCACCTAGGTGATGCACAAGGAAAGGCGTCCCACTGTGCGTCAAGATTCTCAGCGGAACCAATTTAGGCTGCAGGCTCTAAGTAAACCAGCTCACTGTCCTAATCCTCTTCATCTAAAAAAAAATAAAAAAATAAAAAAAAAAAAAAAATCCTGAAACTTAAGTTTTTTAGCTAGCACATGAAGTAATGGCTTTAATTACAACATTTTCATACATACGTATATTCTAGTTTGTCCCTTCCCACAACCACTATCTTCTGCCCGAAACCAGAATCTTAGATGTCAACCTGGTGATAGTTTATCTGCTAGGGCAGGAACAGTCTTTCTATGGTCACAGCACTTTCTTCCTTTTAATAGAAAAGTCTGAGTAAGAAGCACTTGCTCAACCATTATTCACTTCCACTACAAATGGCAGCAGCAGAGTTTCAGGGTATTAAAAATATGTGCCCAATTCACTCTTTTGGTAACTGCTCTTAAAGAAACTTGCTCAAATCAGAAACTAGCTGCCAGTCTGACTGGGTCCCATCTCAAAAGACAGAAGATTATTTACTGCAGACGCAGATCTGTTTAATGTGAGGCTTAATCTCATGTTCTCCCAGTAACTGCTTCCAAGCCTTAGGAAGGAGCTAGGATTTCTTTTTAGAACCAGCAATGTAAGGGTAGCCACATCTACTTGGAAGGTGGTTATGTTTCTATGTGTTCTAATTAATGGTAACCTTTATGTATATGAATGCTGTTTTCATGTACATCAGAAGGGGAAATCAGATTCCATTATAGATGGTTGTGAGCCACCATGTGGTGGCTGGGAATTGTACCTGGAACCTCTGGAAGAGTAGACAGTGCTCTTAACCACTAAGCCATCTCTCCAGGCCTTCATGGTAACCTTTAAAAACACAAAGCTATTTTGATGTGGTCTGTATTAATCATGTTTCAAAGAAGCTCAAAAGACTAAAATATCTCTCCCTTACATAAAGAAAAAGTCTGTGGAACACTACATAAGAGAATTCCCATAAAAACCAGGGTAACTGCTATACCTTCCTATAACCTGGACAGCCACCTGCCTCAATGGATTATCTTCTTTATGGTGATCTAAATTTAGATAAGTACAAATCACGGCAAAAATTAAAGTTTTCATCTTTAATGAAATGACTTTGGAAATAACGTACATTTCCATGACGCCAGCACTACAGTTTTTGGAGTCACAGCAAGATACACAGAATTACATCTGTAATTACTATGAACGCCAACATTTCAGGCAGTAATTTCTGTTACATGGCAAACAAGATCAAGAAAGCAACCATCAAACAAAAGAGACCCATAGCTTCAGACAAGGCAAATCCCAGGATAGCGTATGAGAACAGCTGCTGCTTCAGCGAAGGGTTTCTAGAAGACACAACACAGGTGACGGTTACTTTGAAATATTCATGTCAACACATTTGGTAAATGGTAAAGAATCAGATAACGTGTGTGCCGATCTTTGCAAACTATAAAGTTCTATGGAGGTGCTATCTCCCTATACCACAGTGCCTCTCTCCTGAATTATTTTTTCCCACTCCTAGTCACGAGGCATAAAGACAGCAAGCTATCTTTGTATGCAAATATAAATACTTAGTTTACAACCATTTTGAGGGATCCTGACATTCGTGTTCCTCTTGCCCCGTCTCCTGACTGGTTGGGGTTACAGGTGTGTGCTCTCGCCCGTCCTTCTCACCACTCTGAGTAAGTGACTAGCGGACACAACTCACAACATATAATGCAAGACACACAATACACTTCATTCCGAGGAGCTACTATTTCATTACTTTCCTATTTCCAATGACAGCTTCCCACTGTATCTTTAGCGTCCTCCGGGGCAGAGTGATTACCTGGCATAACCAATGATAAGACTGCCAAAGACTGTCCCAATACCAGCACCAGAACCAGCAACTCCTACTGTTGCAGCGCCCGCACCAATGAATTTGGCAGCAGTATCAATGTCTCTGCTGATTACACTGGTCTGAAACTCCCTTCGGATCAGCTGGCACACACCATTCTGGGCCCCATTAAATACTGTAGAGCCCTGGGAACAGGAAAGAAGGCAAAAGTCAGTTTAGTAATCATATCTACTTTAACTCCTGTAGTGCCAAAATGGTAATTTCTTTATATTGTAGCTTGGTATGAATAAATAAGTGTATGGCACAATGAAAAAGAACACTAAGAGCCTGGAGTAATTCTTACATTATTTAAGATAGTTAGCAATACCTATACCTTCTAGGGTTGAACAGAATAGTGAAGTATGCTTTTCAACAAAGAATATTTTAATCTTAAGTACAGATAACTCAAAGCTACCAACTACATAATCCTGGAGCAAGAGGCCACCCTGGAACCATTCATTAATATACCCCTTCACTCTATCAGAACTGTACGACTTGTTTGACAGTGTTTCCTAATTTCTATCATTACCACTTACCTCTCCAGTCCTAGTGTCTGGTCGAGATAACACTGATGCAGAAATTGGTCTATAAGCAATTCTGGATCCAGCTCGGATCTATTAGTGGAAGGAAAAGGAAAAGGAAAAATTTCAAGTATTAAGAACAGAGACTAGTCTCCAGTGACCTTCTGGTAGCTGTACATTCTAAAGGAGAAAGCAGAAGAGAACCAGCGGAGAGTCATTTATCGGTGCAACTAGCTTTGGTGTTTGGTCATTTTGAATACACGAAGCCAACCTAACACTTCATGCTAGTGAACTGTAAAACGTTGGATCTAATCTATTCGTGAACAAAATCCCAAGAACAATTAGTTACAAAGTGACTAAGTGTTGCTGTGTAAGTTTCAATAATTTGTAGTGCTGTAATTCAAGTTTAGGTGGGCCAACAGGAGTGTTAGGAGTGTCGCTATGACTGCTGTCATTTAGAACAGTCCAGCAGTTAATCGAGCTCCCACGATTTCCAAAGTATTCCTAAATGCCTATTAATTATAAATTTACTGCAGAATTTAAGCAGTTTGATGGCAGCTTTAAGAACTGGGGAAATGGCTCTCACAGTAAGGACATCTTGCAGCCCCGGCTTCTCTGCCCTTGAGTGTCCACGGACACTAAGGTCACAGAAAATCCCTTCAGAACCAGGACCTGCTTCTCTAGGACAAATCCTTTAGCTTTAGACTTGGCTTAAAACCTCCAAAAAGCAAGCTTCAGGGCTCCCCCACCGCCTCTCTCCGCCTACACATGGAAGCAAAGTCCCTCCCTCTGCAGCGGCGAGTTTGACCTACAGACAAGCACGGGCAGCGTCGCGGAGGGAACTAGGCCTCAGCGGCCCCCTCCTCCTCCTCCTCTAACTTCCCAGCACCCCGACCTTCGCGCCGAACCCCCCAACTCCGCAGGGACCGGGAAGTGGGGGGAGGGGGGCGCGCCCAAGGAGCAAGGAGGCTGTGACCTACGCCGAGTGGGCCTGACAGCCAGGCCCCGCGGGGACGCATGGCGGGAGGGGAACAGTCTGCCGGCCCCAGGGCTGGGAGGGAGGGAGCAGAGGACATCGTGGCAAGGGTGAAGGAGAGCCGCTCCCTCCGCGTGTTCGCTGGGCCGAGGCCGGGGTTACGCACCAGAGCGGGGGTGCGGGCGAGCTTGGCGCAGGCGAACATCTTTCCTCCTGGCGGCGCGGCGTGGATCTAGGTGACAGGCGACGTGGGCTCCTCTCCCGCTTCCTCTCTGCGGAGCGGAAAGAGGCTTAAGGTCAAGTGTCCCCCAGGGGCCTGCCCTTCCCACCCCGGCCCCGAGGGCCCCCGCGTAGACGGTCGCCGTGGCCGCGTGCCCGGAAGGGGCAAGCCCGCTGGATGGGGCCCGGCGGCCCGCTCCCCGCGCCCTCCGCTTACCTTCCGAGGCGGCGGCGGCGGCGGCGGCAGCGGCGGCAGAGGTCGAAGCAATGGGGCTGGGCGCGCAGGCGCGATGCGGCTCTTATCCACGCCGCAGCACCCGGATGGAGAAGGCGGAGGGAAGACGCTCAAGGTCACTTTGTAACAACTTTATTGGTAACCGGCAGAGGAAGACAAAGACAGGCTGGCCGGGCTGTGAAATGAGACGGAGGAGCTCACTGAAGGCGGACTGCGCTAACCGCCTTGTTACTGTCACTAACGGTGAAGATAAATTTTATTTTATTTTTTCGTCGCTCTTGGGGACTGAAGCTAGCACCTTGCACATGCCAGTCAGGGATTCTACCCCCGAGGTACAAGCCAACCCTCTTTTCACTTTTCTTTCAGATAGGGTGGGCAGTTCAGGCAGGCCTTGAGCTCAGTATGTAACCGAGGGGAGCCTTGAACCTGTGATCCTCCTGTTTCAGCCTTCCAAGTAGCTAGGATTACAAGTCTGCACCACCAGGTGCACGCTAAGCGGGGTTATTTCTTTATAAGAACCTAAAAAAGTTTTTTGTTTTTTGTTTTTTTGTTTTGTTTTGTTTTTAAGACAACCCAATTCTTCCCCAGAAAGAGGGATTGACTAGAAGTACTGGGATTAACAAATGAGGGGATCAAGAACTTTGCAACCAGGTAGACCAGGCTGGCCTCCAACTCACCATGATCCTCATGCCTCCGCCTTCCAAGGGCTGGGATTAAAGGCGTGTGCCATTGTGCTTGGCTTTCCTCCAGATAGATAGATATCTAAATATAAAATAACTATATAAAAATAAAACTTGCCCAGCCTGTATAATGTTATAACAATGGTGTTTTCCATGGCCCTCTCTCCAGCCCCAGAAAGTAACCATTCTTTCTGATTTTGTGAACTTGACCACTCTAGATCCTTGGTACAAGTCATACATTATCTGTCTTTTTGTAACTAGCTGCTGTTTCTTTTTATGTTTTAAAAACTTTTTATTGATTCTTTGTTTCTTTTTATTTTATTTATTTATTTATTTATTTTTATTTTTGGTTTTCCGAGACAGGGTTTCTCTGTGTAGCCTTGACTGTCCTGGACTCACTTTGTAGACCAAACTGGCCTAGAACTCACAGTGATCTGCCTGCCTCTGCCTCTCAAGTGCTGGGATTAAAGGTGTGATTCTTTGTGTCACATCATGCACCCCAGCCCCACTCATCTCACAGTCACCTCATATTTGCCCTTCACCCTTGTCACCCCCCCCCAAATAAAAATCACATACATATAAATAAACAAAACAAAGCAAAGCATAGAAAACATCTCATTGTGGAAACTATAGTATGTCA
The DNA here is from genome assembly GCA_907169655.1 of Acomys percivali. Taxonomy (NCBI): domain Eukaryota; kingdom Metazoa; phylum Chordata; class Mammalia; order Rodentia; family Muridae; genus Acomys; species Acomys percivali. Next base: position 47,248,898 of record OU015750.1, read on the forward strand.
CAGTGTGTCCCACAGTGCTTCGGTCTGTCCACACATCTTTACTTGAAAACGTTCATTGCGATGAGTCATTGGTGTGGTTCCATGACACCATCACTGGATCCTCACTGGGATTTCTTCTAGTTATCCTGTTGTTGCTCTGTGTCATGGAGATCCTGTAGCTTTGGATCAGCAGCGATAGCCCTTTCACGAGTCCCAACCATCTGCAGTCCATACAGATTTGGGGGTGAGCCAACTCAGAGCCCTGGATGTGAGCCTGGGTGGTAGCTGAGCTGGTCGGTGCATTGGATCTCCATTATCCACACTATCAGGGCAAGCTCTCCGGTACTGCTGTGGCTAGGCCACCCAATGCTGCCATTGGCAGGAGGCACGGTCAGTCAGCTCCCCTGCTCTCATGACCTTGTGGCCAGTTCACCCAAACCCAGATGTCCAGAGCCAGTTCCGCTGTGCTATCCAGTCAAAGTGTGGGCCCACTCTCCCCAGCGCTGCAGCCTGCAAGGGGCTGGGCCAACATTCCCTCTCTCACACTCTCAGGTTTGGCTCACCTTTGCCTTCACCATCAGGGCCAACCGCACTGTGTTGCCCAGGGGAGGTGCAGGACCCACTCTGCCAACTGCTACAGCTAATGAGGAGGCAAGACTAGCTCTCCCCCGCCACATCTGGCTAGGTGTGTGAGGGGTAGTGGTGGTGGGCATCACCCCTGCACCCATGCCACTTCACAGTTGACCGGTGGTGAGGCCAGCTCTCCCTCACTCTTGCCCTTGGGGCTGGCTCACCTGCACTGCCCCACCCCCCTAGGGTCAGCTCTGCTATGCTCTCCAGGCAAGATGCAGAGCCCACTCTCCTGAGTGCTGCAGCTGGTGAGGGGTAGGGCTAGCTTTCCTAAGCTCGTGACCCTGAATGGCAGAGGTGGTGAGGGACAAGGTGTTGGGTGTGGGCATCACTCCTGTGTCCATGTCACCCTATTGCAGACAAGTGGGAGGGGGTCAGCTCTCTAACACTCACGCCCTTGGGCTAGCTCACCCACATTCCTGCCCCCAGGGCCAGCCCTACTGCACCCCCTGGGCAAGGCTCAGGGCCCACTCTTGTTCTCTGGAGTACTGCTGCTGGTGAGAGTGCCACAGCCAGTTCTGCACAGGCCCTGAACATCCACGTGGTCCCTTGCAGCTCCTCCACCAGGGATAGCCTCACGTTCTCTAGTGGCAATATGAGACATGGACACCAACCCCTGTCAAGGCCCCAGCAGCAGCTCAGGCTAGGACTTCACAGTGGCCTCAGGTGGCAGGGATGGCCATTCACAGCAGGCTAATTTTCTCCTCCCTCACGTCTCCAGTTCCACCTCGTTCATAATGCTCAAGCTGCTCCCCTTCTCCTTACCCATCTGACCACCACAGGCTCCCTAGCTCACACATTGTGGTGGCTCCCACGGCAGGCAGGCCATGCAGCCTGTGGCTCCTGGGTGACATCCACTGGTTTTTGTGTTGTGGCAGCAAGCAGGTGTGACAGCTCACCTGAGCTGAGCCCCAGAAGGGCAGGTCTGTGGGTGGCATGGCAGTCTGCAGGTCTCTGTATGGCTTCCTACTCTCTCACTGTGCTTCCTGGGTTTGATCTGATTTTTATGCACGCTAAGCACAGAACAGCTTTGGCCACCAGGCCAGGCATCAAGCTAGGATGAACAAAGGACTGCCATCTGCTCTGTCCCGATTGACAACACCATCAACAAGGCATCTCTTTGCCCATTGCCAGGGGATTCTTTTAAGTTTTCTTAATACATTTATTTACTTACTTTGTACATATGTGAGGGCAGGCATATGTGTATAGATGCATATGCCAGTGCGCATGTAAAGGTTGGAGAACAACTTGAGGGACTCGGTTCCCACCACATGGATCCTAGGAATTGAATTCAGCTGAAATCAAGTGTAGGGCAAAGCAAGCACCTTGACTCACCGAGCTATCTCACAGCATACGCACCTCTCTCTTAAGTTCATGTTTTAGGTTTTGAGATTGGATCTAGTTATATAATCCATGCTGGCTCGGAACGAGGTATCCTCCTCCTGCCTCAGGCTTGAGAGTGCTGGGATTACAAGTGTGCACCACCACACTTTCACATAGCACATGTTTTTCCTGTTCATTCTGGTTGAGGCATATGTCAGAACATTTCTTTCTTTCTTTCTTTCTTTCTTTTTTTTTTTTTTTTTTTTTGAGACAGGGTTTCTCTGTGTAGCCTTGGCTGTCCTGGACTTGATTTGTAGACCAGGCTGGCCTCAAACTCACAGCGATCTGCCTGCCTCTGCCTCCCGAGTGCTGGGATTAAAGGTGTGCGCCACCATGCCCAGCTCCATTTTTTTCTTTATAAGACTGGATAATATCCATATATATCATATGTATATTTGCATATATACACACATATATGTATCACACATGGCTTAACCATTCATTGGTGATGGACACTTGGGTTGCTTCTACTTTTTGGCTATTGTGAATAACGCTGCTATGACCACAGATGTAAAAATACCCATTTGAATCCCCATCTTGGATTCTTTTGGGCATATACCGCAAAATACTGCTGGGTCATATAATAATTATATTTTAAAACACTATACTGTTTTTTCACAGTAGCCGAGCCATTTTATATTTCTACAGTAAACACAAGATTTCCAGTCTCTCCACATTCTTACCAGCATGCACACTCTCTTACACACTCACTCCTGCTTTTTCTCTTCTCTTCCTCCCTCCCTCCCTTCTATATCTCTGTCTTCCTCTTTCTCCTTCTCTCTTTCCCTCTCTCCCTCAGTTCCCTCTTCTTCCTCCTTGCCCTCCCTCTCTTCCTTTCTTTACGGGTCTTATGTATCCCAGCCTGGCCTTGAACTTGCTCTGCAGCCAAGGATTACTGTGAACTGCTAGGAGGGTCATAGTTATCTATGAGAGAAGTAGTAGATTACAGGAAACAAGAACAGAAACTAAGATTTATTATTGTTGAGACACCCTCTCTATATAATTCTGGCTATCTTGGAACTCACTATGTAGGTCAGGCTGGCCTTGAATTTAGAGATCTGTCTGCCTCTGCCTCTTGAGTACTGGGATTAAAGGTATGCACCACCATGCCTGGCTGTCTTTTTTCATTTAAAAAAAAAAAGCTCTTATTAATTAATTTTTTTCAAAAAATACTTATTTTTATTTTATATGTGTGAGTGTTCTGCATGGATATGTATGTAGCCAGGGAGGCCAGAAAAGGATAGCAGATTCCCTGGAACTGGAGTGACAGACGGTAACAAGGCATCATGTAGGTGCTGGGAACCAAACTTGGGTCTTCTGTAAGAGCTGTAAATGTACTTACTTAGCCACTGAGCTTCCTTTTTGTTTTTTCGAGACAGGGTTTCTCTGTGTAGCCGTGACTGTCCTGGACTCACTTTGTAGACCAGGCTGGCCTCGAACTTACAGAGATCCGCTTGCCTCTGCCTCCAGAGTGCTGGGATTAAAGGCGTGTGCCACCACGCCCAGCTGAGCTTCCTATTTTTTTTATTTTTTATTTTTTTATTTTTAGCTTTTATTAATGTGTCTGTATGTTTGCCTGGGCGAGTTTCTGCTGTGTGTGTGAGGATACTCATGGAGGCCAGGGTAGGTGCTGGGATTCCCCAGAGCTGGGGTTGTGGGTGGTTATCAGCTGCTTGCCATGAGTGCTGCAAACCAAAGTCCTCTCTTCTAGACCCCGAGCCATCTCTCCAGACCCGCTTCCTTCAGATTTGATTTATTGCTTGCTTTTTTGGTTCTCACAGAATATTGGTCCCTAAGGACAGAGTATTGCTATATCCACACAGTTTAGAAAATGCTTGGCTTACAACTCAATTAATTAATTTGGGCAGTCTGTAATTATTGAGCAATAAGGTTGAGATGTAATACAGAAATTGTTAATCTTTTAGTTTTGTGTGGCTGTGTTATTTGATGTGTTATAGTAAAAATGGGCTTCTTAACAATGTACGTTAGGGATGTTTTAATAATTCACAGTGATCGATAACTTAGTACTTTCTCTGCTGTGCTACCATTCATGGAAGCACAGGTTAGCACTGCTAAGTGCTCAGTGAACGGTAAGTTTCAGGTCTTGGTGAAGGACGTGGACAGACTTTAGGCCATAGCCCTACTCAGTATTCTGAACTTATACTCCAACTCTTAATGCATGCACGGATACGCTATGCCTGTTTGAGAGTAGCATGTGTCTGTGTGTCTGGCTTCTTTATGTTGGCTAGGATTATTTTGTATACAGGGATACAGGGAGGTTTTACATGCATTTCAGTGGGTTTATTTTGTTCTGTTGTGTGTGTGTGTGTGTGTGTGTATGTTTTTGAAAACCAACTGTAAGTGTAAGTCCCCATTCTCCCTCAAGAAGTGGAGACCATCTATTTTTTTTAGAAGACTTGCATATTTAACACATGCTTAAGAGATGAGAATTTTTATAATACTAACAAAATAAGAGAGTTTTTCTTCATTTTTTTAAAGTTTAAAATTATTTTTAATTTTGTGTGTGTGTGTGTGTGTGTGTGTGTGTGTGTGTGTGTGTGTGTTAGGAGGCTTCAAACATGCAATCCCTGACCCTGTGTTAGGGATTGAATTCTGATTCTCTGGAAGAACAGTATAGTCTTGATTGCTGAGCCAGACCCAAACTATTTTTTTTCCTACACTAGTCTAAGGGAGGTATTTGTAGATTAAATTATTAGTCCTGATGTTATGTGGTTATAAAGCTACTCTATCAATTAAGAAATTCTGGGGATTCCATATTGTGCAAATGCATTATGCTGATTAATGCTCATTTTGAATTCACTTCTGGCTTATTACGTCCTGATAGCAGTTACACAGCACTGACTGTACCTTTCTCAGCACCTTTTCCTATTGCTAATTTAAATAATGTTATCCATTATATAGATACTGTCACACTCTAAACTACCCAGCTCACCTTTCTAAGGATTTCTACTCTAAGCATTTTGGTAATTAGATTAGTGTCTTATGGTGCATTCCCAAGTCAGGTATGGATATATAATTTTAAAGTGTATTTTTTGGAAGCAAAACATTAAGGAAGCACATTCCACAGAATAGTATCGGTAAGTGGAAACATCAAGATTTGTTCGTATGTTAAACTAGGGCTTTGCCAAAATTGCCTCCTTGATTTGAAGTAGGCAAGATGAAGACTTTGATTTTTGCAGGCACTGGAGAGGAACCGGTCAGACGAACACTTCTGATCGGCAAATACAGCACAGCCAAGTTATTAAATGAATATCTGAAGGCTTTGAGTTGAGAAGGCCAGGCTTTCCTTGAGGTAAGGACAATCCAAATTTCGAAGCCATGTGTGGGGAAAACACTTTGTCCTGTTTTTGCTTACACAGCAGGCCAGCCATTTTTACATGTCTCTGTGTGGGTTCCTGTGTGCAGCAGGTGACCACATGTGACTTAACTGCAGGTTCTTCCCAGTTGTTCTTTGGTCAGATTCTGTCTTTCATGACCATTTCTGTCTTTTCACCTTCATCCAGCAGAACTCATATCTGCGAAGGAGCACAGCAAGTGTGTATCCTTAAAGCAACAGCGAAGCTTCAAAGGGGCCTGCAGTGCTGTGCATCTACAGTCCCAGCAACGGAGAGTCAGAGACCGGAGCATCAGTTGGGTTCACCGTTTTGAAGCCAGCCTAGGCAACATAATGAAACCATGTCTCCAAAGAGCCAAACCAAATTAACCCAAAACAACTCTCAGCCGGGCATGGTGGCGCAGGCCTGTGATCCCACCACTTGGGGAGGCTGTGAGTTCCAGGCCAGCCTGCTTGACAGTTCAGGACAGCCAGGGCTACACAGAGAAACTGTGTCTCAAAAAACAAACAAACAAAGCAAAAAGCAAAACAAAACAAAAAACCCCACCCAAACTAAACTAAACTAAAATAAAACCTAAAAAACAAAAAACCCAGCTTTCTCAACATTCTCTCCCAAACAACCCCAATATGGACAATTCTTCAACTCATAAAAAATTGTACAGTTGTATATTTTAGGCTCATATTTTTAAAAATATTTATTTATTGCATTTACAGTGCTCTGCCTGCATGTACCCATTTACACCAGAAGAGGGCACCAGATCTCATTATAGATGATTGCGAGCTACTATTTGGTTGCTGGGAATTGAACTCATGACCTTTGGAAGAGCAGGCAGTGCTCTTAACCTCTGAGCCATCTCTCCAGCCCAAGCTCATATTTTAATTTAGTGTAATTTACATGTTTTTGGAAAATATTTGTCTATTTGATTTGTCTATTTTTTATCTTTATTTTTATTTCACATGTTTGGTGTGCTTGGATGTCTGTCTGTCTGTGACAGTATATATGCAGTACCCCGAGGAGGCCAGAAGAGGACGTCAGACGCCCTTGGGACTGGAGATACAAACAGTTTTACTCTATCACATGGGTTCTGGGAATTGAACTCAAAGTCCTTAGAAGAGCAGCCAGTGTTCTTAATCACTGAGCCACCTCTTCAGCCCCCAGATTTATTCATTTTTATTTTATGTGAGTGTTTTTCCTGCAAGTATTTAAGTGCACTGTGTGTTTGCCTGGTGCCTGAGAAGGACAGTGGAGTGCACCAGATTCCCTGGCACTGGAGTTACAGACGGTTGTGAGCCACTATGTGGAACAGAACTCAGGTCCTCCACAAGAGCAGCAAGCGCTCTTCATTGGTGAGCCATCCCTCCAAGCCCTAACTCAAGCAGCCAATTAAATTACTTAATTCGTTTCCCATTTTATTCTCCAAGAGGCACACCAGGTGTTCTACGCCTTCACCTCTTCCTCCTCCGTTGCCTGCATCAGAGCATAAGGATCTTAGCTGTAGGTACATTTATTATTTTTATTATTGCTAGACGTTGTTTTTTCTGCTCTGAAACTTCTTTAGATGAGTTTTTTGAGAGATTGTGTTAGTTAGTTAGTTAGTTAGTTAGGTTTTTTTTGGTTTATAAGACATGATCTCGTATAGTCCAGGCTGGCCTAGAACCCACTGTGGAGTCAAGGTTGACTTTGAACTCCCAATTCCCTTGCCTCCACCTCCCCTATACGGGGATTATGGGATGCGCCACCTTGTCTGGCATGGAAGAGCCTTGTGGTAGGTAGAATGTTGCTTCAATTCTACCCCCTCCATAAAATGTCTGTGTTCCAGTCCTCAGAGCCTGGGAATGTGTCACTTCACGTGGTCACAGGGACCTCACAGATGAGACTAAATTAAGGGTATTGAGATGAGGATATTGTCCTGTATCTGGATGAACACTATAGAGCCACGGGAGGATTTATAAGGGAAGCGAAGAAGTCAGGATGTGGCCATGGAAGCCGAGTTAGAGTGACGCAGCATGAGAAAGGCTCCACTAACTGTGTCAAGCACTGGAAACAGAAGCGACCACTCACCAAGAATTGTTGGTAGTTTCCAGGAAATAGAAAGGGCTCAGGATAAATTTTCCTGTACAGCCTTCAGAAGTAGCACAGCGCTTCCAACACATGGAGTTTAATCTAATGAGACCCAGGTCAGACTTGTGAACTCCAAAACTAGGAGATAGCAAATCTGTGTTGTAATTGTCACTAAGTCTGTGACAATTTTTTTTTCCTGTGACAATTTGTTACAGCAGGATTTTTCCCCCCTCCGAGACAGAGTTTCTCTGTGTAGCCTTGGCTGTCCTGGACTAGCTTTGTGGACCAGGCTGGCCTCAAACTCACAGCCATCCGCCTGCCTCCCGAGTGCTGGGCTTAAAGGCGTGCGCCACCACGCCTGGCCTTACAGCAGGATTTTGAAGCTAAAAAAAAAAAAAGAAAAAAAAAAAAAGAAAAAATCTGTCACGGTCTTGTCAGATTCCATGTATGGTCCGCTTATATGAAAGCACAAACCAAGGGGGTGGGGCTGGGGCGGTGATTTGGAATTCAGGCGTTGAGTTACCCATCCTCAAGTGAGCCAGGCCATCTGCTATGGGTTTACTTTTGTACAATGCCGTGGATATGAACGGCAGTAGCAAGCAAGTGAGGGTGTGATCTCCAAAGGGCCAGTGAGTCCAGGCTGATTCAGGACACTTAAAAGTTTTGAGAGATACTTTGTAACCGTGTCTGCTTTGCTTCAGTAAAATCCACCTGGAACTCCGGGTCTTCAGTTACTTCATGTGATACATTTCAAACATGCACCGCCAAAGGCAGATGTAGAGGAAAACTGGAATCCACAGAATTAGGGTGTGCTGCTGCTGGTGACCAAGGTAGGATAAAGTGAAAGTCAGACCCAACTTCTTTACTGTCTTCCTTTGCTGTTGCCACTTTATTTAGACAAACAGCGTTACCCCTGAGATTTTCCAATTCCTTCTAGAAATTTCTTGCCTCAGCGTTTTTATTTAATTTGGATCTTTAGCCTGCCAAAATACTGACTCTTAGCCTCATTGGCACATGCTTTGATATCTGACGAACTTTTTTTTTTTTTAAAGTAAAATGATCTTTGAAAAATTATATGTAACTCATGCCTGGTGTTTGGTTTTTGTTAGGTTGTCTTTGGCACCTAATGGGAACACGATTAGCTCAGATGGGGAAAAGTTTTCATTTAAAATTTATCTGTCTATTTGTCTGTTTGTCCATCCATTCATATATTCACACAAAACTTACCTGCCTTATAGTTTTCTTAAGGTAGATAATTAATAGGATAATTCTTTATGCCTTTAAAGACTTTTTAAAAATTATTTTACCCTCCTCTCTTTTTCTTTTGTATTTATCTTTCTGATTCCCTAATTAGAGCCTCCATTTTTCTAATCAGATCACTTATGCCTTGCCATTCCCCTCTCTATTGCTCCCCTGCCTCCAGCAATGATCCTTTTTTTACTTTCCTGGTTTCTGCAATTACTCCAGGATATGTACTTATATAAAGATTTTGAGCTAGAAGCCTCAGGTGAGAGAGAACACATGACATTTGTCTTGCGATGCTCATCTGGAGTTGTTGGTCAGAGTTGTCCAAGAGACTCCCAAAACATTGTGCCCATTGTTATTGGTTGCCCCCAGAGGCAGAGGTAAGTACCCATTGCTGGAGATGCCATGCACTTCAGATACGGGGCCCGGAGACCCCTAAAATGAAACTGACCTGACAGTTTCCTTCTTAAGGAAAACAGGTGCCAGAAGGTGCCACGCAAACTTCCAAAGAAGGGGGGTGACTAATAGTCCTACCCAGCTGTGACACCTGTGAACCATGACCATGACCAGCATGTCACAATGATCCTAAGGCTGTGGTAGTGGTATGCACATCTTGACAGTAATAACAGCTCTCTAATTTGACTTAAGATCTTCTCAGCAAGAAGGATACCATGTCTGGAACCTAGCCAACTATCTGTGGCTAGTAAAGCCATGGATCTTGGAGGAGAACCTACAACCATTAATTTAGTAAGCCAGCATTGACTCCAATCTAAATATTTGTCCCTACGCCCACTAGTAAGTGTATTCCCCATCCCTCATCACGAAAGGGCAACATCATCAGGCATTACAGAAATGCTAACAAAACCACAACAATATGCCTGTGGTGACACATACCTTTCATCTCAGCAGTCGGTGGGCGGAGGCAAAAGGATCTCTATAGGTTTGAGGCCAGCCCGGTTTACAAACTAGGACTACACAGAGAGAAACCCTTTCTACAAAAAATAAATGTCATTTCACATCTATTGGGATGATCATTATTTTCTTTAAAAAATGGAGCTAGGTGTGCTGGCACATGATATTAATTCCAGCGACTTGGGAGCCTGAAACAGGATGATTATATGTTCAAGACTCTCAAAATATAGCTGTGGCTTAGGCTGGGTGTCAGAGAGTGTTAGAATGAGCAACCCTCCATGTCCCAAACAAACAAACAAACAAATGAAGAAACATAAAGAATAGAAGAAGGAAAGAAAAGGAGAAAGGAATGGGGGAAAGATTAGCCAAAATTTAAGAATATGAATGGAAGTCTTGGAGAAATCAGGGATACAAGGCACATACCTAAACACAATAAAGGCAATATACAGCAAGCCAATAGCCAAGACAAAACTGGTATCAGGGACAAGACAAGGCTGTCCACGCTCTCTGTATCTCTTCAATATAGTACTTGAAGTCCTAGCTAGAGCAATAAGACAACTAAAGGAGATCAAGGGGATACAAATTGGAAAGGAAGAAGTCAAATGAGCACTATTTGCAGATGATATGATAATATACATAAGTGACCCCAAGAATTCTACCAAGGAAATTCTACAGCTGATAAACACCTTCAGCAAAGAGTCTGGATACAAAATCAACTAAAAAAAAAAAATCAGTAGCCCTGCTGAGAAATAAATTAGGGGAACTACATCCTCCTCAATAGCCACAAATAATATAAATAATCTTTGGTGTAACTCTAACCAAGCAAGTGAAGGACTTGCACGAAAAAAACTTCAAGTCTCTAAAGAAAGAAATTGAAGAAGATATTAGAAGGTGCTCATGGATCAGGAGGATCAACAATCTACAAAAAAAAAAAGCAATCTCCAGGGTCAATGCAATCCCTATAAAAATACCTACACAATTCTTTAAAGACCTTGAAAGATCAATTCTCAACTTCATATGGAAAAACAAAAGACCCTGAATAGATAAAAACAATCCCGTACAATAAAAGATCTTCCGGAGCAATCTCCATCCCTGATCTCAAGCTGTACCATAGAGCAACAGTAATAAAAACAGTGTGGTACTGGCATAGAAATAGGCTGGTTGATCAGTGGAATTGAATCAAATAGAAGACCCAGAAATAAACCCACACATCTATGGACGCTTGACAAAATGCTCATACTGTCAAGCTGCTTCCTAAATATCTCCATTTGCACCCACAGGTTGGCTAGTGCTGCTCTTGCCCTTCGGTGATGCTTCATTGTGCAGTGGGTGGTTAACGGAGAGACTGAGGACACAGTCAAAGTGCTGAGGATCAGTGACTTCTGCTTGCTTCGCTCTACGTGAGACATCTATGTCATAACCCCAGGGAATATCACAGAAGAGGAAGTGGAAAGAACCTAATTTTTTTTGTTGTGTTGTTTTATAGTTAGAACAGAGAAGACACAATGAATTACTGATTCTTTTTCTTACTTACCAATTGCCTAAATGAAAAATGCATGATTTTAAGCTTTAAGGACTATTTATTTAATTTTGTGTGTATGCATGTGTGTGCCTGACTATATGTATGTGCACCATGTGTGTGCAGAGACCATGGGAGGGCACACCATGGGAGGGCATTAGCTGCTCTGGAACTTGGCATTACAGCTGGTGTGAGATGCTGGGGGCATGTTGGGAACCGAACTCGGGTCCTCTGAAGGAGTAGTGAGCACTCTTAACCACTGAGTCATCGCTCCAGCCCTGCCACATGGAGTGTTAGTTAACATTTCAGGAAATGAGCCAGGATGTTTTTCTGTATTTAAAAGAAACCCAGGGAAGGTGCTGTGTAAGGCGCAGTCACAGAACTGCACTTGTACAAGCTCTTGAAGCGTGTATATTTTTTTAATGCAGGAAAAGAACTTATGCTTTAACTCTCAACTTTTAAAAAAGAATTAGTTAATTTACTCAATATTCTTTAGGGACATCAGACATTAGACAATATTCTTCATTGGATATTACAATAATATGCAACATACTTTATTTGCCAATGATTTGTAATAATCTTGCGAGTCTATTGCAAAGTTCTAGATAGTTAGGTGATATTTTCTTTAGAGGTGACTTTAAAAACTCTTACACCTTTGCATTTCTTTTATGATGCAAAATTTTTAGTTATTATATGAAATAAAACATTCATTTTTATATCTGTTAGGTATGACATAGGATATTGAGTTTAAGGCCTTATGCATGCTAGGCAATCAGTCAAGAACTAAACTTATACTCAACCCAGATAAACATTTTTTGTTCAATACTGAAGTTTTAACCCAGACCCTTGTGCGCTAGACAAGTTCTCTACCACTAAGATACATCCCCAGGCACGTGTTTTACTCAATTTTTAAATTTAGAATTTGAGATATTTATTTTGTTGTTTTTTCAAGACAGAGTTTCTTTGTGTAACAGCTCTGGCTGTTCTAGACTCACTAGTAGACCAGGCTGGCCTCAAACTCACAGAGATTCACCTGCCTTTGCATCCTGGATGCTGGGATTAAAGGAGAGCACCACTACATCCAGCGTCAGAATTTTAAAATTTAAACAATGAAAATTACAAGAAGAGTGCAGATAACAATTGTATTACAAAATTTACTATTTTATTTTAGCCTTCTTTGCGTATGTGTTAGTATATGTGTGTGTGTGTGTGTGTGTGTGTGTGTGTGTGTGTGCATGGATATGTACAATACCTGTGTGTGTGGAGGGCGGAAGTTGACATCTGGGGTCTTTCTTGATCGTTTTCTACCTTACTCTTTGAGACAGGGCCTTTCACAGGACCTGGCGCTCATGGAGTAGGCTGAACTAGCTGGCCATGGAGCCCGGGGTCCATCCGCCATTGCCTCTAGTACCAGGAATAAAGGCAGCACTGCTGTGCTCATTTCTGCATGGATGCTAGGGATCTGAACTCAGGTCCTCAAGCTAGGGTGGCAAGCACTTGCTCTCTGAGCCATATCCTTAGATATTTCTCAATTCTCTGTCTCTCTCTCTGTCTCTCTCTCTGCCTCTCTGTCTCTGTCTCTCTCTCTGTCTCTCTGTCTCTGTCTCTCTCTCCCTCTGTCTCTCTTTCTGTCTCTGTCTCTCTCTCTCCTACACACACACATCTACACATATGACACGTCTATATGTGTTGACAGTTTGTAAGTATAAGATTATCTCATAATTTAAAAAAGTTTATTCATGTATTTTTAATTTTTATGTACATTGGTGTTTTACCTGCCTGTATGTCTGTATGAGGGTGTTGGATCACTTGGAACTGGAGTTACAGACAGTTGTGAGCTGCCATGTGGGTGCTGGGAATTGAACCCAGGTCCGATGGAAGAGCAGCCAGTGCTCTTATTCATGGAGCCATCTCTCCAGCCCAATTCTTTCACATTTTATTATTTTTTGGTTCCATATTAAAGTAAGCATTATGCCCACTGATATTTCTGTATGTGTTTCCTAAGAACCAGAAGATTCTCTTATGTAGCCAGAGAACTGTATCAAACTCAGGAAACATTACACCGACACAAAACTTTTATCTGCTCTGCAATCCACATTTCAGTTATCCAAGCACACCCCTTACGGAACTATCCACCTTTAACGCAAGGACTCATACAAACTTCTATTTGGTTGCTGTATCTCTTCATTCAGTTGTAGCATTTCTTGACGGTTTCTTTATCTCTCATTTTGTTCACCTTTGTAAGTCAACCTCATCCTTCTCCACGGCTATAATCATGCCAATTGTTCAGTTCTTGGTTGTATATAATGGAAGTTGTCTTTGGATGCTTAAAGAAAAGAGTTTATAACTATGGCACCAGCAGAGGACATACATGCCATAAACTTCAAACCCCTACCCAGATCTAGCCAATGGACAGGACACTCCCCACAGTTGAGTGGAGAGTGAGGTCTGACTTTCACACGTACTCTGGTCCCCCATATTTGACCACGTCCCTTGGAATGGGGAGACCTGGTGGCACTCAGAGGAAGGACAGCAGGTCACCGAGAAGAGACTTGATACCCTATGAGCATATACAGGGGGAGGAGGTCCCCCTCAGGCACAGTCATAGGGTAAGGGAGTAAGGGAAAAATGGGAGGGAGGGAGGAATGGGAGGATACAAGGGATGGGATAACCATTGAGATGTAACAAGGATAAATTAATAAAAAAAAAATCCAAAAAAAAGAGTTTATTATCTAGGAGCTCCTATAATGCCAGTATATAGTTATATCTCAATCCATAGAATTTATTTTCAGTTATGTTAATTTTATGTTTAATTTTATAAAACGGCTAATTTTACAATATGTTATATTTTCAGTATTTTAAGTATAACAATATTGTTAACAATGCTAGTATTAATAAATAAAATACTAATGATAAGTGATATTTCTTAAGCATGTATAATGTGCTGGGATTTGGCCTATTTGTCTTATATAACATATAATTTTATGGGGTAAATTCGGTTTTAGGCATCCTTAACATCATTTTAAAAATGAGGCAACCATGGATTGTGGAGGTTAAGTGGTTGTTCAGGTTCAAATAAGACATAACTTGAAAACCTTCCTTTAAGATATTTGAAAGAAAATAAATGTTTTATGATAACCTGGGATATTATATTAAATATTAGATCATTTGTCATTATATGACGGTGAGAAATGTATGCTGAAAAAACATACACCATTCAGCTTTTCCCTGTATGTGAAAGCACCTTACACACATGAACTCATGCTAATGGCCTGAGATCCTGAAGTGTGCACCTCAGAGAGTACCCACTTGGGGGCACCCACAATGCAGCTTTTCTGTCTGTTCACTTGCCTGGGAGCATGCAGCTCTGCAGAGCTGGAATGGAGCCAGCCGACAAGCTCAGCCTGTTCTAGTGGACTCAGACAGGCAGATCTGATGTCTCCAAAACCAGCTTCCTTTCCCTTCAAGTCCAAGAAGTATCTTGGTTTGTTACCCACACATAAACCATTATGTGATGCTTAAAACATTAATAATTAGCACATTTGCTACAAGCCAAATGTGCTATATATAATGTTAGGATTTAAAGCCAAAGACTAAAAATAATTTGCAGATAATAAAAGATGTATCTGTGTAATATATTTTAAATTTATGCTGTGTCAAAATTAAGAACACAATAATTTAGCAGCAGAGGTAAGAAGGTCAAGATATATATATCTTTCTTTCTTTCTGAGACAAGGTATTATTTAGTCCAGGTTGGTCTCAAACTATCCATGTAATCTAGGGAGAGTGAATGCTATGACTACAGGTGTGTACCACCACACACAGTGTATGCGGTACCAGGCATGGAACTGAAGTCCTCGTGAAGAGAGTAGAGAGACAGAGTGGCTGAGCTGGGTTAGGCAAGTACTATACTGAGAGTCAGCCTCAGCCCCCAAGTGAGGTGGTTTTGTTTGTTTCTGGTTTTCTGAGACAGGGTTTCTCTGTGTAGCCTTGGCTGTCTTGGACTCATTTTGTAGACCAGGCTGGCCTTGAACTCACATCAATCCGCCTGCCTAAGGAGTGCACTTTTAAAATTGCCTCTGCACTGTATTCTCACTTTATTGGCTCTCCAATAAGATTATATTATTATTGGTTCCCAGAGCAAAGGAGGCTTCTTGGAGATACTGCTGCAACTCTTATCTCCTGGCTGGTGGTTTGGTGTTCAGCTCCACCAATAGTTGAAGTTCTGTTGGGATAAACTGATACCAAAAATGTGCCCAGCTCAGAGGCAGTTGCTGTGACTATGCCTAGGATAGGGCTCTTATTCTAGAGCACAAAGAAAGAAGGTGTGGAGAGTGAGGTTGTAGTAGCTGTGGCTGTACACTGCCCCTACTGAGGGGGCATTTGAGGGTAACTGTATTTAAGTCTGCCTTTCACATGACTGACTGGAGTAGGAGGAGCCAAAGAATAGATCAGAGAGCAACTGATGAGGCAGGTGACATGACTCAAAAGACTCTATTAAAAGAGGAAGATAAAAAAAAAATTTTTTTTTTAAATTAAAAAAATAAAAAGAGGAAGAAATGGGACCAACCATCGGATCATTTATGATAATCTGATTTGGGAAATAGAATATGTGGTGGATAATAGTAGGTATTGATATGGAGGGATGTATAAAATGGCAGCACCACAGACTAGAGGCCAAGAGCAAAGCCAGGTTATGAGGAAGCCACATTTTGAAAAAAACAACTATTAAGCCAGCTGTGGGAAGAAACAGGTAAGAAAGATAAATCTAGTTCTAGGGGGAGTGCCAACAAGACAGGTAAAGAGAGGAGGGGCAGGGCTGGATGGTTTCTGGGGGAGCACTTTGCAGAAGGCTCAGCTCTCACTCCTGAGTGTGTCTGTTTCTGCTCTTTCTCTGTGTGGGGTACTACTGGAGAGGTCAAAGTCTTGGGATAGTCAACTGATCTCAGTCTGTTACATGGACTCTCTTTCTCAGCGGGGTTCTCTCTTCCCTGGATTTGGGACCCCCAGATCCTCGAAGGACTGTCTCATAGTCCTCAGGGGAGATTATAGGCCACACCCTTTCCTGATAAGAAAGCAGATTTAGGAGGATGGAATCAGGAAGAGATGAGAGAGCGGGCTACAATTGAAATGTAAAGTGAATAAATTAAACAAACAAACAACAACAAACAGGTTTAGCAAACACCTGGGGATTCCTGGAGGTGCCCTACCTTATGCTAAAGAGATCCTAGCCTCCAGCAAAAGGCCTTTAACTCCCCCCCCCCCCCCCCATAGGATAATTAAGCACCGTGTTTTCCTTCTTGAGATAGGACCCCATGCTACCTCCTGTAAATGAGGTACTGCACCACTGCATGTAGATTAAGTGCCTGGTGCCTCTAGCCCGAGCGAATCAGACACATTCACCCATAAATCCCTCCCCACTGCCCAAGGTTTATAAATAAAGGTTGTCTGGCATGCACTCATGTGCTTGCGACATTCTTTCACCATGACCGTCTGAGACTCCATTTTTTCTGGGGAAGAATCACCGCTGGATGCCCAGGGCTTGACTGTGGATTAAGGCGATTCCATCGCTGTCAGTTTGGTGCTGACCCGCTGGTGAAGCACCACCTCCCGGCCTGCGTCTCACCAGGACCTGCCTGCCGGCTGGTTTTGAACATCTACCTGTTTCCTCTGCAGTGCTTAGCACGGCAGCTAGAGAAAGGGCTGTGACACTTTTGGTGTCATCACAGGCTTGCGGAGCTCCCGAATCTCTATGGCCATCTGATACCACCAATCTCACTCTAAAAGAGCTAAACTGAAACACCTCCCCCGGTAAGGTCGAGAACCTGGCCTACTGCCCGGGCCTCGGGCCTCACCCTGAGCGCTATAAGGAGCCCCTGAACTAGAAACAGGACTTTAGAACTTTTGATCTCAAGGTCTGTTTGTCCTCATCTGGAAGCAAGCAATGCCCGGGTCGACCTGCTGGACGTGAAACCCAGCCACTCGCCAGTCGCTGAACAACAGCTCTGGTCCCCATTCGCTGGCTGCCCTGAGACTCCAGTTTTTACTCTAAGTCTTAGAAAAGAACAGACTTGGAAAGACGACAATGACTATCTTTGCCTTATAAGCAAGGTAATTGCTAAAAGAACCGTCTAAGGGCCTTGAGCATGTCATTCGACTCATTATAGTTTGCCAATGGTTGTCTTGTACCCTCAATAATAGATTTATGAGGATGTGACAACAGGGGCCAGTGAGAAGGGGTCAGTGAATAGACACTGGCTGCAGAGTTGGCAACCCGAGTTCCATCCCCCAGAACTCATGAAAAGATGGCTATAGAGAACTGACTTCACAAAGCCGTCCTCTGGCCTCCAGCACCCCTCCACAGCTTCTGCTACAGTTCCTGCCTCCTGGTTCCTGCCTCCCGGTTCCTTCCCTGAGTTCCTGCCTTGGCTTTCCTCGGTAATGGACTTAGGAGCTGTAGGGTGAGATGACTCTTTCCTCCTCACAGGGCTTGTGGTCATAGTGTTTTATCCCAGCAATAGAAGCCCTAACTAAGACCAAGGATATGATAATAAAATCAAGCTTCATGGGAGGAAAGCCCAGGGAACTGTCTTAACCAGTGGCTAAGGGATCTGAACCCAATCACAAAGCTCAGAATAAGATTCTAGTTAAGGTGAGCAGAAGGCACCCACCTAGAGGCCTGCCCTCCACATGGCCCACCTGTAGCCAGAGCCACTGCACTGTGCAAGTATGGGGTAGAGTGATGGGGGAAAAAGGGAAATAGAACAGTTTGAGGGTGGAGAGGAACAGCCTGAGGCGACTAGCCTGCCTTGCCACCGGAGGCCATGTCTGAGTCTGTGGCCATGCAGTAGCAGGGGGCTCTGTGTTGATTACCTCCAAAGACCTTACAGATGTACCTGATTTGGCTGTCACCTGTGATGTCCAAGGGCTGTGCAGAGCTGGCCCTGCTTCTCACTGGCTGTGGCACTCTGGAGAGCTGGCTCCACCCATTGCTGGCTGCAGCATTCTGGAGGACCTAGATCTACACCTCACTGGGCAGCACAGCCGAGCTGGCCTTGGTGCCATGCGGGCGGAGAAGCTGTCCACAAGGGCATCAGAGTAGGACAGCTGGCTCTGCCCTTTGCCAACTGCAGCACTGGGTGAGCTAGCCAGGGCAGTGCTAGGGAGCTGGCCCTCGTGGTGTGGGTGTGGAAGAGCTGAAAGGCTGACCAACTCAGCTACTACTCAAGCCCAGATCCAGGGCTTTGAGTTGGTCCACCCCAATATCTATGCCATTTATGACCTGCTGGAGCATGTTTGAAAGGGCTGGTCCTGCAGACCCAAAGCTACCCGATCTCCATGAGTGAAACATTCCAACAGTCAAGGCAGCGTGCA
>OU015750.1:47306487-47322901 GCA_907169655.1 Acomys percivali
TCAGAAGACTGGTAAACAATATGACTTAAATTGGAATGGAGGGCTTTGTAATGCTAGATTTCTTGTCTTGAATGACTATGCTTTGATACCTATTTAGACTGCTAAGAGATGGCTTTAGTTATCAGTAAAAATCCTTTTCTTGGAAAAGATGATTGACTTCCTCCAAGAATATTATAAATAAATTGTTTTAATTTATTTAAGCTTTTAAAGTTTACAGTGGTGCGAATGAATCAACCATTGATAATGCTTTCTAAGCAACACATTTCCCTTCAAACTAAGGAGTTTTGCTTCTGTTATTGGCAGAATACCTTACAATGCATTTACCAGTGCTCAGCAGACCCCCAAACGCCCCAGCCCTGGGCTGCAGTGCAGTTTGCTATGGGATGCTTGGCGGCTTTGTTTCCCCAACTAGACTCAGCAGCTGTACCAGGTGGTAATAACTATTCAAATGATTTGCACTCATAAAAAAAAAAAAAAATCTGCCTGAGGTCACCATGGAGATTCTTTCCCCCACTGTCGGCTTCATATCTGACCTGGTATGCTTCCGGAACGTAATTATGCATGGCAGAAAGTTGCCAC
Organism: Acomys percivali; assembly: GCA_907169655.1. NCBI lineage: Eukaryota > Metazoa > Chordata > Mammalia > Rodentia > Muridae > Acomys > Acomys percivali. The sequence goes on from OU015750.1 coordinate 47,307,067, forward strand.
ACAATAGTCATGGTGCCCTGGGATTCCAAGGAATCTCTGATCAAATATGCGTTGTTGTGAGGAATAAATTGGAAAGCACAGCTCTCACCAATGTGTAGCACAGGGCAATTTATTTATTGCCTTTTCTACTTTTCCGTTTGTTTCATCATTAGAGACCCAATAAAGAAAATTATTTGCCAGCATGTGGAATGTTAGCATCAGTGTTCAGCATTCAGCACAATCTAACGGAGCTAAGGAGGAAGCAGGCTCAGGGTCTGCCCAAGTCTGCGAGGGTAAAAGAGTGGAGATTTAAACGGCATGGTGCACATCGTTAGTCACAAAGTAGAAATTAGGAAGAATGTGATCTCAAAAGTACTTAGCTACCCTTTCTCCACCTCGGAGGCAATCTTTGGTGGCTAACTAGTCTACATGCTTTTTTTTTTTTTTTTTTAAATAAATAAGATAGTAATGATAAGGGGAAATCAATGTGAGGGTATTTATTTATTTTTTTAAGTTCCTACTACCTCCCAATGCAGATGTAGTCATATTCCAAGACCTGCGCTTTCCAGTGTAAGAGTTACTACCCAAAGTGTTTGGGTAACTGATAACATAAACATTTTGGCTTCTGTGCCTAAATTAAAATCATCCAGGGGTTCGGTTCATGTTTACTACAAGCACCACCCAATAAACTGAAAGAAAAAATTAAAAACAAAAAACAAAAACTTCCTCCCCCCAATCAAAACCAACCAACCACACAAACAAAAACAAATTACTAAAAAAAAAAAAAAAAAAAAAAAAAAATTACTACCAAGATGCTGCTATTGAGAGCTTTAAATGTGAGTAGCACAAGCTGAGACACGCTGAAGTGCAAAATACATAGCTGACTTCAGGAAATGTGAACAAAAATGCAAAATATCCCATTAAATTGTTATGTTAACTGTAGGTTGAAAACTTAATGCTTTGGATATAGAGTTTAATTCTTAAAAACATTATGAAAAGTAACACGGCATGGTGGCGCACACCTTTAATCCCAGCTTGAGAGGCAGAGGCAGGCGGATAGCTGTGAGGTTGAGGCTAGCCTGGTCTAGCTGTGAGTTTGAAGCTAGCCTGGTTACAGACCTTTAGTGAGTTCTGGGTTAGCTAGAGTGCCATGGTAAGACTTTGCTCCAACCAAATGCACCGTGAAAACTAATTGCACTTATTTCTTGTTACTTTAAACAACACAACTTCCATAAAATTTAAACACACGCATCAGCTTCCCATTATATTTTTATCGGACAGCACTGGTTAGTCTCTCTCTTTCAGACATTATTGCTCCCTGAAAACCAACTGCTTGCTAAGATCAGCAAAATTCTCATCGGAATTAAAACTCGGTACAAACCCAATATTTCTGAAAAGCAATTTGATGACGTCGTATTAAGAGGCTTAAAAGTGTCAAAACCCGTTAAGCAAGAATTACACTTCACCTGGGTGTTGTGGCACACGCCTTTAATCCCAGCACTAAGGAGATAGAGGCAGGCAGATCTCTGTGAATTCAAGGCCAGCCTGATCTACATAGTGAGGCTCAGGACAGCCAAAGCTACACAGAGAAACCCTGTTGTGGAAAAACAAAACAAACAAAAAAGAATTGTATCTCTAGTCATGTATCCCTCAGTTCTGTTTCTAGGTATCCATATCCAAGAGATTGAAAACACATGTCTATATAGAAACTGTTCATAAACGTTTATGGCAGCATCATTCATAAAAGCCAAAGTGTGGAAACAAATGTCTATCAACTGACAAACGGCTAAGCAGCATGTGGTATATCCATACAACAGAATATTATGTGGTTTTAGGAATGAACAAGACACTAATCTATATAGATGAACCTGGAAAATATACTAAGTGGAAGAAACAAATTAAAGGACCGCACACGGTTCTATTCATACAAAATATCCAGAACAAGGAAATATTTAGAAACAGGAAGTCCACTGTTGGTCAGTTCTGGTGTAGGGGAGCCTCATGTGAGCTGAAGACAGCCAGCTAAAGGATACAAAGTGTCTTTTTTGGGTAATAACAATGCTCAATATTTGTGACTCAATGCATATGTGGGTAAACGTTCACCTCTTTACTGAAAATGGGTTGAGTATATAGTGTGTGAACTGTATTCAATGAAGCTCTTAAAAATGATTACATCTCTGGGGTCAAAGGTAAGAAAATTGCCCCAAGTAAACGAGAGAACCCCCTTTGTGCATAAGTTGCATATTTCAGCATTATGTATAATAGCTAAAAATTAAAAACAACCTAACTGGTCAAGTAGAGGTGTGACTAATAATTTATAATATGACCCCATCATGGAATGCAAGTATTAAAATAGTGCACTGTTACCAAACTCTTGTAAGAGTTTATAGAAATATAAGGAAATTCCTGCTTTTTATGGTTAAATGAAAAAGTCACCCAACTGTGATACATATTATTTACCTAATACCATAACCATAAAAAAATGCCTAGAGAGAAACTGGAAGAAAATACTGGTCCCAAAACACTAGTGTTTGAGCTGTGTGTTATGTGAGGGATGGAGCTTTTCACAGTTTTCTTTATTTTCCATAACTAATAGTTCTTAATAAAATACTTTATTAATAAGTCTTATTTGTGTATGCGCATGGATTAGTGAGTGAGTGAGTGAGTGTGTGTGTGTGTGTGTGTGTGTGTGTGTGTGTGTATGTGTGGTGTATAAACATGGTACCCACAATGGCCAGAGATGTTAGGTGTCCTGTTATACCACAAACTTATTCCTTTGAGACAGACAGCACCCTTGCCTGAAACTGGAGGTAGGCTGGCGGCCAGCAAGCCCCAGAGAGCCACAGAACTGGGATTATAGGTGTCTGTGGCCACGGCTGGCTTTTTTCATGGGTGCAGCAATCGGAGCTGGCATCCTTCCTCACGCTTGCGCAGCAAACACTATTCCCAATGAGGCATCTCTTCAGTTCTCCTAATTTATTTTACTTTATTTTATTTTTTTGTTTTTTAAGACAGGGCTTCTCTGTGTAGCCTTGGCTATCCTGGACAGACTTTTGCAGACCAGGCTGGCCTAGAACTCCCAGAGATCCGCTGGAATCTGTCTCCGGAATGCTGAGATTAAAGGCATGATCCACCATGCCTGGCTCAGCTCTCCTAATTTTTTAAAGTTTGTTTTCACATATTAATTTCTCAAAAAGGAGAATAGAATGATTATATGTTGTTAATCAGAATTGAAAAGAAAAATTTTGTTTGAGAAACCCCTTAACCTATAGCTAACCAAAACATTAAGTGGAATGTCCCACTCTTCGAGCACTGCTGGTTTTGGTACATGCACATGAAGTGATAATCAAATTACCCCAAAAGAAAGGCACATTGTTGACCGACTAATTTTATTTTGTTGATTGATACCATAATCTCAAATTCCAACAATGTCCATCTTCTCTAAAATCATCCTTTCTTTGTGCACCTAAAGCCAGAAAGCATAGCTGTTTCCTAACTGAAGCCTCTAGCTCTGGTCTCTGTAGTTAATTTCCCATCAGCTGACACATGCTTTCAAATCTCTCCCCTTCCTTACAGAGAGCTTTCTGGGGGTCCCACTTTTCTCCTTCCCTCACAGGCTCTCCTTTGCTGTCTCCTCATTATCCAAGGCCGTGTTTTCTTCTTCCCTCCACAATCTGGGTGGTACTGGTCTGACCCTAGTACTACTGCAGCTCTCTAGACTTTTTATATCTGCTCTCAACCAACCCCGGTGACCTCTCTGTGCGGTCTCTGCTGTAGGATTTGGGAGGACCAGCGTTTTCTCTTCCATTGGCAGGGTGGGAGGTCGCCTCTGCACTCGGGAACTCAGTTGCTTTGTAACATCTGAGTCTGTCTTCAGGCCCTACTGGCAACCTAGTTCTTGGTAGAGTTTTCTTAGATTCTAGCAGAGACAGTTTCTATCGCCCTGGCTTAGGGACGGAACCGGGCTGCGCATGGATGGGTGGGGGTTTGGATGATGTTACTGGTCTCATTTTCTTCTTAGCAGGAAGTTGGCCCGGTCCGATCTGTGTGGGAGGGGGAGGCAGGAGTCGGTATCCAGCATTCTTATCCCCTTCTGCTGGGGGCCGGGAATTGCCTGCACCACACAGAGACTCTTAGACTAGTCTCAAAATAGAATTTTATGGAAAGAGCTGGCTCCAAAGCCTCCTTTATTGATTGATGATGAAGCTAAGGCCCAGGGGCACCTAGGCAGCCACGCAGTTGGTCACTCTGTGGACTCAGAACCAGAACTCGGGCCTACTGGATTCCAAGCTGAGCAAGCTTAAACTTTTCTTGGCCTGTTTTGTGCTCCTACTGCCTAAAAGTTTCAGAACTTTTTGTTGGAAGTTTTATTCCATGTGTGCAAGTGTGTGTGGATGTATGTGCTTGTGTGTATGTGTGTGTGTGTGTGTGTGTGTGTGTGTGTGTGTGTGTGTGACTGACTGTCTGTCTGAGAGGGCCAGAATGACCTCAGTTTCCCTGGAGCTGGAATTTCAGGTGGCTGTGAGAGAGAAACCCAAATTCTGCTTCTCTGAAAGAACCATAAGCTTTAACTGTGGAGCCTTCTTTCCAGCCTCCCAAACTGACTTTATTGTATATTTTCCACTAAAGCCCCTCAAGAATGATGTACATTTAACTTTTTTTTGAACGTTGTTAAACATCACATTAAACATTCCTCTGTATCTGATAGGATGACAAGCTATCCTAGTCTGGCTGGGATGGAGGAATGCCCTGGGGACGCATGGCTTACAGAGCTGAAGGAGACTCTTTGGAAAAGTGGGGTATGGAGCACCCTAGGGTTCTAATTACTACCATGGCAGGCAGCACTGGGAAATTCATCCACATGCCCATTTTACAGATTAAGAAAACTGAGGCCCACAGGGGTGAAATGATTTGTGCAGCAACACATGCTTGTAAATGGCAGAGTCCAGATTAAAATGGAGGTGTGTTTAAGTACAGCTCAGCATCTTTCTGCTACAGCGTGGGAGTGTGGTGGCTTTATAGCTGTTAAGATCTGAGCAGGGAAAGATAACCCCATGAAATGCTTAGTTTAAAAATTGATTTATTATAGGCTAGTTTCTTTGAGGTCTTGGTAATTTGCATGATTGACACATAAAGAGAAGAAAAACAGCTGTTGGAAGTGCATAAATTATTTAGCAGTGATAATGAACCAGGTAAAATTTAAATCATCTAATCCCAGTTCGTTTAGTCTTCCCTTCCAGGAGTGGAGGGTTGGGGCTGATGAAGGAGGGGGACAGCGTGGCATTTATTTATATATCTGGGAAGAAATCAATGTTGCTAATTTTACCAAGTAAGTCTGAATCAACAGAAATACATTGCTGTATTAAAGAAACATTAGGGGACTGGAGAGACAGGTCAGTGGTTAACAGCACTGGCTGCTCTTCCATAGGACCCAAGTTTGATTCCCAGTACCACAGGGCATCTCACAACCATCAGTAACTCCAGTTCCAAGGGATCCAGTGATGTCCTTGGGCTTCTGAGGATGCTGCATAGACATGGTGCACAGTCATACATGCAGGCAAAACACACATACACATTAAAATAATATAAAAATCATCAGCAGTTAGACTTTCGCTGGCTTAGTTGTTTGAAGCATTAGATCTTGTTAAAAGGTTTGATGAGTCACACCCCTCGGAAACGCTTGCTGAGATCAATTTATTGACTCATTCTTTTATTTTCTTGGGAGGAAGGCAGTGATCATAATTAAACAGTTTAAAGCTAATGTTGCATTGATATAGAGAAGACAAAAAAAAAAAAAAAGCATAAAACCATTGAACGAAAAGTCCCCTTTCCACCCTCATGCCAGGGCACACAGTTTCTCCCAGCACGAACCTACCACCATTACTCATTTCCATATGTTCTTTCAGAGACAATTAAGCATATGCAAACAAACACAAACTGATAATTCCTCATTCCACTAGAGTAGTGAGTTATCGACACTACTCCATCTGTGTATTAAAAAAAAAATACACTAGCATATCTGGGTGCTGTTTTAAAGTTGTACATAAAGAATTCCTCATTCCTTTTTATAGCCTCATAGTAGTATTCCATGGTATGCAACATAGTAGACTATGTTTATTCAATTTGCTCATGTTGATAGCAATTATACTACTTAAACCATGCTTAAGTTTACTTGTTGGATAAATAATACATTTGAAAGGCTTAAAATAATTTTTCAGGGCTGGAGAGTTGCTTTGGATGCTGGAGAGTGCTTCCTGTTCAATCATGGGGCCCTGAGTTCAGATCCTAGCATCCACGGGGTATCTCATGGTGGCTTATAACTTCAGTTCCTAGGGATCTCATCCTTCATCTGGCCTCCGTGGTCACATACACACATGTGCACATGCATAGATACATACACACATAAATAAGATAAATATTAAAAATATATGTATGTATATACACACATTCACACATATAGGCCTCTCATCCTCACTGCTGTCAGCCACCTACGCAGCATTCATCTTCCGATTAAAAAGCCTGAAAATATACCCTTCAGAGGGTTCTTATGAATATGAAAATAAATAAAAACACATGTCTATATTTAAATTTCCTCCTGTTAAACACGAAAGTGACATATGATGCACATATCCTCTATTTGGCCCTTTCCATCCAACAAATATCTTGAATGTATACATATATATATATATAAACATATATATGATACATATACATATATGAGAGTATTTTCATTGTTTCTTTTGTGGAACAATTGTATAATGTTGCACAGTGTGGATATAGTGTATCTAATGGGTCCCTGTTAATTCATGTTCAAATATCCTCTTGTGTGTTCAAATGTCCTGTCCTCAGCACACTGCGACCAGGTAGAGACGCTGCTGGCTCTACGGTAAGTTATCACGGCTGCTCCTTTACTTTCTCTAAGAGTTTTCCAGCCGAGGGTAAAGGATCCACACAGTTTTGTTATTCAGCACATGGTAGAACCCTTTCACCTAAAGCACCATAAATAGTCTCTCTGAATATTATTGAAATGCTGTTGTTACCACAAAGAGGAATTACAGAAAATGCTCCTGCAATTATTACATTACTCTTCTTCATTGACTGAACCGTTGCAGACAATACAAGATGTGAGTGTGCGGAGAATGCCTGATGATACCTGGGGATTTGTTTTTAATCTTTTTCCCTCCCCTTTTAGGCATGTAGAGAATGAGGTGTCAAATGTTCATTGATTTTTAAAATGTTCCATGACCAGGTCCAAAATGATCGTTCTCAATGATCCCTAATGAATAACGTCAAAAGCTAGAGAGCTTTACATCACTAAATAACACAGAAAACAAACCTTCTTTTACATGGGTTTTGATGGAAGCAATTTGCATATCCTATGAAATACCATAAAATCCATCCTGTGCAAGAGACATTATTATAAACCTTTTATTAAAAAAGCTAAACATAAATTATGGTAAAGAGGCTTTGGCTGTAAGATAGTTTAAATGGAAACAATCCAGTAGGAGGGAAATTAATCTACTTTCCTAAAATAGAGGCATATTTTTTCAGTAAAAACAGAGCAGGATCTTGCTGTTCTAAAGCAGGTCTTTAGTGTCAATGTATACTCACAATGTTAAGAATAAGCAGTATCAAATGGCTTGGCAGCACAAGGTAAAAGGGGGGACAGCATAGAAACAGCAATAATGTTCTCATTTTTCATGTGAGGATGTACTTCTGGGAGCATAAAGGTTTTTACTGAAGAGATAAGTCAAGTTTTCCACTCTAATTTTCAAAGAATAAAGACTTAGACTTCAGACGTAGTGTGACATTCTGGCCCCTAAAAGGCCAGGTGGGGGTGGTGAGGGGTGGGTTTGGAGGCACCCAGCGCAGGATTGAGTTCCAGACTCCAAGTTTTGTGACTCTAGGGAGTTCCCCAAGCCTTAACTTTCTCCTTCATTGTGTGGAATGGCTATGGTGAGGTGGTGAGCTTGAGACCCTCAAATTTCAAGCTTCGCCCGTGCCCCCTCTCTCCCTTCCTCCCTCTCTCTCCCTTCCTCTGTCTGTTTGTCTGTCTCTCTTTCTTTCTTTCTTTTTTGGAGGACAGGATCTCAATATAAAGCTCAAGTTGGCCTGAAACTTGTGAGAATCCTCCTGCCTCAGCTTCCTGAATGCCATACTTATAGGTAGGCATTGTCATGGCTAGCTTCAAGCTCTTGAAGGTCAGTAGCTTTATTTATTTATTTATTTTTATTTATTTTTAATTAATTTATTCTTGTTACATCTCTATGGTTATCCCATCCCTTGTATCCTCCCATTCTCCCCTCCCTCCCATTTTCCCCTTATTCCCCTCCCCTATGACTGTTCCTCAGAGGGATTACCTCCCTCTGTATATGCTCATAGGGTATCAAGTCTCTTCTCAGTGACCTGCTGTCCTTCCTCTGGGTGCCACTAGGTCTCCCCCGCCAGGGGACATAGTCAAATGTGAGGCACCAGAGTACTTGAGAAAGTCAAATCCCTCTCTCCACTCAAGTGTGGAGACTGTCCTGTCCATGGGCTAGATCAGGGTAGGGGTTTAAATTTTACCGCCTGTATTGTCCTTGGCTAGGGCCTTAGTTTGAGCAGGACCCCATGACCCAAATCTGCCTATCATAATGTTCTGCTTGTAGGTTTCTAGGACCCACTGGATCCTTCTACATTGCTATTCTCCCATTGTTCTCTCATCTAGAGTCCCAATAGGATGTCCTCCCCTCGGTCTCAAATCCAAGTGGATTAAAGACCTCAACATAAAACCAGAGACACTAAGTCACTTAGAAGAAAAAGTGGGGAAGAGCCTGGAACATATTGGCACAGGAGACAACTTCCTGAACAGAACACCAACAGCCTAGGCCTTAATGTCAACAATTAATAAATGGGACCTCATGAGGCTGAGAAGCTTCTGTAAGGCTAGAGACACTGTCAAGAGAACAAAGCGACAGCCTACAGACTGGGAAAAGATCTTCACCAACCCTACATCTGACAAAGGTCTAATATCCAAAATATATAAAGAACTCAAGAAATTAAACACCACCAAACCAAATAACCCAATTGAGAAATGGGGCTTAGAACTAAACAGAGAATTCTCAACAGAAGAATATCAAATGGCTGAGAAACACTTAAAGAAATAATACCTCCTTAGTCATCAGGGAAATGCAAATCAAAACAACTCTGAGATTCCATCTTACACCCATCAGAATGGCTAAGATCAAAAACTCAAGCGACACCACATGCTGGAGAGGATGTGGGGAGAGAGGAACACTCCTTCATTGCTGGTGGGAATGCAAACTAGTACAACCACTTTGGAAATCTATCTGGTGCTATCTCAGAAAACTGGGAATAGGGCTTCCTCAAGACCCAGCTATTCCACTCCTTGGAATATACCCAGAAGATGCACCAGCACACAGCAAGAAAATTTGCTCAACCATGTTCATAGCAGCCTTATTCATAATAGCCAGATCATGGAAACAGCCTAAATGTCCCTCAGTAGAAGAATGGTTAAAGAAACTGTGGTACATATACACTATGGAATACTACTCAGCTATTAAAAACAAGGAATTCCCGAAATTTGTGGACAAATGGATTGAGCTAGAGATGATCATAATGAGTGAGTTAACCCAGAAGCAGAAAGACTCAAATGGTATATACTCACTTATATCTGCATACTAGCCCAATGGGCATGTCCCATGAAAGCCTTCCCTTACCAGGAAACTGGGACCGAGGGGAGGACATCCTATTGGGACTCTAGATGAGAGAACAATGGGAGAATAGCAATGTAGAAGGATCCAGGTCAGTAGCTTTAAAGAGCCTTGTCAGTATGGCAGACCGTGTCTCCAAAGCTCCTGATTCTACCCTCTGATTGGCCCCATCATCACTAACCTCTGATTGGCCCCATCATCACTAACCTCTGATTGGCCCCATCATCACTAATCTCTGATTGGCCTCATCATTATGAACTTCTGATTGGCTCCAAACAACACTGGAGTGTTCAGTGGGAAATAATGAAATCCTGAATCCTGGGGATGTCATCTCTCTCTCTCCAACTTTTGGGAATGGTCTCCTGGCTTGGTGTTGTTAGGGTTAGGCTGATAACAGAGGTGGAGAAAGGTTGGCAACCTCTTCTAAGTCTCTCCCATCCTACCTCATTCCTGTCCTTTTGTAGGGCCCGAGTCTGTTTCCCCCTCAAAGCACAAGACTGTTGTCAGAGTATTTCTTCTGCTGTGTGACGATCATACTGTGATTTAATGAGCACGATTTTAATATTATTTGCTAAAACTCCTCTTTTTTTTTTTTTTTTTTTTGTCTAATCATGTCTTTTCTGGACATTCAGAAAAGATGGCGAGAAAATGACGATTGGTTTATGACAATGTGGAAGGACACTTCCATGATTCCCAGGCTTCTTCTTCTTCCTTAGGCTTCTTCTTCTTCTTCTTCTTCTTCTTCTTCTTCTTCTTCTTCTTCTTCTTCTTCTTCTTCTTCTTCAATTTCCTTCATGCATGCAACAAAGCATAGAAGAAACAGGGTAAAGAAATAAAAGCTGCATTCTGACTAGTTTGTTCATTTATGACAAAGAAGAATCCATAAGCTATCAAAGGCATCTACAGCACACAGAGAAGAAGAATTCCAACAATATTCAGACTGTGCCCTTCAGGAAAGGTTAAAGACAGCCAAGGCAATAACTTAGAAATGATAATATACAGGTTCAGGGGAAAGTTCTAGGTCATGGCTCATTAAAAATCACACACACGATATTCAAATAAAAGTCCAAAGTGAACAAAACATAAATAAATACAGTTCTGTGTGTTTTCTTGCATATATAATATTTAATCTTTGGGGGGGCGGTATCCTTTTATACATGTTGGCAGACATTAGGTAGTTAATATGCTTTGTGAATAAGTGAATGAGTTAATGAATTAGAATAATTTCAAACTCTAAAAACTCTTGACAAATTATAACATTTACAATATTTTTAATGTGATAATAGCGAGACTCAGATCTACATCCCGAATGTCAAATGTCTCATGGTTGAGTGATAAATCTAAAAATATGAGCAAAGAATCCTTCAGTATTTTAGAAAGAAACCATAAATGTCATTCATAAATTTGCTGCCTATGTAAAAATGCAGGCTTTTGATTAAATATGTAAGAAGAGATATATCTCCTGGCCACACTACAATTAGTTACTGATTTGTGACAAAGGCCAACGAGTTAATGTGTCATCAGCAATATGTAAACAAACAAAGGTAAGCTGGCATCCCAAGTAAATATGATGAGGTCAGACATTTATAACTAGCTTTCTCTTTTTATTTTAATTTTGCTATTTTTTTTTAAATTTAGGAGCACAACTAAAAATACATTGTCAAGTTGTATGATTGGCTTACTTACTGTGTGGAGATCTGATAAAGTAATATTTTTCATTCAGAGTGATTCTTGCAAGTGATTTGAAATTAAACCTTCTTCCTTGCACCTGTAAAGATGTGTAAATGATGGATTGGCAGCACGATGATGGTTTTACAAAGCAGCATTTCCTTCATCATCTTCAAGGTCATTCAGATTTACGATCTAATCACCCATGGCTCCTTAGCAGGATACATTCGAATCTGATTAAAAGGAAAAACAAATAGCCGCGTAGATTTATTAATAAAATGTGCACGACCTTTTCACATTTCTACCTCTTTCAACGTATTACCAGTTTTAAATCAGAAGGGAGCTTTGGGGGAGTTTAATCTTCAGAGTTGCTACAGAGTCTCCACCTACCTATTCATGACTGTGTGCATCGCAGAGGGCTATCTCTTCCCCCCCCTCGTTCTCTTTGGGGTTTAATTACTTCACCTACATCCTAATTCAGGTAACTCATAAAACTTAGCCTTTGTTGTAGGTCCGACAGCTGTCTTATGTCAGTAGCAAGTAAAGTGTTCACAACGCAGCACCGGAATGCTGCAAGACGGTTTATAGTGTTGCAATAAAAGGTAAATTGAATTTACAAAGATGCATTTGTCACTGATTAAAAACTTACAAAGTTAATTGGAAACACTGTGAAGGTGTTACCACACAACTCGAGGTGTAATGGGTGGTGGTAATTCAGCCTGGAGGTGAGCTGTAGGTCCCATTAAGGTCTCACACAGTAAGATAGTGGGGCGACACCATCCTATTTAAGTAGCAAAGTCACACAATAAAGATCTCACAAAATTTTTTAAAAAATATGAGGTGAGTGTAAATTTACAATTATTCTTGTAAACGGCTACAAAAAAAATTCGGTGTCACAGAAATACCAAACATGGTACCCATACCGTTTTCCCCTAGGAACCATGTTGAAGGGGTTTTATTTCCCCCATCTGCAACTTGTCTTGTTTTTTTGGGCGTTTACATTGGCAGGACCACGACTAAAGCCTGTGAGTTGAGAAGGGAAAAAGCAAGGCTCAAACAGCCGGCCATCTGAAGTCAGCAGGACTTTCCCGAGGGACCTGGCGAATTATCTCCACATAATTCACTTAACCTTTGCCATTCGGGGACTTGGGAAACTGGACGTATTTCCAAACCTGAGGCTTTTAATTGCTCGTTTTAGTGTCACTAGCTTAGCTCAGTTGGCGAGATGATGATTGAAAAACAGTACTCGGAGGCTTTTCACCTCTGGCGTGCATCCTGGACGTAATTAAGTCGGCGGCCTGGACTGGTCTTCAGATTTCTGCAGACACACACCGTTAAGGTCAGAATGATGTGCCCCATTCTGTATGTGCGCCTTGAGTTGACTGGAGAATTTCTACGTTTTAGGCTAGGTGAACGCTGAGATGGAGAGACAAGATAATTATACCGGGTCATATCAATAACCACTGCTATATTGTCCCAGGGTCGTGGACTTTTGCACTGGCTGTCTTAGAGACTTTATGTTTAAATTCAGATCTCACGTATTGGATCTGATACATATTTTATCTCTATATATCTTATACTTTAAACATCCAACACGCTAATACCTCTTGGCTACGTTGGCTGGCTGTCCAGCTTCAGGATTCTTCCTCTCTCTGCCTTTCCATCTCCAACGTGAGGCAGTCTTGCTACATTGTCCAGGCTGGTCTCACACTTCCTCAGTCTCCTATGTAGCTGGGATTTGAAATCCATTGTGCGAAGACTGGTTTATATTTTAAACTTTGAACTCAAGTCATCAGGTTTGTGCCACAAGGTCTTTTATCTGCTGAGCCATCTTGCTGGCCCAAACATACATCCTTTGAAAAGGTAACATCTGTCGAGTGGGATCTGCTACAAGGTGAATGCTATTTGTGTTTGATTCACATAAAACCGTTAGAATGTGTGAGGGCCATTCCCCTATATGGAGAAGGAAACTGAGGTAAGCAAGTTACCTTAGTAGGTGCTGGAGTCAAGGTGTCCAATGATAGAACACCCTTTCTGCTGCCTGGCCTACCACTGCTGCGCTTGTCTGTTAAAACCATATTTTAGCTATGCAGAGGTCACGTATTGAACTCCGCTAAGGGTTACCCAAGTCTGGGGGACTAACCGATACCAGTAAGTAGTTAAGTAGTAGGACCAAAACTCAAGTTCATGTTCTGTCAAGTTCATTTAAGAGTTGATGTGGCACAGTAGGAGGTTCACAGTTTCCTAAATCCTTCTCTGACAGATTTCCATTGACCTAAATAAGTCAATTTTTTGAAATCTAACATCACTCATAAAATGGAAACAATACACCTTAGAGAAGTTTGTGGGATTCAATGATACTACTGAGAAGAGATATTTGGTGGATGGTGAACATTTCCTTGTAATACCATCCTCAGGGTTTTCATCAGACTCTTTCATTAAATAATTCTACCTACAAGAAGGTTGAGAAACTTCTTCAAAGAAGCCTGGACAGAGCAATGGGGGTGCAGCATCGGACTCCAGTCTTTGGAGGACTCGCACCCGGCTACAGTTGCCTGTTTTGTTCAGTATTGTCTCACCACGGCAAGGAAACTTTCTCCTGACACAATGTTTGTGCCTGGCTCAAGGAACCCATCACTGCACAGGCAGAGAGCATCCAGGAGACTGGAGGCAATTTCAAGGATAAAAAGTAGATGGTGTCATGACTTTATTAGAATAGTTGAAGAGTCCCGAGGGCAGCTTCCCAGAGAAGGCAGCAGAAGATGCTGCTTGTTCATTACTGTGCATCTTGAGGCTGTGAAGGAACCCTGTCAGAAACACCCACATCCCACCAGCAGGGAGCTCCATCCTCCCTTCAGTTTCTTCCACTTTTTATTCAGCTGCTTTCCCTTTCATCTCGTGTCTGGGGCTTATTGAATCTTGTAAGGTCTTTGTGTTTAACACGGTCCCTGTATTCACGCTGTTCAGAAGTAATTACGGCGGCAACCCAAGTCCGTTATTACATTTACAAGACACCGACTGTCCACTGGTGCCAGTTCTTGGCACCCATTCTTAATGAGTGAGACATGAGGAGAATCTGAATAATTTCCAGCTCCAGATAGTTTAAAGAAAATAAACTTGAACCCCAACTGTTCCACCCCTGCCATCAAGATTCCAGTAAGAGAGTGGGGATGTTATAAAATGGACAAAAGTTAGGATGAAATTCATGAACATAACGGTCAGTTCTCAAAATCTCTGTATTTGGGACCAACCACCCTATAAAGTACAGATTACTGTTCTCTTATTCCCTTTTATGAGAAACCAAATTACAGTTATTAGATTCAGGGACTCATCTGAGCTCGGAGGAAGCTGGTCAGGGTGGCACCTGGGATTTAAGTGACAAACCCATTTATAGAAACGTTCCCAGGGACTTCTCTGCCACAAAAGATAATGAGCCTCAAAGGAAAATGACAAAAAGATCTTTTCATTTTAAACTTAAGGAAGAAACATCACTTTCCACGAACAAAATCAAATTTATTCATGTAAATGTATAAAAATAAGTAAAAACAATTTTATCTTTTAAAGGCATGTATCTCAAGAAATCCTTACTTAAATTATGATTTGAGAGGAAAAAATGATAGCATCAAAAATAGTAAAACAAAGCAAAAATTAATTTGCCTTTTTTTCCAAGCATGCTAATTTTTCTAATCTTCTCTAGACCAGACAATCAATTTAAGCCAAGATTGAAGAGATTTCAAGACTTGAATTACTTCATAACGATATTTTAAGTTCTCACACTACCTTTTATGACTATGGGTTGAAACAATTTGTAAATGAATAAACCTAAATTTCTTGTTACTTTTTAGAAAGCATTGGTAATATGGCATATTATTTAAACTATGCTATCTCTAGGCAGAAGAGCCGAGCAGGTAACTTGACAACAAGAAAGCTCTATTTCTAAGGTAAGGGTCTTTCTTAGCACTAGATACTGTAGAATTATTCTTCCTGTTCATGTAGCTGAGTTTCTGAGTCCAGACAATAAAGAATCACCATTGGCCTCAGAAATAAGAACATAGATGCGAGTGAATGTGGACAGCTGCACACTGGCACGTTTTATAACGTCTCTCATTTATTTGGGCCTCAGTTTGCTCATTTTAAAAGTGGGTATGCACAAGAGAGAGACCTGGGTAGGAGGGGAAGCTAGTCAGTGAATGCCCCGTTGGCAGCTTGAAGTTGGTTATGGGAAGGGTATTTACACCATGGAAATTGGCAAAGGGGACAGACTAGATCCTCTTCCTTTCTTAAGAGTGTTTGTTGAAGACTCAGTACATAGCTCTGATCTCACAGACACTTGAACACAGAGTTCTAAGGTCTACTGAGTTTTGGAAACACAGATTAAGACAACCTAGCAGCCCTTTCCTCCCTTTCTCTTGCTCTCCATCTTGTCTTCTTCCTTCCTTCCTTCCTTCCTTCCTTCCTTCCTTCCTTCCTTCCTT
>OU015750.1:47333553-47347124 GCA_907169655.1 Acomys percivali
ACACACACACACACACACACACACACACACACACACACACACACACACCATGCACGCATGCACACATGCACATAGTGCCTATGTGTGTCGATGTGTGTGTATGTATGAATGCACACGTGAATGTACATGTGTGATGTACACATAGGAACATGCTTACCGGGGACTGAGGTTGCATTGTGTGTGTATTCCTCTATCATTCTCCATTTTATTTGTTGAAGAAGGGTGCCTTGAAGGCAGAACTTGCCAGCCAATTATGATTGGTCAATCTAACCAGTTTGCCCTGGGGGTACCCTGTCTTTGCCTCCTGAGTTCTGGGGTTACAGGGAGCCTCCACATCTGGCTGGCTTCTATGTGCGTTCTGGGTCCTCATGCTTGATGGCAAGGGTTTTATTCATGGAGCCAGTCCCCTGGCCTCCCCCCCCCCCAATCCAATTTGACTGATGTCTTTAAAAACAAAATTAAGAAGATTTGGGTACACAGAGAGTCATCGGAGAGGAAAGCTAGCCATGAGCTGAGGAGAGGAGCTTTTTGTGAAAATCAACACTTTGATCTTGGACCCCGAGTCTCTAGCACTGTGAGAAAATACATTTTTGCTTTGTAAACTGCTCAGCATGTGTTTTTTGTTTTTGTTATTTTAATGATGGCATCCGGACAAAAGTAATGATACACTTGATGGAGTGTGGACAGCAAAAAACTCTTGTCAGTTTTTATAGAGAGTTTAACTCAGTCATATAGAACCTCTATTTTCTAAGAGTCCGTTTACTGGGTTAAATACCAGGTCAGTCAACATCCCTGCTTTTCTGGCTTAATTGTTAAGCTGTCTTCTAACTTATTTAAGAAAATAATACAATTTAAAGGAATTTTACACAATATTTTTGTGCTGTAATTCGTTACATTGTATTGCATTTAAAGATAGTGTTAGTGGCAGCTGAAAAGATGGCTCAGTGGCTACGAGCACTGGTGGATGTTCTCACGACCCACGACCGTCTGTAACTCCACTGGATCCCACATCCTCTTCTGGTCTCTGTGGGCTGTAGGCACACACATGCTACATGTGTGCACATGCAGGCAAAATGCTCACACATATAAAAGAAATAAACCTAAAAACAGATTGTACTAACCTCAGGACTACTAACATTTGGACTTACCCAAATCATTGAACAACTAACATTTTTAACAGTGGTTGCTCACAGGGCCAGCTGTGTTTTTCAGTGCAGCCTTTTAGGGAAAAAAAAAAAAAAATGGACTAGGAAACATTACTATCAATGAGAATTAATTCCTATAAATTATTTGGAATGGGAAAAAAGCCAAATGAAAATGACAAATAATATTGACCCATGGACTTACAGCTAGGTAATAATTTGGTACCTGGCTCATTTCTTAAAGACTTAGCACATTTTTTTTACGTATTATGTTTCAATAATCAAGCAACAACAGCAAACTCCATACTCAATTGTGTTGCCTAATTACAAACTTTTTATGCATAGCAATTTGTTACCATTTTGCATTATCACCCCAGCTCATTTCTCATGGAAAAAATTAGCATCAGTTTTAAAGAATATTTCTTTAATCACTGGTTCTGATTGTCAGCAGTGCCATTCTGTAGATAGTTTTGAGCTGACTAACAAATCTTTTATTTTATCGGCTGTCTCACTTTGCTCTCTTGCATATTTCACATTTATGGTCTATTCAGACATTCTCCTGTTTTGTTAAGTAGGAATCTGTGTGGTCTTTGATGTAAGACATAATTTATTTGACAAGGAAATATGAGTCTGTGCCCTGAATCCACATTTAACTGATGGATTGAGAAAATTTAAAATTGCAACAAGATAGACTCTCCCACAGATTGCATACTACTTGCATTTTGCTAATCTATTTGGCAGAAAATTTGCATATCTGTCTATATATGAATATGTAGATTCATGCAACCATGCAACTGTAGCCATGTGCAGTTTTTTTTTCACTAGTAGGAAATGGACTTTGCTATAGAAATCATTGACGATTCCTATGGAAAGATTTTGTAGACTTTATTCCTGAAATTAAAGTCAAGATATTTATTTCATCTTTATATAGATAGTTATAGCTTTATAAAGTGACTCCTAATGTCTTCAAGTATGTGTTGCTTTCTCCTCCATCTAGCAAACGCAAGTCCTGTTAGCATTTCAAGATTTATATATTTTACACATTCTCCCAAGTCTATATTCTGGTAATTGGAAACTTACTGGAAGCACATTCCCTCTGCTCAAAGCGCTTGTCAATTAACCTTTGCAAAATGAAAGTTTTAAAAAATACGACTTTCATATTTCAATCAGGCTCATTTTCAATCATCTCGAAATGTAGAAATTGAATAACACTCTGGGGCTACCATGTTTTTACGTATCGTTTAAGATTTGAAATACCTTTGATGTTCAAGTGTGACTACAGTTTGTATGCAATGAGGGGGATTAAAATGCTTGGGATTCCTCCCGCTTTGTTTATAGGTATGAACAAAATACTAAACATTTTCATGACTGTGGACCATTTCCACTGGTGCCTTTGATAGGTCTGTAGCAAAACGGGCCATACTAAGTAACGGGAAAAAAAAAAAGAATAGGTCCTACTGTGACATTTAGAATCTATATGTGGTGATGTAGGTGGGATGGTTTCCAACCCTGGACTGTTAACTATATGAGGTTAGAGAGCCGACAATTTCCAAGAATAAATGAAAAGCAGGAAAAAGCTAAATCCTAAATGTCAAAAGGCACAGAAAAATATCACTATTGGAAAGGAGAAGGTAGCTCACAAGACTCGTGTCTTTGGAGAGGCTATGGTTTCCACCTCCTGGTACAGCAGTAACGCAGACTGGAAGAAACTCAACGTTCTACCCCAGACATGTGTTAGCACCTGTGAGCTAAAGACTTTCTTCCTGGGTGTTGTTTCAAACTTAATTTCCTATTCTAGTATCAAGGAGCAAATACAAGCACAGGCACCACAAATCCAACATTCATTGCTGAGGAGAATGGCAAAATCCTGACCTTAATGTGTTTGACGACCTCTCTGTGTAAGCTTTTATGTCATGTCTCTCTGCCCTCTCCTACTGACACAGAACTCAACATGAATTGTCCTCTTTCAAAACCCTTATACTATTTAAACATCATTTAATAACAAACTTGCCGTTTTGAAAACCTTCCAAACCTTGCTAATACTTTTGTCCTGGAACTAAAATGTACTTCTTTACCAAAAGGAAAAAAAAAATACATAGCAATTTATGTAATCTCCCTGGTCTTGTCATCTTCCTTTTGCACTCTCAGCCATCCTTGCGTGTTGGTGAAATGGAAATCCAGTGACCAGGTTTTACCCTGACTATAGGAAATAATACAGATTTATTTTTTTGGACTATAGAAAGTTATATTTGACTCCTCCAGATATTCCTATTTACTGAGTTGACTTTGAGCAGGTTCAGCTCCTTTCACTGAGTCTTTTTTGTTTTGTGTTGTGTTTTTTGGTTTTTTGAGACAGGGTTCTCTGTGTAACAGCTTTGGCTGTCCTGGACTCACTTTGTAGACCAGGCTGGCCTCGAACTGACAGGGATCTGCCTGCCTCTGCCTCCTGAATGCTGGGATTAAAGGGGTGCGCCACCACGCCTGGCTTCTTTCATTAAGTCTTAATTTTCCCATCTGTTCAATGCATCTGCAGAATTATGCAAGCAGAGACAAAACATCACATAAAAGACTGATACTAAGTAGACGCCCAATAAATGCTCTTTTCCTTCCTCCTCCCACCCCCGCCCCCCATCTGTCTCTTCTGTAAAGTAGAAGAGTAGTTGAGGCCATAGACTCTGAGGCCCGATAGGGTGGGTTCGTAGGTCAGCATTGGCAGTAATGTGACATGGGGACACACTTGACCTCCTTAGGGTGATAATAAAAGTTAGTGCCTATGGGTTATATGCAGTTTCAATGAATTAATATCTGTTTCTGGCATCTGTTACTCATTACTTAAGGAACTGTCATTTCCCCAAGATATGACCCTGATCCCAGGGGCGTAGTCATTTTTTCCAAAGTACTTGAAGAAAGTGGAAGGGGCGGGCCTCTTGTGAAATATAGCCATTCCTTAGCCAATTCCCCAAGCCGTCTTCTCATGGTAGCACATTAACTTTTCTTGAGAGGAGGAAAACACGTGAGCCGCATTCTATCTGCTATGGGCTATGAATCTGAGACATTGCTGTATAGGAGAGAGAAAGTAGTGTCTTTTCTTCACTCACCACCCAGTTCACTGTCTGTGAAAGACAGATGAACAGGAGAAAAGCATGTACCTTTGTTAAATACAAGTTTTATGTGATCCAAGAGCTCTTGGAAACAAAACAAAGAAATGGGAAAACCTCTGCATCTTAAGACTAAATTCAACAAGCAAGGGCGTGGTCATGCAGAAGCATTGGACAAAGAGGTAGGACCTCACGCACGGTGCTGCAGGCTGATGCCCTTTCTTCTGGGTACCTGTGAACCATTTCCGGGATTCAGAGAATGCTCTTGCATCCTGCTTCAGGGGAGAAGGACAGCGAGACCTTCCTGCTCCAGCATCTCCCTGGAGTGTCAGGGTCCGTCCGTGTGTTGGAATCACGTGCCCTGAACGTGCTAGAACCCTGAGAGGGTGCCTGACTTCCATTCACACTCTTAACTCAGACAGGAGCTTAGGAAATCAACATGGGTTTAAGGAAAGCCCTAGAAGGAACCTATAAATACTTCATTTTCTTTTTCCACAAATCAAAAAGAGACCATTTCAAAGCGTTAACAGTGAAGTACGCATTCAGCCTGAAGGGACTGAGACTTCTGTATGGGATTTTCAGCTGACTTCTGAGCAGGATCTGCAAATTACTCACTCTCATCAACACAAGTTAAAAGCAGAGTATTACACCATATACACCATATACCTGAGCATCTTCAGTATGGTTAAAGCAATTGATTTTCCCTTTGTAGTTTTATCTTTTTAACCTTCACCAGTAACCTCTTGTAATCTTTATTTGTCGATATAAACAGAAGCAGGCTTGGCTTCATAAAACCACGCTCCTTTCCTTGGGTTTAGCTTCAGAGCTGGTTCTGGCCCACGACGGATTGCTGAACGGTTGATTTCTTCACACTCTTTTTTGCTAACCTTTCTTGACAGCTCCTGGATTGCTCTACCCAGTAATTTGCTCTGTGATAATCGCTGCTGTGAGATGGCTCCTTGTTTTCTTATCCTTAACAAGGATTCTTAACACCCTCTGTAGGTGAGAATATGCAATTACAGATGTAAAGCCTTCCCCCAAGGGATGGCCTCTCACAGATGCCACCAGGATTTTTCTAATGCAACCGTTAAATGTAATGAAAACAAAGAATCTGACTCTCCAAACATCCAGCTCAAATAAAATTTTAATTAAAAGTTATGAACTCATTTTATTGATTAACAATCTTAGTAATTAAAGAGTGTGGTTGGTATTTTTTTTTTCTCCCCTATTTGGATTTGTTCTTCCTTTGAGATCTCTAATTGTTGTATGGCTTTACATTTATTGATAACTCTGTTTGATGAATGCAGATGCCACCTTTTACGGCCGCCGTTGACAGAGTAATCATATTGTGAGAAACACCAGGCTTGTGTAGTAACAGCTGTTGCAGTTATCCGTGCTGACATCCATTGGGGAGCCGTGTTTGCTGCTATCATGGGTACATGATAAATGAAAGATGCAATAAAGCACAAGCTAACATTTTGAATATCCTCACAACTCTTGGAACTTTATTGCATATTACAAGCACTTTGATCTCTGTCCAGTACTTAAGTCTTAATTATCAGACTAATTGCACAGACTATGTTCATTCTCACTGGTAATCCTTTTGTGATTAGCTTCTGTGTTCAATAACTGACTTATCCTTTAATTAAAAGGACTATTAACCTTAAGGCTGCTGCCGTGTCTTGGGATTAACCCATCTAGAGTTAATGTTTAATATCATTGTAAAAGCTTTTGCTGAAAGGTGTATCATAAAAACATGTGGGGAGGGAAACCCATGAAAGATGTCTTACTTTCCGGATGTGCAAAAAGGGCTCTGCTAAAGGTGGGGGTTTTTAGCAAAACTTCATTGTAGGGTCTCCCTAGCTCTAGAGCCTCAGGATTAACCCTTTGAACCCTGCCCTCATGTTCAGGAAATGTGTGCTAATTTAGGATAAAGCAGACTTTTTCCCCCCGTTTTCCAAAATCATTACATGCGTCCATGATCAGAATGCTTGGCTTCAAGAGGTCCAGGATATAAGCTTTCTTCTTCTTCTTCTTCTTCTTCTTCTTCTTCTTCTTCTTCTTCTTCTTCTATTTTTCTGTCTTTATAGCTAAAAGTGTCTTGACATTTATTTCTTTAGGATGGTTCACAGAAGTTTGAAAAACAGATAACCACAGCAGCGACTTTACATACATGGCAAGCTGTGTGTCATTGGGGTGGATGAAATAGAGTTCGCAGGTAACTGGTGAAGCCATGACAGTACGGATGTGGGAGGATCAGTACCACCATGCAGAGAGCATGCCAGAGAGCCAGACACAGCTGCTGGAAGCACTCTGTCTCCTTTCCACGCTGGCACCTGGGCTCTGCAATGAGCACTTCCCCAGCGTGTCCCATGTGCAGAGTCTATCACCGTACCAGGTCGCTGAGGACGAGGAAGAGAAACTGGTCCTCCTGCTTCTGTCCTGCTTAGCATCTTGTCTCCCTGCGGTGGAAGCCTTGCATTGATTTCTAACTTGTGGTTGTCTTCATATGTGAAATCCAGGCTGCTGGGACTGAGGGAGCCATAGAAATGCCTCCAGTTTAAGGCAGTGGGGGCAGCAGGTGTCCCGAGGAAAGCTAGTCTGTCACATCACTCCAATTGTACTTTTATTAGTGATGTGGAGGCTAGCACCATGATATTTTTTTCTTTAGTTGTACATTTCCTTCAGGAATTTGACATTAATATGAAGTGGTTAATGAAAGCGTTGCATTCTGGCAGAAGCAGCCTGCAGTGGATGGGGCATGAGAATCCACTCACTTGGACTTGCTAGTTGGATGCAACTTTTTTTTTTTTTTTTTTTTTTTTTTTTTTTTGACACAGAGCACTCATTGCTAGTGGTAGTAGTGCATGCAGCAAAGGGCGGACTGTGCACTGAGAATGCTGTATAGTTCCCAGGTTTAGAATTCACTATTTCATTTTAGTGTAGAACGTCAGCTCTAGCGAGAGACCAGTTCAATCCTGGCTCTTTGATAACAGCTAGATGACCATGGACAAGCTACTCCCATTTCTGAATTTGGAATCTGCCCCCTTTAAAACCAGAATAATACTCATGTTGCCATAAGTACACAAGGTGGCACACGTGAAGAAACAGTAAGCACATTGGCTGTGTTTAAATGGTGACATCCTCCAAGTTTAAGTGTCTATGTCTTCAGAGACAGGAAGTGAAGAAATCAGCTGGAGGTTGTTAGATATTGTGAGGATGATGATAACACTTTCTTACAGGTCTGGCTTAGGGATGCTCTACTGAGCTGCATGGGGTGCTATCATATAGGCTACTTGACCCTGAAGGACAGTGAGCTTGGGGTAGTGCACGGCTTGCTCAAGTTTGTGTGCTATGAGCGGTGTGTGTAAAACCCAGACTCAACACTCCAGCATCTCTGCTGACTAGCAATGCCCTCTGAGAGGAGACTCGCCCAGGATTCAACTCCTGTCACTATTTGCATTTCAATCACTTATCTCCTTTTCCTTCCCCAAAGGCATTCCATTTTCCCCCTAAATGGAGTGGATAAAGTGTGTACATTAATTGTATTTACAATGTATAGAGTCCAGGACAATTTCTTCTCATCAAAGGATGAATTTATACTTCTAAGTTCAAAACCTATGTTGATATCAATGTGCATTTTGAAATATATCTCAAAAAGAGCTTATAAAGGGACTCTGTCTTTGGAAGAAAAATCATAATTGTACATGTAACTTCTATGAAAATGTGCATTAATTATACAAGGTTGGTTTATATCATTTATGACTTCTCAAAGCTCAAAATGCCTTGGAAGGAAGTAGCAAATGGCATAGCAGATGACTAACTGAGGCATCACATACTTGTGAGCTGTGGAATGTGCAAGCACAGCCAGGGTGCTGGAACCTATACTCTCCCATTAAGAGGCCATAGGCAAAGTAGGGCTATCAAGTTGGTCAGCTTCAGGAGAGATTCTACAAGCTAAATTTCTCTTTGTATAGTTAATCCTTGCTCATTGTATTAAATTTAAATAAAGATGCTCTATAAGTTTCTTTTTTTAATAGCTTGTGGGTTTTACAGTAAATAACGCACATCAAATAGTACAGAAAAGCAGCAGATACAGTCTCACTAAACAGCCGCTGCCCAAGAATGGTTGTATTTAAAAGGTCTGTATTTCATGGTGTGTGGCGTGGGGTTTGTGTGGGGCGGGGCAGGCTGGGGGGGGCGGGGAATCTCTTTACTGTATATACTTCCTTTTCTCCCCTGGCTTTTGAGATGAGGTTTTGCTATATTTCAGACTCACTATGTAGTCCAGGCTGCCAGGGACTTGCAATTCTCCAGCCTTGGCCTCTCCAGTAGGAGGATAACAGATGCATGCCACCATGTTTCCGTCACTGAAACTGACCATCTTTGAACAATATGGTTGAGGAGTTCTACTCATTGAGATGTCCTGTGGCACTTCAGGGCTCTGTGTGGCACCCGTTGCTGTTCTGGGCTGTTTCCTGCCTTGGTAATCTTCATCACTCTTAACTCTTTCAGTCAGTGTGTGTGTGTGTGTGTGTGTGTGTGTGTGTGTGTGTGTGTGTTTGCACATGTGTACACCTGCCTTTAGAGGCCAAAGGCTAATCTCTTTGGCCATTGTCATACCGAGTCTGTGACAACTTGACACAGACAGATGTAGACATATCTGGGAATAGGAAATCTTATTTGAGGATTTGCCTTCATCAGATTGGCCTGTGGGCGGCTCTGTGGGTGGTACCATCCCTGGGCGGATGGCCCTGGGCTCTATAGGTCAGATGGCTGAGCAAGCCTGGAAGCAACATTTCTCCATAGTGTCAGTTTCAGTTCCTGAGTTCTTGCCTCTGCTTTCCTCCATGATGGACTGTGGTGTAACCTGTAAACCGAATAAACCCTTTTCTACCTGCAAGTCGCTTTTGGTCAGTGTTGTATCACAGCAAGAAAGAAAAAAAAGCTGGGCGTGGTGGCGCAAGCCTTTAATCCCAGCACTTGGGAGGCAGAGGCAGGTGGATCACTGTGAGTTCGAGGCCAGCCTGGACTACAAAGTGAGTCCAGAACAGTCAAAGCTACACAGAGAAACCCTGTCTTGGAAAAATCAAAAAACAAAACAAAACAAAGAAAGAAAAAAAAAAAATCAAACTAGGACAGCATTCAGCTTAGTTTTTGAGACAAAGTCTCTCATTGAACCTGAACTCTCTGATTAGGCTAGACTGGTTGGTAGTGAGCCCTGAGGAATCTTCCTGTCTGTGATTCCTCTGAGCTGGGATTGAAAATGTCACCACCATGCCTGACTTTTTTTTTTTTTTCCTTTAATGTGGGTTCTGGAGACTGAACTCTGGTCGTTGTAACTGTCTGGTGTTTTATGGACTGAGCTAGCTCCCCAGCCCCTGATCTCAACTTACTTTTCTTCATACCTCTGTATAGAATAGCCTTGGGACTGGAGCGGGTTGGTGTAAGTGTGCGGGGACATGGTCTGCCCTTGTCCTTTCTGTCCTGATGACTCTGGTGTCCCAAGTTTGTCACAACTCTCGTAGTTGCCATTTCCGTCTGAGTACGTGTCACAGTTAGCCCTTTTCTGTGGACCTTGTGTCCTCTGTCTCTATATCTCTTGGATCTGCTGTCCAAATTCTGGACTCTTGGGCAGGTGCTAGGGATGTTTAGATGGCATCTTCTAAATGTTGACAGGTGCCTGCATCTGCAGACTCATCCCCTCTCCCTTACTGCTCTTTACAGACCAGCCAATGGCCTACAAGAGTGACTTTGTCAAGGGGGCGCCTTTCAAGGCTGCCTCCTTTATCCTTTCTACTCCAAGGACACCTAATGGCTGGCAATGAGAGGATATTCCAGGTCTACTGTGATCTTTGTCTCGGACTCATGGTGCCATCTCTCCTGCAAGAAGCTTGGGCGTATGGTGACAAAGGATGCTATAGGGGCCAAAGTCTCAGTTGGGTGTGGGCTTGAGAGCTGGTAGTAGGTAAACTGTGGCTGCGTCTGTCAGGATGTATGTAGTGATGGTGTGGAAAACTGTTTCCTGTTAAGATCATGTCATCTACAACTCAAAATATTTAAAATGTTTGGTTTCTATGCATTTGTTTTCTGTTATATTTTCATTTAGCAATTTACCCTTTCAGCTAAACTGTAATTTTATCTTTTTAAAAAAGAATTCTTCACCATACTGTAATGACTTTATTGATAGAATGGGGGACATTTCAAAACAGTCTATAATAAGGACTCTGTGAATGTATAATAAATATTTTATG
This sequence comes from Acomys percivali, assembly GCA_907169655.1. NCBI lineage: Eukaryota > Metazoa > Chordata > Mammalia > Rodentia > Muridae > Acomys > Acomys percivali. The sequence continues at coordinate 47,344,048 of OU015750.1, forward strand.
ATCAGACTATCTATTTGCAGATGTATTGAATCAGATGTAGCAGAAATAATCAGATAAGCAGGAGAGTTCTGATTAACTTATTTGGTCTTAAGTAAAGGCTTCTTATTGTTTGCCTGTATTATGATTTTCATTGTCAGCTCATTAATTTTTGTTAGCTGGCGATGGACAGAGTTGTGGGTCTAATTTACACCCGTCTTGTCTTTTCCTTCCTCTTCTGCATCTGAGTGGGATTCATGGAGGTGGATGAGCACAGGAGTTTCAAGTGGTCACCTTCACATGGACTTTAGATCCCATCAGCGGTCACCTTCACAGTAGACCTTAGGTCCCATCAAGTGGTCACCTTCACAGTGGACCCTAGGTCCCATCAAGCGTTCACCTTCACAGTGGACCTTAGGTCCCATCAAGCGTTCACCTTCACAGTGGACCTTAGTCTAGTTATTTCTGTTTCTGATTTAAAAAATTCCACTGCTATGACTTTATGCCCTTGTTACCTATAGCCTTAATTATTATAATTATTATAATTATTATGATTATTATGATTATTATTATGATTATTATGATACTTTTCTTAGTGCACTAACTTTCCCTTTGACTATACCTTGTTATACTTTACTCATATATTGAGGGTCCATAATTGTGGTAATTATATTCATTTCCAGGATTTAAAAATCTATTAAAATATCTGGGCACTTGATTCATAGCTATCCTTTAAAATTTTTTATGACCTCCCATTGATTTAAAATAAAATATACCTGCGGATTCTACCAATGGACTTTTAGAGTACTCTGTTCTTTCAGTTTCTAGAATAAGAATAAATTCCTCTGTGCTTTCAATTCATTGACTGTGTTTCAGAGAATGTTATCTTTCTTTCTTTGTTTGTTTGTTTTATTTTGTGTGTTTGGGTTGCATGTATGTCTGCACCACCTACATGCGGGGCCTTTGGATAATCAGAGGTAGATTTCCTAACCAATCCCATCTTTAACACAGGGCTGACAATCCATTAGGCAATTTTGTAAAGGCCCCACAGATACACTGCTTCTGTTTGTATGACAAACCTACGGTGCTGGCTAATTTGACGTTAACTTGACACAAGCTGAAGTCATTTAGGAAGAGGGCGCCTCCATGGAGGAGAAAGCCCTCACTGGATTGGCCTGTGGGCAAGCCTGTGACGCATTTTCTTAATGAGGGATTGGCGTGGGAGGGCCCAGGGCATTGTGGTTGGTGCCACCCCGGTGTAGGTAATCCTAGAGGTGAATAAGAAAGTCGTCATTGAGAAGCCCTCTTCCAGGGCCTGCGCTTCAGTTCCTGCCTTGACTTCCCTATGGGATGGACTGTGAGTTGTAGGCTGAAGTAAACCCATTCCCCCCCAGGTTGCTTTTGGTCATGGTGTTTTTTTTTTTTTTTTTTTTTTTTAAATTTTATTACAGCAATAGAAACTCCAACTAAGACACCCACACATTCTTATTTTGGTTTCCGAGTGTGTAGAGTACAGGTCCACGCTCCTACACATCTTTATTTCTGTAACATGCTCGCCGTCCTCTGATGAGCAGCTAGCCCTCACCCTGTCACATCTCTTGCTTTTGGTCCCTTACACTTCTCCTTTAGATTACTCAATCAGGGGCTGGAGAGATGGCTCAGTGGCTAAGAGCCCTGTCTGCTCTTCCAGAGGTCCTGAGTTCAATTCCCAGCAACCACATGGTGGCCCACAACCATCTATAATGTGATCGGATGGCCTCTTCCAGAGTGCAGGTGTACATGCAGATAGAGCACTCATAAACATAAAAATAAATAAATATTTAAATTACTCAATCAAATTGGTTTTCTTTTTAATGACACGGGTTTCATGGAGCCTCCTGCTTCTGCCTCTGGAATGCTAAGATCACATGTGTTCATCATGAAAGCCATCTTATGTGGTTCTACGGAAGGAGCTCAGTGCCTCATGCATGCTAAGCAAGGGTTCTGCCAACTCAGCTAGATCCCTAGCCCCAGTCATTTATTTACTTCGAGATAAGATCTTGCTTTGTAGGTCTGGCTAGCCTATAACTTGTCACACAGAACACTCTTTAGCCTGCTGAGTGCTGAGATAAAAGGTATGTACTATCAAGCCCTAATATATATATATAATTTTATATGTACGGGTATTTTGCCTGCATGCATGTCTGTGCACTACTTGTATGAAATGCCCAGGGAGGGCATAAGAAACATCAGATCCACATGGTTGTGAACCGTCAAGTGAGTTCTGGGAATAGAACCTGGGTCCTCTGGAAGAATAGCTCGTGCTCTTAACTGCTGACCCATGTCTCTGGGCTCCTAATCATACATATTTCAAAGAAACCCTCTGGTTTTCCCCCAACAGATGGTAAGTACGCTCATGAAAACAGAATTCCATGAAAAAGATGATGGAATCGAGCTGCACACGCAGATTGAAGTGGAGCTAGACACAGGACAGCAGCGACAGGCACGGAGTGCGGTCACACTGAACAAAACAGCATGTTGTTTCTGAGCAGCTCCAGTCCTCGGACTGCCGCTGCTGGCAGGCCTGAGCCCCCTCAGGGCCTACCTCACCCCATCTGTTGCCCACTACAAACATGAGGGTTGTGTCTGGGGTTCTTAGAGGGTAGCTGTGCCTGCTGAGGGCAAGGTGGGGGTACGATAGCCTGGACCTCATGCAGGTCCTGCTCCCACACACATGGCCAAACCACACTGTCGCCCAGACTCTGAGCAACAAGGTATCTGAGTTGAAGAATGGTTCATTTTCCGGGGTTAAGTTTCTTTGAGAGACTTCCGCGATCTGCACTGCTGCTGGAAACTATGTTGATGTCCATGATTTGGGCTGCCACTGGAAACCGTACTGAGGTCCATCATCTCTGTGTGCTGCTGCTGGCTGCTGTGGGCAGGAAAGCTTTTACGGTGGTGTCGATGACTGCAAACTTATAAATGAGACCGAGAAACATTGAAGGCTTCTGTACCACCCCCTCCAAACAACGACAACCACCATCACACCACCACCACCACCACCACCACCACCACCACACCACCACCACCACCACCTCCACCACCATCACACCACCACCACC
>OU015750.1:47347547-47383268 GCA_907169655.1 Acomys percivali
ATAGAGGAGGGTAGTAAGAATTTTGGAATTTTGGTTTCTTTAAAAGCACAGAGGTATTATAAGAATCTGTTTTCATTTTAATCCAGGTGTAGGGAAATGAGGCTGCTTCGAAGCAGCTGACTATGATTTGCTTTGTGCTCTAGCAGAGGCGTGATATTTGCCAGCTGCAGATAGTTTTTGCGATTGTGTGAAGTTTGGAATTCTGGGGACTTTTCAGAGTCTATAAATATTAGGACCCCGAGAGAGGATGGCGGGTTGTTGGTTGGTGTTGGTCCATGTTTGTTATGTAGTTGTGCACAAAGAAAAAACAAAAAGAAGAGGAAATTAGAAAATCCTGATGACGAAAATCAAACTTGGAACTCAACCTCGCTGGTCAGCAGGAAGTAGTGTAACAATCATGTCGCCCCCTCCCCAGCCCCCGACATTATACAGGAATCTCTTTCCTCTCTATTCTTTTTTCTCTTATCTAGTGTTAGGGGGTTGAAAGGGAAGAAGAAAAGGGGTGGAGAAGGGTGGAAGAAAGAAGAACCCACAAAGCAGCAAGGACAAGCAGCAAGGGGGAGTGGAAGGGAATGACGTTTGTCAGTGTGGGGTAGTTTGGGTCAGATTATGTTGTGTATAAATACATATTTAACCATCACGGATAGTTATATTCATGCACACACTCCGGATGACCCAGGAGGCTTCTGCAACCTGCCCTTTCTCGTCTCATTTCAGCCTCCCCGGATGACTGCACGTTTCCTGCTTGGTCTAAGATTATTTTATTTTATTTATGGGTCATGGAGATCTAAATATGATACTAGTGGCTGTGTGGCAATATTTTATTTCATTCAATATTGATTACTATGTTAGTATTTCATCTGTATAGGTGCTTTGTCTACATATGTGTCTGTGTACCATGTGTGTGAAGTGTACATGAAGGCCAGAAGAGGGCATTGGATCCCCTAGACTTACAGACAGTTGTGAGCATCAGTGTGGGTGCTGGGAATTGAACTTGGGTCCTCTGGAAGAGCAGCCATTACTCTTAACTGCTGAGTCATTGCTCAAGCCCCATATTTTATTTATTTATTTATTTACTTACTTACTTACTTATTTATTTATTTTTGAGGTAGGGTCTCACCATGTAGATTGGCCCATAGCTTACTATGTAGACGACACTGGCTTTGAACTCAGAGATCCACCTGGCTCTCCTCCTGAGAGTTGGGATTAAGTGAATGTGCCACCATTTATTTATTTATTTATTTATTTATTTATTTATTTATTTATTTATTAAAAGCAGAAAAAAATCCATTCTTGTAATTTCACTGAATATGCACTAAGATAAAATAATCTTGAGTATACAGAAAGATAATGAAACTTAAAATAAATGAAGTTATACCTAAAGTATTTTTGAAATGACAATGAAATAAAATAAAACAGTGGCAGGGCTTTGGAATGTGCTACTTTTGGGTTCTACTGTTTGAAGCGATCTCCCTTTGTTCCAGTCTGGAAAGGCCTCATTCATGCCTGCCGGCTCCAATGCTAACGGTGCACCATCCATTTCCAGGGCTATTTTCCAGTCCCTGTCTCTCCTCCGGAACTCTAAGCTCGAATTCCTGACTATTTTCTAGATCTTTCTACTGACACTATATGGGCATCTTGATTTCTGTGCCTTTATACAAACCTGTTTCCCACTTCCCCCTTCCCCAACTGTCTCCAAATTCTATCTACAGTCACATAAGTTAGAAACTTTGAATGGCTCTTGATTCATTCCCCCATCACCCTCTTTAACTCCTCTCCACGCAGAGACTGATTGTCATAACAATTTTAATACACCCATGTTGCTAGCAATTCATTTTAAGTCTTGGTCATTCAGGACTGACAAGATTCTGGAGAGAGAGAGAAATTGAGGGTGAGCCTTGCTTTTCTTTCCTCTCCTCTCCTCTCCTCTCTTTCTCCCCCTTTCTTCTCCTCTTCTTCTTTTCCCGGGTGTGGCCATGTATATATGTACATGCACCAACATGTATGTATGTCTGTGTGTGTGTGCCTGTGTGTATAAGCCAAAGGTTGGCAGCGTGTGTGTTGCAGGATATTCGATCACACTATGAACTCTGAGAGTGTGTTATTTGATGAGAAAACTTGTTTTTCAGTTGTGGTGTGTCTCAGCCTTAGCACACGCTCTTAATCCCAAAGCTTTCTGCCTGAATGTTGTAAACAGGATTAAATAAAGTCAACCATCGGTCAAGAGGCAGAGCAAGCAACCAAAGGACAGGAAGTGAATGTAGGGTTAGTAGGAAAAAACCATAGAGAGGAAGAGGAAGAGAGGAGGACAGATAGAGTGATGCACAGGAGTAGAAGGGCGGGGTATTGAATTAGAGAGGTTGTGTGAGATGGCCTGGGAGAGAGGACTTGTTTTTGGGACATTGCAGGAGGAGGAAGGTCAGCTGGGTGCTTTCTCTGCCTCTCTTAGCTAGCTGTCCTTTACCCCAGCTCCTGGCTCGTGAGGTTTTATTGGTAAAATTAAATGATTGAGATTTTATTAGACAATAACACAAGTGCCTTCCTCAATCTCTTTCCACCTTATTTTTTGAGACAGAATTTCTCATTGAAAATGGAGCTCAGGCCGGTAGTGGTGGCACACGCCGGTAGGATTTGCTGAAGGAGGCAGAGGCAGGAGGGTCACAAGTTTGAGGCCAGCCTGGGCTACACATTTAGGGATAACAATTGAGATGTAATATGAATAAATTAATAAAATATGAAAAGAAGGAAAAAAGAAAAAGAAAAAAGATCTGAAAACTATAAAAAAAAGAAAGAAAGAAAGAAAGAAAGAAAGAAAGAAAGAAAGAAAGAGAAAATGGAGCTTAGTAATTTGCTAAGCTGGTTGTGCAATGAGGCCCAGGGCTGCTTCTCTCTCTGTCTCCCAGAGTTGCAATTACAGGTGCTTGCAGCCCGGCCCAGCTTTTTATGTGAGTGTTGGGGACCTGAACCAAGGTCTTTATGCTTGCACACAGTAAGCACTTCACTCACAGAGCCATCTCCCCAGTCTTGGGCATGGTGTTTACTCTTTAATCAACATTATGACTATATCAATTACCCATGTTGCTGTAAGGACCTAGATTAGCTATTTTCTCATGGGGTTTTGATTAGCACCATGATTACAGGAATAGATTATAGGAAGAATTCTTCACTAAACATTTTTTTTTAATCAAATTTTGATCATCTTGGTTTAGAGGCCAGTGAAAACATAAGGACCGGAGTAATGAAGTCTCTCCAGAGTTGTGTGTTAGGCATCGACTCAAATTCTTTCCTTTGAATATTTTATCAGCGTAGGTAAGGTGTGAGGAGGCTATTTCTGCTCTCTGAGTTCCATGTACCGAAATGAGCCACGAAACAGAGGAAAGACCACAGTTCCCATGGAGAAGGAAGGACAAGTATGCATGAAAACCAGTGATGCACGCACTGGGTTGGAGCCTATACTCAGAGGGCAAGAAAGCAAGGCTTGCGACTGAGCATTCTTCCTGCGAGCAAACGGCATGGCGAAGGTGAGTTTCTGAGTCAAGGTTCTGAGGTTTAAACCACTCATTTTCTCTAGCAGTTTTCCCTACTACTATTGGTATTTTGGTCTCTTATACAATTTAGGGACGTGCTTTCCCAATAGCTTAGACTCTTGTCAAATCGTCAGAAGTTTTGGGTGAGAAGAGAGAAAGTCAGAAAAGGAACTAGGGTTTATTACCAGACAAAAAGCCAACCGCCTCAAGGGCAAATTGAGGCAGGCACTGCGGTGCTGACAAATCCTTCCCCTGATTGATCTCCCAAGATCTTAACACCAAGCGAAGGAATGAAGACCGTGACTCCCACGCTCATGGGGCATGAGCTGCAAAACGCAGCCATTTAGAGCTACTTTGTTCATCGTTATCTCCGATTTCCTGATGAATCTGAGAAGCTCGGTGGAGGCATTAAAGCCGTCACCGCCGTTTCTCTGCTGCCACCTTTCATTATTTCTTATGCTTTAGCGAAATAATCTGGGTAGGAGATTGCTAATGCACCTGTTCTGTTGTGCCCTACGTGAGTGCTGTGGGTTTTACAGACTTCTTCACTCCCTTAAAATCAGATGATAAATACTACTGTTGAGACCTGGCCTTATTTAGTAGTTTGTTTGTTTGTATCCTGGCAGCGTGTTCACGTCAAGGTCCTACAGTGTGGAAAAAGTGCTGTATTGCATTTTGAACGCATGGGTATTGATTGCCAGAGAATCAGTTAAATTGCAGTGTGAATAATGATTGGCATTGGCCTTAACCCTTTTGGCTAAAATTGCTTATTTGTCATCCCAGCTCACGGAAGAGATAAACAATCGCTTGCTGATGATCTAACGAATCAGCTGTGAGCATCATTTGGCATGTCAGATGAGAGCTAATCTAATGAGCTCCAGCTCCTGCCAATTACCTGGGAACAAATACCCCTGCACGCTATTCTGTACGTCATCAAAATGTTTAGCCAAATTCTCACTCGCGGCGGGTAAGATGATTGGGTGTTTGATTAGCCAGCATGCTGTCGATATTACCTCGCATGCATTTGTCCCGTCTGCTTATCCAGCCACTTTCATTCTTTAACAATGACAAATTATAATATGCAGTCATCCATTTCTTTATTTTAAATGACTCTGCTCAGTATGTATACTGGTTGTAATACCAAAACATCCTCCTGTGTGGGCTTGCTGAATTGCAGATCAGGTTATTTGGGAGGTGTGTGATCTTATTATTTGGCAATACTTAATAATAATATTATTATTACAAAAATACCAATAATAACCCTAGGTTTATTCACATACCTTTTGGATACAGTGAGAGCAAGCAGGTTGGATGGCCCTATGGATAAAGAGGGTACGGCCCTATAAGAAGGGAGGACTGTTTGGAAAAGGGTTCGGGAGCTGGTGTTGACTCAGCATGGCACGGAACAATAGGAGGATGGAGTGTGAAGTTGGGGAAGCGGCAAGTATGGAAGATAATGAGGTCAGTGTCGCAGCCCTGCAAAAGCCTGGATGCCTGAACGTGGACTTCCACTCCGTGGAGCCTCCCATGTCCGCGACTTAGCCACCTTTTCTTGACCTTCTTTGGGTCTTTGTGCATTTCGAGAACCGTGTCTCCCCAGCATCATTAGCTTCTTCAGTTCCAAGGTTACAGCACTCTAGACAGGAAGTCCAAACTGTTGACAGTCAATCTGCTTGCAGAAAGCCTTTTGTGACTTCAGGTCATTAGTCACCATGATACCTCCTTGACTGTATTATTCTTTCATTTTTTTTCTTCTCCCACTCTTCTACAGCGCATACTTATAGTCTCTAGAACAGACTTGGCGTTGGGGTCAGGGGCTGGGGCTGAGACAGTGGCAGGGTGAGGGGCAGGGTGAGGGGCGGGGCTGGGGCTGAGGCAGGGGGAGGGGCAGGGGCAGAGGGAGGGGCAGGGGCTGGGGCTGAGGTAGGGGCAGGGGGAGGGGCAGGGAGAGGGGCAGGGGCTGAGGCTGAGGCAGTAGCAGGGGCAGGGGAAGGGGCAGGGGGAGGGGCAGGGGAAGGGGCAGGGGGAGGGGCAGGGGAGGGGCAGGGGGAGGGGCAGGTATATGAAACCCAGCAGCTTTTGTCTAGGCAACTTGTCAAGGAGTTTGGGATATAGCCTCTGCTGTCCCGGGAGCGGTAATAAGAATAACGTGTTCACGTCTCCTGCATTCTCTCCTGAGAAAATGCTTCTTCCTTTGCTAATTTACTATGCAGAATTTTCGCGGCCCGTGTAAACAAATCAAATGCAAGCTGTTTTTACTTATAGCGCTCTGACACAAAATATGTGGAGATTTTCTATATAATCAACTCCCCAGTTTTGAGTGGACACCAAACAAGTGCCTTTAATCCCAGCGTTCAGGAGACAGAGGCAGGTGGATCTCTGTGAGTTCGAGGTCAACCTGGTCTATAGAGTAAGTTCTAGGACAGCCAGGGCTACACAGAGAACAGTTAACTGAAAGTGATACGTAGAACACATTACGAGAGGTAGTGCATGGCGTTCCACCCCCACCAGCACCACAGTGTATTCACTAGCCTGGGTGTTTTGCTAATCCTATAGTTTACCCATCCAATTTCACACTCTTTCTCTCTCAAATCAAGCAATTGAACAACAACAAAAACAAAGATAAATACAAACAAACAAAAAAACCCAGAACATATCAAAACAAAAACTACACACACACACACACACACACACACACACACACACACACACTGGACTCTGTTTTACGCTGGCCAATTACTCCTGAGTGTGGGGCCTGTCCTGGAGAGTGGTTGATAAGCCCAGTGAGACTCCAATGGAGAAAACTGATTTTCCCATTCCCAGCAAGGATTAACTGCAGATAGCTTCTTGGCTAGGAGTGGAACCTGCCCACCATCCTATCTCAGCGTGGGGATCAGTCTGCCTGGGACTTGTGCAGGTCTTGTCTGTACTGCTTGCTACAGTTCCATGAATTTATTATGTGTATCTCAAAAAACACTGACCGTGTTAAGCACAGATGCATAACCTACTTGTGCCTTTTTTCTTGGGCTCTGACTGCAGGAAGCTGAAACATCTGCAAACCAGAATCTGGTTGCTCTTCCCGTGGGAGGTGTGGTTAGAACAAGTTCAGGACCACCCTTGGGATGAGGAGGGGCTGCCAGATCATTCTTCAATTACATATCTTAAAATTTTTTTTTTACATCGATTTACTAATCATATGTATGTGAGTGTAGGTAGGTGGGTGTGCATATGCGTGTACACGTGTGAGGACCGAGGGTAACTTGAGCCCGTTCATTCTCTCTTTCCACTATGTGGGGTCCCTAGGCAAACTCTTTAGCAGGCTTGGTGGCACGTGCCCTGACCTGCTGGGCCACCTCGGAAGCCCTTCTTTTATGTTTTAAACTCTGACTGGGCATCCACAATAACACCTTGCCTGTTAGAACTAAATAAATCCATGGTGATGTTAGCATTGTCTAATAGTTGTAATTAGTGCTCATCATTTAAGGAATAACAGCATCAAGTCAGGGTGGGCATGGGGGTGAGTGGTGGCTCCTGTGCCATGTAGAGTGCCATACATCTAGAAAGAAGGTTTCTGATGAACACACAAACCCTGAGTACTGGCCAGGATTAGGAAAGGTGCTTCTTACGTAGAGTGTTCTTTGCAAATGCCACCCCCCTTCCCTCTGCCACCTAATGTGTGCCTCAAACCATTCAGTTCAACAAACCTCTATAATTTTTTTAAAATTTAAATTTAATTTAATTTTATTAATTTATTCAGATCACTACTCAATTGTTATCCCATCACTTGTATCCTCCCATTCCTCCCTCCTTCCTACTTTCACTCTATTCTCCTCCCCTAGGTCTAAGACCGAGGAGGACCTCCTCCCCCACCAAATGGTCATAGGGTATCAAGTCTCATCTTGGTAGCCTGCTTATTCTTTCTTTGAGTGCCACCAGGCCTCCCTATCAAGGGGAAGTGGTCAAATATGGGGCACCAGAGTTCATTTTAGAGTCAGTCTCTACTCTCCACATAACTGTGGAGAATGTCCTGTCCATTGGGTAGATCAGAGTAGGGGTTTGATGTTTACTACTTGTATTGTCCTTGGTTAGTGCAATAGTTTGAGCAGACCCCCCTGGGCCCTGATCCACCCGTCAAAATGTTCTTCTTGTAGCAAACCTCTATTCTTAAGAGCTATACAGATAAACAAAACCACTGTGCCAAGTGTCCTTGGAATACAGAGAGGGATAAAATATCAACTCTGGCCTTGAAGAAGTTTCAGTCTAGTGGATTCTATTATTCCTGTCTGTGCCACCTTAGGCAAATCATATAATCATCATGCCTCTGTTTCTCTACTTCTAAGATGGGCACGGCTAAAATAATTACAATAAGTTTTTGCCATGGGGGGAGGTTGGAAATCATTTAATAAGTATAAGCTACTTAAAACTGTGCCTGGACATAGAAAACACCTAATAAATATTATCTGTTTACCCAAGGAGACAGCAGAAAGACTGTGATCTGGTTGCTGTCTAACCCACCCAACCCCATGCCGGCTCCGATTTCCCACAGTTCTATTATTCATGGATGGGCTTAAAGTGACTTATGTTAGCTGGAAGGACCTATGTGTGCTATCTGAAGTGGACTTAGACAGGATGCAAAAATCTCAGGCCACTCTTTTGTTTTCTGTATATTTTGTACTTAGTGGGACTCATGGGGATTCAGAGTCACAGGGGTTCAGTGAAATGCTGAGGGGGTTCATATTCACGGTGGGGCAATGGCTACTGTGTTATAGTTAGACAGGTGATCTGGGGTGCCCTTCCACTTCAGGGTGACTGTAGGCCACCGGTACTACATGGCACATTTCAAAAAGCGAGAGGAAAGGATATGTGAATGTTTTCACTATAGAGGGAAAGATAAATATTTGTGTAAATATATCTATTCATTTTATACATGCATTGAATACATGTAAACATATCTAGCTGATGTATATGTGTATTGAAAAACCTCATAGCATGCCATTAATATGAATATTTGCTCCATATATTTATTGCAATAAAATTAGCATTTAAAATGACTGTATCTAATAGGTGATGCCTGGGCTTTATTTTCCTTTGTTGTTTTCAAATAAAAGGTTTCAGAACTCTGAGTTGATTGTCAGGGTCCCCATCCTGAGAAGCTGTGTTCTTAGAACTGCTCCTTTGGAGTCCCTACCCCACCAACTTCCTCTTTAACGGTTTTTATTCTCAGTAACTGCAGCTGTGGTCCACTTATAGATTAAATTGCTTTTGGACAAAGCTTCCTAGTAAATTACCAATTACACTCGCCCAGGGAGGATCCAAGTTGAGGCTTGACTTTTATTGAGGTCAGCTCCATTGTTTTAACAGAGATCAATCACTGTTATTTCAAGCCCAAACTCAACCCCACACCCTACAGCTACCAATTACAGGTAAGCTGGCACCAGAAGCAGACAACACCTCGAAATGATTGGATTACGGTTTCTGAGTGTAGTCTCTTTCCACATTGTTCCCAGCACAGGAAGGGCACACCCCACCCTGTGTTCCCTGCAGGAGCACACCCAGGATGTGCTTAGTCCTGACTTTCTGAAATGGATACCCTTCCCTTTCCTGTTGAGAGGCTTTCGTTCGTAAATATTGTGAGAAGTACAGAATGAAAAGGTTAAGGCAGTACATTCCGGCTAGATAAAGATGAATTACAAGATTTGAGAGGACTATTATGTGTGTGCTAAATTTACTGACCTTTCTCCCTCCCTGTACAGAACGAAGCTCTGTGCTCCATGCTCATTATCCTTAAATGTTTTCTTTTCTCTGTATCATCACCTCATTCATTTTATTTGGTCGTTTTAAAATGTGCTAATTTAGAGCAATAGGCTTCATTGATTGCTGAGAATAGAACGTTTAGTGGGCACAGCAATGCAGGCCTTAGGAACACTCTACGACCAGAGGAGGTTCCTTGGGACTGAGATGTGGCTCCTTGTCAGGTTGGCCAGGATCCCAACAGACACCCTCCCACTTCTCTGTGGGCAGCAACCACGCAACCATGTCGAAAGGCCCTGGGAACAAGTTTTTAAAAACCAGGTTTAAGTACTGGCTTGCCAGTCCTTGGCTATTTAGTATCCATGACTTTCTCTATCGATTGGAATTGGTTGCCCATCTATTATATTTTATCAGTCTTTGAGTCAATTGCTAGTATGTTGCAATGCTGTCCAAGGGCAGGTCAGAGAGCCCCGGGGAAGCCCCAGGGATTCTGGGAATGCCTAACTCCACTTTGTCTGCACTTCCATCCATTCCTAAAGGCAATACAAAATAGAGAGCCTCCTCTGCCTTAGAGCCCCTCAGGTGCCCAAGGTGACAGTAAGAACAGCGAAGAAGACGCTGGGGTGGTTGCGAAAAGCGTAACAAGGAAAGCAGCAAATGAGTGTGTGTCTGTGTACACATGCCCACATGTGCACCTGTGTATAGGTCAGAGGACAGCCTTGAGTGTTAGTCTGGAAGCCAGACTAGCTGACCAGTGAAGTTCCAGGCATGTGCTTGCCTCCACCTTCCACTATTGTGGTTACAGGCATGCCTAGCTTTTTATATGTGTTCTCACAACTCGAACTCAGGTCCTTATACTTGTGAGACAAGTGCTTTACCAACTGAGCCATGTCCTCAGCCTAAATCTGTGGCTTTGTTATCTTTCTCCCCATATCTACTCACCTTGAGCAAATCTTGACTTTATATAAATCTTGCCTTACGAGATGATGTACTTTAAAGAATTCAAAAAACTTACATCAAACAGTTCATTATATTTTCTAAACACGCTGTCAATTGTCAGGACTAAAAATACCAGAAAATAAGCAGGTGGTGGAATATGTCTTTAATACCAGCACTTGGGAGGCAGAGGCAGGTAGATCTCTGTATTTGAGGCCAGCCTGATCGACAGAGCAAATCCCAAGATAGTTAGGGCTGTTACACAGCCTGTCTAGAAAAAAACAAACAAACAAACAAAACCACCACCACCACCACCACCACCACAAGAACAACAACAAAGAATTAATTCTCAAGGGAACAGTTTCCACACAACTGCTCAGGAGTGTATTGAATTGAGGCAGGGGAGGTAGGTTGGCAGAGGGAGGGCTGGCATCCCTGGATGCTTTCCCAAGCCCTCAGCATGTTCACATGTGCCTCAGTCACTGGTTGCGCACTCAGATTCCTTGATTGGACGGGCTGTCCTGCATAGCTAAAATTCCCATCACCCCTTGCTCACAAGACAAAGTTGAAGGTGAGATGCAAGTCCCAGAATTCTCAGCCCTAGATGAGCTGTGACCGGACTGAGAAAGATGAGGTTTCTCAGGCCTTGGCAGTTCATTCTCATGTTATATAGCAGCTATAAAAAAGTCACTAGCATTTTCCGGTCCTCCTTAAGGATGCGCACCAGCAGCAGCAGCAGAAACGAGGGTCTCCATGTCATGCCTAATTTGGTCGCTTACCTGGTGAAAGCAGCTAGGAGGCACTTAGAGCTAGGGTGCCCTTCAGCTTTCACTATCCAAGCAGAAGTCCCTCCCCCCGCCCCCCCCCCCAGGAGGGGATGGAAGAAGCCAAGGACTGCTCCGTGGGAAGGAAGTTCCTCTCCTGGAGAAACCAGTGTGAATGACTACCTGAGGCCATTTCTTGTCTTGTTTCTATAACACACAATTGATGAACAGGGAAGGAAGTGACTGGGCTAACATTTGAGTGTTATAAAGCTGGATGCTGAGCAGCTCACCTCGCCACTCAGGCATTCACTGACCGCTGGCTTTCTAAATGTTGGGCAGAGAGTGCTTTTCCTTAGGCAAGAGTCTGCTCTCCTCATGCTCTTTTCTTCCTTCCTTCCTTTTTAAAAAAATGTGGCATATTACAGTTCTGAAAATATTACTGATGCAGATTTTATTCCCAGACCATTGAGTCAATTTCGATATGTCATGCTCATAAAAGCTCATGTTTATTGAAGAGGGTTATTAAATTTACTGTAAGATTTCATAAAGACCCTTTTAGGTGAAAAATGCAGGTAAAATGGTTTGAGTGGATGCGTTATAAACCTTTTACGAGCCAAAAAAATTCTAAATGCAAATGTCTTACGTAGGAAGTAAAAGCAATTTGTTTTTCTCATTAGGTGCCAGACAGTCGGCTAACATGAGGATGACAGATTTTGAGATCTATGAAATCAGAGCCAGGCTCTTAAGTGAGGGTTGCTAGCTGCTTGCATCCTCAGTCGAAATGAGCATTCATACCAAGGTTAGATTCCGACATATAAATGCCGGTGAGGTTTGGGTTAGGGTTCTCTTTGAACCTGTAATATATTGCTGAGCTCTCAATACATTTAGTTATACACACACACACACACACACACACACACACACACACACAGTGTTACAGAGTGCCACCCATAATTAAAGATATTCATCACTACTTTCATTTAAACTGGTACAATAAGAGGACCTCACACTGTTTCTCTTCATTACTATGCAAGGCCAGAGATTATATTTCTTGATTTGGAATAATGCCAGGGAGTCATTTCAATATTTGAACTTTATGTATTATTATTAATCATGACGATCATGCACTTTTCAATATTCATGGTACTTCATAACACTCCTTCTTAGCTGAGTCTCCTCATGCTTCTGCAGGTGAGGGAACCAGCCACACAGGGACACAAAAACTTCTTCCCTCTCAGACTCTACATTGTTGACACAGCTTTCATGAAAACCCACGACAGCATATTTTTATACTCTGACATTGAAGATTTTATCAAAGCTCTCTTGAGAATTTTGTAAAGATAGAATTTCCTATTAGAAGGTTCAGATAGATTTTGAAGACTAAGAAATACCATTGAGGAACAAAACATTGGTTTGACAGGTCATGAGTAAATATTAGCTAAAGAAATACACATTAGAGATTTAGTTCAAGAAACATTCACAGGAATGCTGTATGTAAAAGTAACACATTTTGAGTAAACAATGGCAATTAGAATAGGACATTGGTGAGTGGGTGAGTTGGATGTGTTATGTGTTTTAGAGGTAAGTGCTAAGTTACTGCAAGATGGTAACAGCATATGTCTCCAACAGCTTTTCAGAAAAAGGTGGACATTCTAAACATAAAAGAATAAATCAAGAAAACAGGGATGACTTATTTCCTATCAGTTGACAGCATCAGATTTCTTTCCTTAGCCTAGTAATGATGGCATATAACCTCAGCTAAAAGTATAAAGCACACATAGTATACTTACCTCATCTACAAGCCCCGAAGGGCACGACCATCAACTTTAACACTATCAAGACAGATTGCAGCCTAGAAACCTAGTTGCTCCTTGTGTGGGAGATTTCACAGTAGTATTGCCACATAGCTAGGACCACTGGCAAGAAACCCGTGTTATCCCACTACTTCATCTGCATCCACTGGTGTCCTAATTTTACTCTGTTGCTCTTGGAAGGCTTGGGTTGAGTATTTCATTGTTAAAGGGAACTTTATAATTTATAATTTAGGTGGCTTAAGTATAGTGCAAGTCAGTTTTTAACTTGATAGGATAAAATAATCTATTCATTTCTGCCAGAATTATGTTTTGCCGTTAGGCGTGGTGGTGTTATATTCCCGTAGGGAGCTTAAGGCAAGAGGTTTTCAAGTCTGATGTTTTCCCATCCTGGGAAAACTTAACAAGCTCATCTTAAAATATGACAAAAATGGCTGGCCTTGTAGTTCAGTGGTGGAGTGTCTGAAATTTGTGTGTCTTGGGTTCAGTCCCTAGACTGAATGAACAAACTTGTGTTGTGGCGTTAGGGTACCGTTAAAAGAAAGATGCTCTTCAAGAGTTACACTGATTCCTGACTACCCAGAGTGCTCGCTGGTAATTGCTTTTACTCTGTAATGACCAGACAAATGGATGCTTCTCCTCTGACAAAAGGAGGGCAGGATGGATAATTCTTTGGTTTCAGCTTTTCTATTAAATTATTACCTCAAGCGCTACTTTTCCAAGGTTTTAGATTTGGAATAACTTAGTAAAATGAGACAAACTGATCTTGTTTTTTTTGTTTTTTGTTTTTGAATAGTAGAATAGTTTATTTGTACAGTGATTTCAAAACAATTTACACACATCTTTGGTAATTCTGCCTATTTCACTCTACCCTCCTTCCAAACACATTGACAATTTTGTCTGTAAGCACTTATTTTACCTGTCTGTGACAATAATTACTTTGTTTCTTCTTTCTGAGCACTGATCTGATTTTGTTTACTCTAAAGCTGTTATTTACCATAGGCAATGCTTAATATAAGCTATTCCTACACAGCAAAAATGCCTAAGTAGACTTTATTGTTTGAACACAAGTTTACCTTTTCTTTGCTCTACTTAAATCACCTATACAAGTCAAAGAAATGTGTGTGGGAGGAGAAGGGGTCAGGACTAACAGTACAGCTAGCTGTGTTATGCCTGAAGGTGCTGCATTTGGGATTGTCCTGTATTTGAGGGGTATGGTGAGGGACAGTGTCGTGTAATTGTCACTGATGAATTTGAGGACTGATCAACAGTCTCCAGTGGGGTACTTACTGTGTGAAAGACACAGAGCTGATCTGTTGAGACCCCGTGAGGAGCGCTCTTATGGCTGTTCAAAGTCTTCTGCCCTTTTACTTAGGAAGCATATTGACCTGACTTTGGAATGTCTTGGACCTACAGTCCTATAGAGGACATCCCATTCTGGTGATGCTGGCAGCTTGGGAAGAGTCACTGTGAAACAAGGGCCAGGGGTCACCATACAACAGGCTAACATCCCTGTTTATCAAGCTCAGTAAAGCGTTGGGCTCAGAGAATGTTTCTAGGCTCCTGTGACAGCAGAGTCTGCTTGTCTCCGGCACCACATCATCTGCTCTGCCAGTGTACCTGTCCAATGGCTGAGCACATTATTCATAATACGTATGATTAGGATGTTCTCAGGAATCTCTAATGCCTGTCTAGCTTATGAATGGTTTCTTAGGGAAGATACAGGTTTTCATATGCATGCTTCTTAAAGAGGATTGTTTAAGAGGCAGACAAATGAAGTACGTACCACAACCTTTATTTTACCAATTGTTTTTCTAAAAATATATTTTATTAATTTATTCATATTACATCTCAATTGTTATCCCATCCCTTGTATCCTCCCATTCCTCCCTCCCTCCCATTTTCCCCTTACTCCCTTCCCCTATGACTGTGACTGAGAGGGACCTCTTCCCCCTGTATATGCTCATAGGGTATCAAGTCTCTTCTTGGTTTACCAATTATTTAACCTCAAAAAAGAATGAAAGAAAAGAAACAGGAAGCCCCTCCTGTCTCTCTGTCCTTCTCTCTCTCACTCATACAAAACAAAGAAACAAACTGAAAAATGAGTGTAGAACTAAACTCTTTGAATAGAATGCCTTGAGAAAAGTCTATTCACAAACCACATGGATGCATCACGGTGTGAGGGGTCACTCTCTTGTAAAGACTTGTATCTGTCTGTCCTCAAATTTGGAGTTGTTTCCAACTGAGGGGACAACTTTCAATCTCCTGGCCCCACTAACTATTTGCATAGCAGCAAATGACATCATAAAATCAATGGGACCCCCCTTGTCAACATTTTCCTCTAACTTTGTATCCAAAGATACAAGTCACAGAGAGGATCCTTGCCACCATAACCATAGTATTGTACAAACCGAATGAAGGCTAGCAACAACAGCAAAGCTACAGTAATATATGCAATGGTTACGGTTCAAAGAGGTTAATGTATCTACTCATTTCCTTCAGGTAACTGTGAAGCAAGAACTCTTGCCAGCTCCATCTCACAGATGAGAAAACTGGTCTACAGAGAGGTTTGGAATGGTCAAAGACCACATAGCTAGCAAGAAATGTTTTATGGACTTTTCTAGATAGTGTTGAACACAAGTCTATGGAAACCAGAGCCACCAAATATGTCTCGAAAAACCAGGTAGGTGTATTGGGTAGGATAACTCAAGCCCACGCTGTCCTCAGCCAGAGGAAGCACAGTCAAGAAGGTTATAAATGTGACATGTTTAGTCTGCCAGGGCCCAGGTGGACATTGTGACCAGAGCCCATGGTCGTTTGCAGCATCACTGGATAGGACCTGCAGGGTCTGCTTTGAACACAGCCTGTCCGCATTGACACAGGCAGGAGTCCACATCCTTGGGAGGAAGAAGACATATCTACCTGCAGAAACCAGTAGGGCAGAGAAAGGGATCTGAATGTCAGCTGTGTGTAGGGTGAGGTGAGGAGCATGGATCTCATTGACTTAGCAAACGCACTTCTAGAAGGTTACCCAGAGGTTCAGCTGTGTGGACATTTATGGCAGCCATTTCAGAACTAACCTAAAGAAACAACAGTAGGGATCTGGCTAAATATATTACATTTGTTCTATGTAGTTTCATATGGATATTAAGGAGATAGAGAAGTTTAAATCATATAGAAAAATGTTTATTATGTACAGCTAAATGAAAGAACTGAATATAGAAAAATACAGGCAGGAAAAAAAAAACCCCTTGGGTATTTTATATGGAGAGTGTAATAAGAAAGACCCTGCGTGAGGAGGAGCAGGGAGGTTTCCAACAAATGCTCATATTTATTTTTAGGTAGAAGTGGGAAAATTTAATGACTTTTGGAAGCTTTTTGCTGCTTATCTAAAATGTAAACAATTTAACAATGAATACATTTTATCTGTATTGAAAATAAAACAAGAAGGCTCCCCCTGCCCCACCATTGAGTAATTGAGTAACTTTTGAAGCAGCCAGATGCAGGCCACTCATAAAGCGGTTTTTAAAAGTAGCCTTTTTTTGGACATGTCCAACTTGAAAAACAAAAAACGAAAAGCCAACAGTATCTGCTAGCTTGCTTTGAAATTGAACTGCTCATGGTCTGTTGATTAAAACAGCATGAGACCCTTCAGAGCATCTTTTGAACATTGTCTGGCGTACAATGAGTGCTTTAACCTAGACTTCTGTGCCCTGTTGAACTGTTTCTGGACTCTTGCATGGCAAGATGATAATAACAATGGCCGACGTTGGCTGGCTGCTTCCCCCAAGCCAGACACTGGCACAACGGTGTAAGTGTCATCTCGTTGAGGGGCTAAGGGGCATGGGCTATTGACAGCTGCTCTTTACCAATGGGGGAAACCGAGGCTCCAAGAGGTGATAGTACAGTGTAAAGGTCACAGTCGATAAAGTAAAGGAGCAGAGGTACCAGAACTTGGCCAGTCACCCAGTATAAAAAGCTCTGTTGCTATCTAGAAGACTGCTTCATCTCTGATTTGATGATTGGAGGTTTTTAAAGCAGCTTATAAATCTCGTTTTGTAGACAATGAAATTGAGCCAGGAAATGGGTGATGTGTACGTGCTTGGAAAGGTGATTCCCTGAGAGGCAGAAGTGACCCAGCATCCCATGGTTTTTTCTCCTTACTTAGCGCTAACTCACTTTTCAGGAGGATAAGCTTCTGCTGTGTCCTGCATGGCCCTGTGATAAAACAACGGGAATGTGAATTTTGAGCCAATCAATAATGGGGGAAATGGAAATCTCCCCTCCTGCCTTGCAAATTGCTGATTGCGCACACGATGCTTGCCCATCAAGATTGTTTTCAATAGATGATCACTTCAGTGTGCCCAGGCCTGCAGGACATAAGTATGTGGGCAGTGGTAGTAAAAGCCATAATTATTCTTAATGGGAAAATGTGCAGGTAATGACTTGGATGATCATGTATCTGTAATGTATGAGTTCCAAAGCCCAATGAAGTAATTAAGCAATCTGCAAACATGCAGGAGGAAGCTAAAATGGAGAGACCAACACGATCCATCTTGTGACCATCTGACAGTGTTCTTAAACAGAGAACAGATCTGTATGCCTATCGGTCTATCTATCCATCTGTCTGTCTATCTGTCTATCTATATATCTATGTATGTATGTATGTATGTATGTATGTATGTATGTATGTATCTATCTATCTATCTATCTATCTATCATCTGTCTGTCTGTCTGTCTATCATCATTTATCCATTCATCCATCATCTATCTATCTCATTTGCCTGCCTACAGTAACACAGGCAAATATTGTATATGTGTATATCAAAATTTTATGTTTTTGTAGGAGGGCAGTTTTTCCAAGGTAACATTTCAACGGGGGTGGGGGGAAGGGGGAGTGCTCGTTCTCCATAGAGTTTGCGAAGAGCTTTGTTCTAACCGAGAACATCCCTGTTATTGGTCCTTCTGCTTAAGACTAGCAATTGGAGGTAGCAGAGACAACATCGCACCAAAAGGGGACTTTTGAGCCTGAGTTTTGCCTCCTAATGTTGACTCCACGGTCAACCATACAACCATATCTACTCTCTTCTTTGGGGGTGAAGGTGTCCACCCCACTGCTGGGTTGCTGGAGGACTTGAAGTCGGCGATAGGACATCAGCACTGGAGAAGTGTGAGCTGTGCACTTAGAGAGTCGGGTCTTTCACAGCTTTGCTGGATGACAGGGTCCTTTTCTCTGTTTTATAAGGGTGAAAACCCGAGACAAGATGTGTAGCGATTTTTTCAAAGGTGTGGAATGGTTGGAGTCAGAGACGGCAGATTGGTACTGAGGACAGGTGGTTTGTTGAAAGTACTGAAGAAAAAAAAAAAAAAAAAAGAAGGCAAAGAAAATGATGTTGGTGTTGCCTACATAAGTCTAAATGTAGAATGGTTCTGTGTACTCACAATAGCTTCAGTAAAAATAAGCCTTTCAGAGTAGGGTGCACGGCAACTATCTGTAGCCAATCGAACGTAAACCAATCGAATCCAAGGGCTACTCTTGAGGAGCGCTGGCCAATATATCAGTCTAAGGATTTATGGAGTAAAAGGCAAGGAGGAAATGGCTAGATTAGGGCCGTCCGGGGAGCAATTAGTGGCACTTACTGACTATTAAAACACTCTGTCCTTAGAAAACAACAGAGCAAAGTCCTAGAGAATGGCTTCTTTTCCCCTTTGAATTCGTGAGGCTTCTGAAGCTGAAAGGGTGGATGTTTTGCTGGGCATCGTATCATTAATTCATGCTGCGGCCTTTAAGTTTCAGGACCGTGGGAGCTCGGCTCCTGTCACTAAACAAAGCAGCTTCAAACCACAGCAGGATTTTAAGGCCAGCCCTCCAAAGGCTCACAAAAACATCCAGGGATGTTAGCGGCCCAGCAGATGGCAGCCTGCCCCCTGAGTTAAGGCCTTGCTGTATGCAAGAGGCAGGGGATTCCGGCCTTATGTACTTAAAAGCATTTTCCCTTTTGGAAAGTGGGCTGGGGAAATGGGAAGTGAGGCTAGCGTTGGGGTGCATCACCCCCTCTTGTCCACGGGCTGGCTTCTCTGTGCATAGCCTCCTCATGCGCACGCACTTCCCGTTGCAGCCTGCATTGTGTTGGGTTGCACCGAGGCTGGCTGCTGCGTGTTTCACCACCGCTGTATATTTTTTATAATTTTGCTTTTACTTCGTCAGGGCTACTGCATTTCGCTGGGGAAAAAAGGCAAACGGTTGACCTTCCCAGTTTCTGTGTATTTGTTTGATTTGCTCTTATCTAACTATTTGGGCGAAAGAAAAAAAAAATCATGGATCGCTTTCCGTTCCCTGCTTGTGATTGTGGACCCCAGGTTGTTGGTACAGCCGCACCCCAAGAACTCTCTCATACTTAGGCCCAGCCCCTCCCATGTCCGCAGGAGATTTTCTAGTATCTTCAGGTGGGTCAATCCGTCTGCTTCCATCAACCAGGCCAGGTGCTTCTATCTCTCTTGTTTTAGGAGAGGAAAGGGAGCTGAAATGGCGGAGGAAGGAAAAGAGCCAAATACCATGTGATCCTTACCAAGAAAGAGAGGGCGTCGGGAGATATGGGGACAGGATTGGATGTCTCTGTTCCAGGGTTTAGGAAGTAAAGACCTGCAGAGTTCAAATAACTGGCATAACGCCACTCAGCTGAGAAAGTCAGAGTGTGAGTCTGTGGTTCACATTAGGCTAGTGCCATTATTCCATTTTAAATACCGATATTTTCCTCTGTGCTATGCAGAATAGCTGCTTTGCCACCAAAATACATCTATTGTGAGCTTTTTCTTTGCTCATATATTTTGTTCATTTAGTCTTCTTCAAATTAAAGGTCTCTCTTTTAAAATTATTTTATGGAATGAAGTTTATTTCACTAATACGAGGCTTGCCTAGCAGTAAAAAGTTAGGCATTCATTGTATTATTGTTGAAAATTTTCTTTTATCTATATTTTTATTTTATGTGTTCGGGTATTGGCCTGCCTGTATATCTGTGTGCTGTGTACCTGTAAGTGTCTGAAAAGGCCGGAAGAGAGTGTAGGATTCCTCTTGGGACTGGGTTGTGAGCTGCCCTGCCCATGCTGGAGGTCAAATCCAGGTCCTCTGGAAGAGCACCCAGCACTCCTAGCCACTAAGCCACATCTCCAGCTAACTAACTAACTAACTAACTAACTAACTAACTAACTAACTAACTAACTAACTAATCAATCATCTTTGAGGCAGGGTTTCTTGTACTCAAGCGGGCTTCTGCTTACTGGGTAAGTTAAGGCTGATCTTGAATGTGTGATTCCTTTGCTTCCACATGCCCAGTGCTGGTACTGCAGGCATATGCCACTGTCACAGGCTCTACACACCTTTAAGAATCAGAAATATTGGAGGCGAGTGTATGTTCAAAACTCATTATATGACACCCCCCCCCCCAGTTAAAAAATTCTTCTTCTTACTTACGTTTGTGTGCGTTTGTGTACTATATGCAGGCCTGGGTCCAAAAGAGGCCAGAAGAGGGCAGCAAATCATCCGGAACTAGAGTTTCAGATAGTTGTGAGCTACTCTGCTGGGAATCAAAGCCAGGTCCACTGCAGGAACAGTGTGTAGTCTTAGTCACCAAGCTGCCCCTTCAACCTGCTTCAAAGAATCTAATAAAAAATTGTTAAAAAAAACAAAAAACAAAACAAAACAAACGAACAAACAAATAAACAATCAGAAATATGAATTCTGGCTTTCAGCTTGAGCCTTAGCCACATATATCACACCATTCAGATTTGGAAGATCGACTCAGGGGGCAGATGGACTAAACTTTATTTGCACGAGGGAAAAATTCTATGTCTGGTCCAGAGACACGCTTAGAGAGGTCGTAGGGGAAGACTCAGCGGGACATCAGCTTCTTGGATTTCTTCCATCCCAATCAGGGTTTGGGATCAAAATAGAAAGAACGTGTGAAATCTCTGTAAGACACGAGAAAATAATACATTGGGAGTTTGCGTTATAAACCAAGGCAGAAAGGAGTGAGGAAAAAGAAAGTTCCTCAGCATCAGTTTCGAGCTCTTCCGGGTGCTGTTAGCGAACAGGAATGGATGGTCTTCTCTTGGCGCGTACGCTGCAGCTGGAGAATGCTGTTTTATAATCATTACTGAGATGATGCAGTAGGGAAACCCCGCCCCCCCCCCCCCCCCCCCCCCCCCCCCCCCCCCGCCTGCCCGTATACAAGGAGAAAGTAATGGATACCGCTCTGTCTTGGGTTGAGGCTTGAAGGCAGAAGGCCCTGTCTGGGTAGTCATCTGTTAGAACACGAGGGCGGCCCTTACGTGATCTATTGAAAAGGCAGCCCTGGCTCTTACCCACTTAATGGGTCCCCGGAGGTGAGATTCATGAGGAGGTAATGAGCAGACAAGAAATCTTGCTTAATTAGGTCTTCAGTTGATATTAACATGATATTAACATGATCTGCATTCCCTTTTATTCCTCCTCTCTGCCGTCTAATCTATTCATGAAGGGCAGAGTAATTAGTAGAGGAAAAGGGGGACAGACCTTACCCAGGCTTGGTGAGGAGGACGTGGATGAGGCCGGTCCAAAAATAACCTACCGGAGGAGGAGGAGGAGGAGGAGGAGAAGGAGGAGGAGGAAGAGGAGGAGGACACGATAGTGCCTGCTTTCAGGTATCAGAAGAGGGACGGGGCTCAGAGTGACTGGGCGAAAGCCTTTGGCTCAACGTGGGTGAGAGCGCTAGACTGCTAAAGCCGGGTAGGAAAGCAAACACGCTGCTGCTTTGCTCAAGAGCGAGTTCGTTGCCACTACACGTGACCTAGCAGGGACCGGAAACGGTTTTTTGGAATCATTAGAAAGGAGAAGGGAGAGTAATGGAGCAGTCACAGAGTTGATGTGCGTGAAGATTTTGGTCCTTGTCCTGAGAAAGGGAAGGAAAGATAAGGAGTAATGTAGGTAGAAAACGGAAGTCACAGAGAGCATCCCTACAGGTCTGGCGTAGTGCAGCCTAAGGCTGCTCAAGAAGTTATAAATGCGTGTTATCAATGGGTCGTCAGAGAGGAGGCTGCACCCTGCACCACGCTATGCTCCTTCTAACTCTGAGAACCCAAGACTCTAGGATGCCGTCATTGGATTGGGGGATTTTACTTAGACTGAATCAAGGGAAAACAAATATTTTGAAGTAAAAAAAGGTTTTCCCATCGCTCAAAGAGTGTTCTAATGACCTGGACAAAGCAAGGAAGTTTAGATTGCGTTGTCCCTGGGATGACCACAGAACAGCCTTCAGACCGCCCCTGCCCCCACCCCACCGCCCACCCAGTTCATGGGTTGATGATTTCATAAACTTGCTCAAGAGTTGTGCCCTTTCCCCCCTGCAGACCGGCTTCTGGAAACCAAACGCACAACGTCTGACCCATTGCTTCATTATGCTGGCGCAAAGTCCAGCTTCCTCACTGATGGCCTATTGATAACATGCATTTTATGAATTTTTGAGCAGACACAGACCAAACTGTGCAAGACCTATAGAGATTCCGTCTATGACTTCTGATTTTCTTTTCTCAGGACAGGGACCAATTCTTCATTCGTATCAATTCTGTGAATACTCGGACTTTTCAGAATGTAGTAATCTAGTTTGTGTGTGTGTCGGAGTAGCTAAGACGATGCAGCCATAACAAATCAGTTGCGTGGTTCTAGAGACTGCTGTTAATTTCTTACTCTTGGTAAATGTCTAGCATGAGTTAGCAAGCGACTCACGGATGCAGGTTGATGGAGGCTATACCATTTCAACACATCAAGGAGTTCCTTATGCACCTATCCCAAACTGACGTGTGACATCGTTTATCATAGTTGAATGGCCAGAAGATGCCCGATGTGGCTTCATTTACTTTAATGATCTGGGAGACACAGAGAAACCATAGACTACTTAGTGACTTTTGCTGCTTCTGCATCTTTCCCAAGGTAGAACATTTCCTGACAAAGATAACTCCCTCCCCTAAAACAAGTGTCAGACCTGTAGTATTTCCTCGTTCAGCCAACATTCCTATGCTCAATAACCTGGCCACAATTTGCAATAGCTTCTGAGATAAATCCTTAAATTAGGATGATAAGACCTCTCCTTAGATGAGGTTATATTTATCTTGGCTGTCTACTTTTAATGGGCGTTACTTGAAAGGTTAAGATGAAGCCACAGCTACCCATGTGCTGGACATTAGGCTAGCCTGTCATTGCAAATTATTTCTGGCTCAAAAAGTAATTATGGTGAATATGACCTTTTGCCTTTTAGCTCCACAATGTGTCTTCTGAGGTAAGACTTTCCTCAGCTCCCTATGTAAGAGCGCTGAATTGCATGTCAATATTTCCACAGTTAAAACATGGACTATTGGCTTCAAGGTAAAAAAAAAAAAAAAAAAAAAAAAAAAAAAAAAGAAATAATGTGTGAGGGTTTTTCTTAGTTTTGATGAGGTCAGTAACATAATAGCTATTCTCTTCTATGTCTCAATGATTTCTCAAGTTTGATATATCCTTTCAGAGATTGCGTTCTGCCTCGGAATAGTTTAGAGATGTTTTCACCTTGTGTCAGCAGAGTGTCAATGCTTGTGTAACAAACTTTGCCTCTTGGTTTTTCATAGTTGTTATTCCTCGTCCATGATTTTACTCTGTTGGTGAGGCATCTTTATGTCCACTTTCTAAAACTCTGCTCTAAATGCAGGTACTTTCCCATGTATCTTATGCCGGTTGTAGTAAATGTTTCTGAAGATAAACTTGTACTTGGGCAGGATGCCTCAGGCAGCTCCTATAAAGCGTTTAATGTCAACAAAAGTTAGAAATATCTAAGGAACATATGCTGTCTCAAAATGCTGCATCCATGCCAAAACCAAACACATAGTTTATCATAACAGTCAACTACATAAAACCAAACGAAGCAAGAACACCCACTAAATAAATAATGGAGTGAAAGCCCTCCGAGTGCTGTTTTAGCCATTGATGTTGACAGTCTCTGACTCTGGCCGTCTGTCACCGAGGGTGCTGAGGCCCAGTGGGATCTGCAGAGCTGGAAAATGCTCACCTAGGTCACAACCACAACCCAAGAGCCAAATGTGGGGGATTTGTGTTGACCGACAATAAAAACACTACATGTCACAAAGTCACACATGTGGTGTGGTGGGAAGGCAGAGAAACAAACGACCCAAGGGCTCTGCAGCCATGATAATTCATTCCCGTCCTCACTTAAACGTTTATAGAATTCCTAGTACATGTCGGGTGCTGGGGATACCACCAAGAACAAGGCAAAATGTCTGTCTCGGAGGAGCTCGCTCTCTGTTTTTCTAACACAGAATCAAATTTCATCACTTATTCAAGACCAGCCCTCCAGGCTATGCCTGACATGCCTCTTTTTTGGCTCTATACTCTACAAGCTTTTCTATTCAAGCTACATGCTTTATTTTTCTTTTTTTTAAGTTGGAATGCCTTTTGTAGTATCAAAAGCTTGCCTTACTATGCCATATAGCTTTCTTTATGAAGCGATATGCCTAGGTGGAAAGCGTCCAGCTCAGGCAGAATGGCAATAGGCAAGGCAGGAAGATTTAAGGGCTTTCTGGGTCATTCAAGTTTCTGGGTGTGGTAAGTTACACCAGAGAGGAGAAGAGGGTCCTGAAGTGGTGCGGCAGGGTCGCAGTGGGAAATGGAATTCCTTTAGATGATTGTTATTATTTTTTTTAATGAAAAGACTACTCATAGAAATGGGGACAGGCTTGGAGCTTTTCATGTCCCATCGACAGCAGGGGTGTCATCTTGCTGCCACAGGAGAACGCACAGTATTATAAGGGTCTATTGAAATTCAGTGTCATGAAGGAGAGATCACTGGTCAGGAGCTGTGACACTGAAGGGACAGCCACTGACAACAGAAGTATCTCTGGAGTTAAGACGATGGGAAGAAATGTGAGGGGATCTTTGTGGGAGTCTTAGATGGACCAGACCCAGTCAGAAGGCAGCTAGCAAGAGAACCAAAGTTCAACAGTCTACAGAAGTCACTTTCCCCAGTCACAAGGTGGGGAAAAGGAAGGCAGTGGATTTGGGTTGGACGCAAGTGGAAAACAGCAAGCAGAGACATGGGGCCTGCCCTCAAGCGTGCTTCCTATGCTCAGTGGCACTCCGTTTCCCTTTGCTAGTGGGTATCTGTTGCAAATGGCTTCTTGGTTAGAAGTAGGACCCCATGTCTACTTCCCCCTGTCAGTGCTGGGACCCTGGCTGGCTTGACCCTTTGTGGGTCTTGTGTGTGTGTGCTGTCGCAGGCTCTGTGAGTTCATATGTGCACCAGTCCTGTTGTGTTTGGAAGGCACAACTTCCTTGAAGTCTAGTTCTTACACTCTTTTCGCCTCCTTTTCCACAAAGACCCCTGAGCCTTGAGGTTTGAGGAAGGCATCCATGATAGGACTGGGTGCTCCAGAATCTCCTTATTTCTGCATATTGTCTATTTGTGGGTCACCGCATTAATTCTCATCTACTGCAAGAAGAAACTGAGCTGATGAGGGTTAAGTGAGGCACTGATGGATGGGTGTAGTGATATGTCATTAGGAGTCATTTTTTCTTATGTTCCTTTAGCAGAATAATGGTAGTAGATTTCCCCACAGGCCTGTGAACTATCTAGCTTTAGGTTCTTGGCCCCGTTAGCATTGTCAAGTGTAGTGTGCATCTCATTGGGTGTAGTCTTAAATCCCATCAAAATGTGCTTAGTTACCCCCATAACATTTGCGCCACTGTGCTCAGTAGAATTTTCTTGAAATGGGACAGAAATTTGTTGAAACTCAAAGCATTGCTTAGATTGGTGATATTTTTTCTTAACACTTACAAAAACAGATGGGTCGTGGGATTTGTTTCCTAGTGATTGAACAGTGTTGTTTAATAGAAATGGCATGTTCCAGGGTTTTACAGTTCATGTGGATTGCTAAATACTGCATTTTTTTCCTTGAAGTCATCGCAGTTTGCTATATTCCCATTTTCATAAATTGTCAAGGATAACAGCAGTGGATATGAGACTTATGTGGCAGGGAAGAGTTTCCTAGTAAGTGAACTGAGATGTTATATGCGAAAGGTTTACCATGTGCTTGGTCAGAGAGGGTAATAAATGTTATAAGTAAAAGAATTTAGAGAGAGACTAAACAGGATGTGCTCTGGTCCATAAAACAGAAGATCAGGGGCTTGACCTAGGATCCCAAGGTCAAGTGCACCCCCTGGCTCCAAGGGGGAGACTCTTTCTTCTGCAGCATAATTCCCATCCTCTCCCTGTCAGTAGTTTAAGGCAGTAATGATGTTAAGTGTTGCAATGCATTTTGGAGAGAGACTGTGAAGTCACTTCAGATATGATGAATATGAGGCATGTTTGGGGACTGGAGTGGTTCTGGACAATCTTGAGTGTTAGGGAGCGGTAGACACGAGAACTGAGAATCACAGGGTCTTCCTTTACCCTGCCCAAATCTGTTCAGGGTGACATGAAACTCAACCGAGTGAAAAGCCTGTCTTCTTGCTGGAGGCTGAACAGATATTGCCTTCCCTTAGGGAAAAAAAAAACCCTGCACCTTTAAGAAGTAAAAAACATAGCTAAAATGGGAAGAACTAGCCAAAAAAAAAAATAATGATAAAATAAAAATAAAAAGATCAAAATGCTTTTGATAATGATTTTGATAATTATGTCTCATTGAGACCGTTCATCTTGGACCAAGAAGCCACAAAATGGGAGAACAGAAAAAGTGATTGCAACACACACTAGTGTTTAGTATTTACTTCTGTCGCTACATTAATCATGTCCTATGCTTCACGCTAAAGTTATATTTTAAAATTGCTAATGATAACATTGATGCCTCGTCCTTTGTTGTGAGTAGAAAGACTTAATTTGATGAATAGAAGTTAAGAAAATGTTTAATCTTCCATTATGGTATCATGATTGAGATTCATCCATCTGCTCCACAATAATAATAATTTATCATGAACGAGCATGCGTGCGGAGCTAGAGAGGCAGACAACGAAAACCAAGTTCTCTGCAACGCAGACTTCATGCTCTTGTCCCCTTTGACCCCATGCTCGCTTCAGATTTCCTTCTGCGTTCTGCAACATTTTCACGGATTCTTCTCCTAGGGATTGGGAAATAGAAGGGGACAGAGATGTGCAAGCATTTCGTTTTCCCCCATGTCTTTAGCAGCTCACCTCTTCCTTCCGCTGCCCTTGAAGGTCTTTCTTTTTCACATAAAGAAAACATGGCTATTTTTTCTACCTCTAATGACCTATGGCTTGAGTTAGAGGTTCACTTCTTGGAGTCTGGGCTTGCTACACAGATGTAAGTGTACAGTAAAGTGGGGCCACAGATCGGGCTTTCATTATGCAACGCGGCCTTCAGGTTTTCTACATATTTTAACCTCGAGAAGCATATGAATAGGTGAAAAAAAAATAGACAATTCTGGTAACTTCAGTGTCCACCTGAGAGAGATCTTGGCTAAGCTGAGGTGAGAGCTAAGAGAATCCTGTGGAAACAGTGAGCTGGGTGTACGGGAAACAACAGCTTCATGGGTTGGCTCTTGAGATGAGACGGAGCGGAGTGTGGTATCTCTGTAGACAGAGGAAATACGGAAAAGGAAGAAGATCTACTGGCAGGAGGGAAATTCTGTCCAGGCAGAGATGAGTTTGTGTAATTAGGGAATGACTTTCAATTCTGCGCCTAAGCGAACATATTAGAAGATAAAGTGCTTTTCTAGAAGCCCAAGTTTTTCCAGGGTTATAGAATTACAGATGTTAGTGTAACAAAGGAGTTTATATAGAAAAGTTACTTGAACTCGGCGTGGTGGTGTACCATTTTAAGCACAGAACTCAGGAGTCAGAGATTGCTGGATCTCTTAAGTTCAAGGCCAGCCTGGTCCATATAGTGAGTTCTAGGCCAGCCAGGTCTACATAGTGAGATCTTGACTCAAAAGAAAAGTTGTTCAAGGGAAAAATCTAGCCTGCTAGCTCCACTGTCGGCTCTGTGGGAAAGTGCATATGGATAAGAAATGCAGTGGATTAAAAAAAAAAAAATCTCACTTGCCACAGTAATATTTATTGCATTTTCTTTGGCTCTATTTCTCTTGTATTGTAAGTCACTATAGATTTTGCTTCCCTCATCACAAACACCGTTTTTACGAAGTTTATCCTTTTCTTTTGTATTTTACTTCTTGTGCTGAGGATGTGTTCATTTGTGTATAGTTGTAACTTCCACAAATATGACATCACCCAGGGCATGCATAGCTTCCAGCCACTTGCTTTTTTTCCCCTCAGCATTGTTTCCAGCATCTCTCTCTGTTGGTTCATGCCTCTCATATGGTTGTAACTGCTTCACAGTTACATGATAGGAACATTCTGTAGTTAATTAGTCAGTCTTCCTGTTGATGAACAGTCAAGTTCTTTCCCAATGTTTGGCTGCCGAAATCGGTCTGAAGGAAGCTCTATGGTTTTCACCCTGAGCATCTGTGTTAGGTTCTGTCCTAAGGTATATCTGTTTGATGGGAAAGGTGTAAGTCAGGAGGCATACACACACTGGATCTGTCTAGACATTACCAAACTGCTTTCCCAAGTGTTTGAACTGCTTTAGAATCCTATGCACATTCTATTTCCCTTTTTACCATGTCTCTGGAATTTTACGTTTTTCTAAGGTGATATTAGTCTCTAAAATTTTTAGTATCAGCAGAGGTCTAAATGACCTCTTGAAGTCCTATTCCCAGCATGCAAAATGGGATCCATTTTGGCACCTGGATTCCACCCCAGTGTAATTGTTGTATCAACAACGCTTGACTTAAATGGTAGCCTGGTACTGTCTCAACTCAGCTTATGGATGTTAATATTATTGGAATACCTAGATTTTTAATGCTATATCATTCTCAGGAACTTACCACACAGCACAGCAGGAGTGTGTAATTCCTGCCATGTGAGGGAAAAAAAAAAGGAATATACTATATAATCTCTACAGGACAGAATGTGTCTTTTGTGGGGTCGCCGGACTTCTGCTTAGGGTCTTGGGAGTAGAGGTTATGTCTGGGTAGCATAATGTGGCCTGTAGTTGCCTTGGCTAGGCTTGGTTTTTTATGACCTAATTACCGCTCCATGGCAAAGAGGGAAATTCAATGGTCCCACAGATTCAAAATAAGTCCCAAGAAGCTAACACACAAGTGCAGACATTTCTGTATTCAGTCCACTCAGGACAGACAGAAATATTCTATGGAATAGCACAATTGCAGAGAGATGGATGCTCACAAGCTATAGTTAGCTTGAAAAAAGGACTTGACTTAAGAAGAGATAAACATATTTTTGGTTTAGATCACAGGTCAGGGATGAGAAAAAGACTTGTGAGAGAGCAGGTGATGTTTATCCCCTTAGACGTCGATCCATCATGTGGGAGAGATTGGTTATTAACTAGCTGAAAAACATCATTGAACAAATTCTGAGAGGCGGTATAAAAAGGAGCCAAAACCAAGAGGTGGGGCTTTTGGAGACTTGGGATAGTTTTGGCTGCTCATCACTCCACTTTGAGATGCTCCTAGAGACAACCACTTGAGGGAAGGCTTCAGGGCTCAGGGCTCCTGCTGAGGTTCCGGTTTCTGGTTGCTCCAAGTTCCACCGGGAGAATTGTTCCTCGGAACTGATATCCTTACAGTTTCATTATTGTATTCTTTAATCTTCTTTTCCCATTATTTAGGTTAGTCAGGTTATAAGTGAGGTACTCCCGGTTAATAAGTTCATAATTATATATATTTGTTTAGAAAATTGAGCCTACACTTGACCTTGAGGAAGCAGACCTTGAGGCTTGGAGCAATTGGTTTATTTCACTAACTAGTTAGTGAAGTTGCTACAAAGCAGCTTGAAACAATTTCGTCTCTAGTTTTTCTTTTGATAGAAAACCACAGCTTCAAGGAGAGTAACACAACGACAGTAATACAAGACCTAAGTCAATGTAACGAGAAAGCTGTCAGTGGAGAGCCCCAATCCCATCCCCTATGGCTCTTCCCAGCCGCTCAGTGGGTGGTAACCGCCAAGAGAGCTTTTCCTCTCTTGCTTCCCTTAGTGGCTAGAGAGACTCCTGAGTACCATTTTATAGTAACTCCCTGAAAAAACAAACAGTGGGCGTAGTATCTCATGTAAACTTTGCTTTAAAAAGATATATATATATATAGAGAGAGAGAGAGAGAGAGAGAGTCTCCAAGTCTGGGCATGCATGTGAAGGCCAGAGGTTGTCCTCTTTCTTTGAGAAACGATCTCTCATCAGCTGGGAGCTCATCAATCAGGCTAGGCTGTTGGGCAGCAAGCCCCAGGCATCCTCTTGTGTCCTTGTCTCCAGCACCAGATTACAGCAAGCTAACATGTCTGGCTTGCTTTTCTTTCTTTCTTTCTTTCTTTCTTTCTTTCTTTCTTTCTTTCTTTCTTTCTTTCTTTCCTTTCTTCTTCTTCTTCTTCTTCTTCTTCTTCTTCTTCTTCTTCTTCTTCCTCCTCCTCCTCCTCCTCCTCCTCCTCTTCTTCCTCCTTCTGCTCCTCCTCCTTTTCTTTTTTTGTGAGTTCTGAGAATTAAACCCAGTTCCTCATACTTGGGACACAAGCATTTAACTGAGTTAGCTGCCCCCAGAGCCCAAAACATACTTTGAAACACCTTTTCTAGGTAGGCTCGGATGAGACACAGCTTCAGAAGAAGGCTTACGGTGGCTCGTGAAGCCTCATTCTAGGCCTTTGGTTTGATCACAAAATCATAATTTTTCCTCCCCATTTCTAACTATAGAACTCTTAAAAACTTAGCCTCATTTAAGTAATAGCCAATGCCGAGCACATTTGCATATGCCAGCACATGATTGCAAACGAACCCCATAAAGACTCAGGGCATTTACTTTGCTTTGCTGACGAAGAAACTGAGACTCAGAGGAAAATTAGACTAAGAGCAAATCTGGGACTTGAAACTGTGCTAAAACCGTGTGTTTAGCTCCGCACGGTGCACCCACCCCGAACATGGTTTACAGTCTCTTTCCAGCTTTATACAAATAAAAGCAAACATGTGGTGACTCCCATCCCAGTGGCCCTTCCCACTTGGCTGAGCTGTCTTCTAACCCTTTTACTAAACCAAGTCGTCAAATAGAAAAATTAGGTTTAAAAAAAAAAAAAAAGGTTGTCATATCCTGTTTAATTCAACAGACCAAAAATATAATTTTTAGCCATGTTCTTTTGAAGTAAACCTAAAAAATATTGAAAGTGTAAATAAACTATCAGGGCCAACCAAATAGTAATTATTTCGACGTTAAACAAGATATCCATCTGCTTTCCCAAGTAAATAATCTCTGACAGCATCTAAAAGACAACAAGGCAGGGAGGCATTGGGAGCACTAATGTATGCACTCCGTGAGGATAAAAGAAGCAAATGTCGGTGGATCAAAGGGGCTCAAAGCAATGAGTAATGTAACACTCATCTCAGATTAAACAGCCATCTCTATGACGGGATGCAGAGTTTGGTCCACTCAGCAGCTGGAAGAAGAGAAGCGGTTTTTCTAGGGGCAAAGAATTAGGGAGGAGGGAGGCAGAGATGAGACAACCCCAGCTGGAGCAGAAGCAGAGAAAGAAAGAAAAGAAAAGCAGCACAGAGAAAGCTCTGTGGAGTTCTGCCTCCTCCTGTACTCTCTCTCTGGGTACCCTTTCTCAAGTGTGCTTGCTACTAAGGCAGGCACAAGAATGTCAAATGCATTTTTCTTGCTGAAGAACTCAAGAGCATATGCATAATTTTCAACACAAGTCCTCCAAATACATAGAGATCATATTTCAGTTTCCAAGTAAAAATAACAGTTGGGTTTTGTTGTTGTTGTTGTTTGTTTGTTTTGGCACTTATCTGTATAGTTCTCAGTTTTCCCTTATCGGAAGCACCTGGGAGTGTGTGAGTGAGCAGCCTGGAGTCCTGGCCCAGAAGTTCTGACTCAGTAGCTGTGTGGAGAAGTAAAACTCACCTTTAAACCAGTTACCCAGGTAACATGGGTGCCGCTGTCCTGCGGGAGGACACAGTTCTCACTGGCAAACCCACAACAGAGATCCTGTGGCCATTCCAACTTACAGTCCACAGGAATGAAACGGTTTGTTCTAGCTGCTAACTGGCAGAAGCCAAATCGCCAGACAATTTGGTTCCAAGTAGGGACTGGCAAACGTTTCCTTGTGAGGCCAAACAATAAACCTTCTGGTTTGCGGACCACAGGCAATGTCTAGTCCAACTGTTCAGCTCAGCTGCCACAGAGCAAAAGTAGCTGTAGCACAGCCCTTACGTAACTGGGCGCTGCTGTGTCTCAGTAAATCTTTATTTATAGGAGCAGGTGCCTGGCTGAGGCCTGTTCTGCAGCAGGGCTTCTTAAACTTTTTCCACTCTTAACCACTCTTCTCCCAGGAGAGAATTTTACTTGACCCCGGGTGTATAGGTATATAAACTAGGTGTACAAATCATACATTTACTGACAGTAAATCATAGGTATACCTATTTAGAACAATTCTTTGCTATACTTAGATTTACCATTTGTTAAAGATGAAAGCGAGATTTGCTTGTTTTCACAAAAGAGTTACATTTTGGCTGAGTATTTGCTGCTGTGGGAAATAGTGCATCTTCAGAGGATAGTTAGAGAACTGTCTGGGGTCTTGGGTCATCTGAAGAAGAAGCTGGAAAGTCAGGGAACCCAGAATGTGGGTGGACAGGGAGCAGGAGGGCAGCTGCACTTTCTACCCAGAGGGTATGGATGGCACAGTCACAGATCAGACTTCCAGGCATGGAGGAGGAAAGCACAAAGCCTGGTTAGATTACAAATAAACGATGGCTCAAATACTGTCCTCTGCTGTAATAGTTCCAGCAGCAGCAGCAAAACTAGCACCACAAATAGATTAACCCATGACAAGAAAGTTCAAGGTTGGAGACAGATCCTAAGGAATACTCTATCTGATGCTATTTTTCTGGATATTGAAGTTTTTGGAGCTGTCATCATTTCATAAATATCACACAATCTGTCTCTGTCCCTGTCCCTGTCTCTGTCTGTCTGTCTTTCTGTCTGTCTGTCTGTCTGTCTGTCTGTCTGTCTGTCTGTCTCTCTCTCTCTTTCTCTCTCTCTCTCTCTCTCTCTCTCTCTCTCTCTCTCTCTCTCTCTCTCTCTCTCTCTCTCTCTCACACACACACACACACACACACACCTATAGACCTATTGTGTATTTAGCTCTTCTTAGTAAGGGCCTCAGAGTCATGATTTCATCTCTGTTTTGTTACTGTGGCATTATTAGGTCCTTTTTAGCAGTGGAGGAGTAAGTTTGCCAAAGTCATAAAGCATGTTACTAGTTCAAAAATCAAAGGTGACTTCAAATCCTAAGTCCTCACCCACTGTGCTATCCTGCTCTCAACGGACACTGCATCATAATCTTTGATAACAATGATGCTGGTGGTTATGCATCAGGGTCATAAGGCTGCTTTAAAAACATGCATCTTTGTTGATGATAGTTTTTAACCTCTATTTTGTTTGGGGTAGTGAAGCCTCTACCTCCCTTCCACCAACCCTTTAACCTTGGGTATGAGAAAAGTTAGTGGGGTGCAGACCCCTTTACTTCTCCTGGCTGTTTAGGGTCAGTGGTTCTTTTGGGGCAGTGCCAAATCTCCATCAACAGCAAACACAACAAGCAGTCTCCTCTGAGCTGTTACACTGAAATGTTTCTCTGGTTTCTCCAAACTGCCACACACCACACCTTCTCTCTCTGGGGTCTCTTATTTATCTCCCTCAGAGTTCTAGGCCACGCCCCTCTCCCTGAGGCAGACTGTTATCACCTGGCAAAGACCACACCCTGCAGGGGGCAGTTATCAACTATGGACATACTGAAGCCCAAACTAAAATCCCATGCTTGAGATTAAAACAAAAACATATTTACGTAACATAACTGAGTTTACAAAGAAACCCAAACTTCCTTTACATATCTCTAATTACCCATCTTATAAACATCACATCAAAATCTTTGGGTACTAATCCCATAAATCTCTTCTTTAGTCAATTTTAATGCAGATGGATCATTTTAGGTCTATAAATTGACATATTTTCCCTGCTTATGAAAAAGGGCTCATATGAATAGAGGAACATGTTTATAAAACATGAAGTATGCAGAAAAAGCCTTTGGCAAAACTAACATCTCTTCATGATAAGGGTCTTAGAAAGACTAGGAATAGAGGAAGCATACCTCAGCATTATAAAGGGCATATACAGCTAACCTATAGCCACCGTCATGCTAAGCAGAGGAAAAACTCCATAGTTTCTCACTAAGATCAGGAGCAAGGCAAGAGTGTCCACTACAATTCTATTAAAAACAGTGTTTGAAATCTTAGCAACAGTAGTATGACAAGAGAGAGAAATGAAAGGGACACAACAAGGGTAAGAAAACAAAGCATTCCTATATGTAGGTGTTATCTTTTTTTTTTTTTACATTAAAAGACCTTAAAGACTCCATAAAAATTCTTAGAGCTGATGATAATTTCAGCAAATGGCAGGATTAAAAATTAACAGACAAACTCAGAAGCCTTTTCTGTGTATCAAACAAACAAACAAACAAACAAACAAAAAACAGATCTAAACAACAACAACAACAACAACAGCAAAACCCAGAGAAACAATCCCATTCACAATAGCTGCCCTGTTCCAATTCCTGGGAATAAACCCAAGCAAGATAAAAAAAAATCTGATTAAAAAAAAAAAAAACCCACAAACATTCCTTTAAAACTCTGAAGAAAAAAATTGAGAAAGACACTAGGAGCCGGGCGTGGTGGCACATGCCTTTAATCCCAGCACTTGGGAGGCAGAGGCAGGTGGATCGCTGTGAGTTTGAGGCCAGCCTGGTCTACAAATGTTCCTGGTTTAGAAGAGTTTTTATTGTGAAAATGACTGTCCTACATCACCAATCTACAGATTCAGTGCAGCCACAATCTAAATTTCAATGTATAATTTTTTTTTTTAATGGAAGCCCAAATGACCAAAGACAGACAAAGCACTCTTGAAGAAAAACAATACTGTGGGTAATATCACCATACTTGATTTCAAATTATACTACAAAAATTAGCATGATGCTGGCACAGAAACAGCCCACAGAATGGGAGCAAAACCTTGCCAGCTGCTTATACAACAGAGGATTTGTGTCTAGAATAAACAAAGAACTAAAACCCCTAAACATTAAGAAAATAAACAGACTATTGTTTCAAGGGCTATGGAACTGAAGAGAAAAATTTTAGAGGAAATGCAAATGGCTAGGAAATACTTAACAGTGCACCACATCCTTAGTCATCAGGGAAAATGCAAATTAAAAATACTTTAAGAGTCCATCTCACCCCAGTAAGATGGCCATGATCAGGAACACAAAATACAACAGACACTGAAGTGGATGTGTGAAAGGAGAATCTCACACACTGTTGTAAACTAGTGCAGCCACTTTGGAACTCAGTCTGGGGGGCTCTCAAAAAATTAGAAGTAGAACTGTCCTATGGCCTGGCTATACCACTCCTGGGAATACACTCAGTGGACTTTTAGTCTTA
Source organism: Acomys percivali (assembly GCA_907169655.1). Lineage (NCBI taxonomy): Eukaryota > Metazoa > Chordata > Mammalia > Rodentia > Muridae > Acomys > Acomys percivali. The sequence continues at coordinate 47,382,920 of OU015750.1, forward strand.
CTACAGAGACTTTTGCACATCCATCCATGTTCATTGTTACTATGTTTATAATATTTAGGAAACAAATTCAATCTACATGTTCACCAACAGATTCATGGGTTGGGAAACTGTGGTACATATACACAATGGAGTTGTGTAGAAAAATGAAATCATGGAATTTTCAGGGAATTGGATGGAACTGCAAAAAAAAAAAAAAAAAAAAAAACTACTGAGTAAGGTAGCCGAGACAAATGTTGTATAATTTCTCTCATACGTACAGCTTAGGTTTAAATAATTTGTATCTTTAACTCGGCACACAGTGGAAGCCAGAGAGCTAGAAAGGGGCCTTTGGGTGGTGGAACATGTTAAG
>OU015750.1:47392973-47494751 GCA_907169655.1 Acomys percivali
GTGTGATATGTATATGTGGCTGTGTGGTATGCCATGGTGTATGTGTGGAGATCAGAGAACAGCTTTGTGGGGTCTGGTATCTCCTTCCATCTTTGGCTCTGGAGATTGCACGTAGGTTGTCAGGCTTGTGGGGCAGCGCCTTTACCTGCTGAACTGTCTTGCTGACCCACAGCTGCACCTCAGCTGCTGTTCAGGGAGGGTATCAGATGAGAAGTCTTTCTGCTCCATTAGTACCCACCCTCACTCTCACTGTCTGTTACTGTTCATAGGAGAGGTACGGAGGAGGGACTGGTTGAAAACAGGTTTAGGTACTATACTGAAGCTGATTTGCTAACCTCAGTTTTAGTTCAAAATTGTTTTATCACAGTAGCTCTACACACTAAGTAAATATGGTTACCTTTTCTGTGATTAGCAGAAACACTGACTGGAACTAAGATTATGCAAGTGTGAAATAAAGAATGGTTCATTTCCTTCTCTTCAGTCACACCATCGCACACTCATTTGTAATGCTCGCTCATTAAGTACAACCTGCAGAAGTCACACAGCTTCTAGTTTCTCCACCATCGAATTAGCCGAAGATAACAACACTAGCAAACCCTGTCTAGGAGAAAGAAGCACTTTTGATTGTCTATTTGTCATTCTTGGACATGAAGTTCTTGTGATCTTTATTGTGCCATCGTCAGAGTCCACAGAGGAAACCATCCGTTTACCAGCTACTGAAAAACCATCCACAATGTCCTTGGACACCCAGCCACCAACAACACTGTTAGACGAGGGAAGTGTTCCTTAAACACTGGTAAGTCCTATTCCTCTAAGAGCATACTGTAGTCCTCATAGCAACTTTAGCACAAAGACATTTGTCACTGTAACTTTGTTCTTGATGATTCTAAGACCCAGAGAGGTTACCTGACTCACCCAAGACTGCAGTTTGCAGCTTGCTGAACCTAGATTTATACCTGAGTTATCTATGTACATATTTTTGAAGATTGTGTGTATGTGTGTGTGTTGTCTTCATGCATTTATGTGCACCATACATGTGCCTTGTGCCCATGAAGGTCAGAAGAGGGCATGTGATGCCTGGAACTGGAGTTTACAGACGGCTGTGAGGTATCACGTAGGCGCTGGGAACTGAACCCAGTTCAGCAGTAAGTGCTCTCCACTGCTGAGCCATCTCTCCGGGCCCCATACCTAGTTTTACAATAAGATATTTCTACAAGAAATATAGTGCTTAAATACAGTTAGTGGCAAAAGTCAAGAGAAGAAACTTAAAGAGACCTGAAGTCTTGCTTACTTTGTAGGCTTGAGAGCTCTGAGAATTTTTTTTTCCTTCAAGAAGTCACAATAATTTCACTGTCCTTGCTCAGGCTTCATTTCCACTTTGAGGAAATTGCTCTGGGTTTTTTGAGACTTGCATGTAAACACCTACTTAGCCTATACTCTAAGATAGCAATTAAAATTGTTCTTCATCTCTCTTATCAAAGAGTCAAGTTCTAGGTCAGACATCACTTCTCAGTGGCTTCGTTGCTGCCTGGGTCTTGTAGAGAACAATGGGAGAGAGGAGCTCAGAAAACTGCCTTCCTGGCACTGACAGTAATTCAAAGCATGATACGATCTGGGTGCATCATGCCACTTGGGGAGAGGAGGTCAGAATCCTTCGGGTCTTAGAGTTCTGGAAACCACGAAGGCTGCTATAATGGTAAACTCAGCTGCCTGCCCTCTACGGCTGGGACCTGTCTTAGTAACATTAGACCCCGTTCTCACCTCCAGTCAGGCCTAGAGAGCCTGGGATGAACGCAAAGACAGGACAGCGGAAAGCATGCTATGAAGGACCTTTGGAGTTCACAATAATGGACTGTGAATCTTCATCTGTTCCGGCAACAACACAAGGTGCTGTAACGGGTCTTAAAACAGGTAACGCCATTTGGAGCAGCATCTCAATCTTGGCTCCGCATTACACAGAGTGAACAACACATCTCCTCTTCCCGCCCCAGCTTTACATGGAAAAAAAAAAAAAAAAAAAAAAAAAAAGCTAGAATTTCCAGCTATACCCATTGTCCAAAATGCCAAACATCGCCTTCTGTTAGGACCCAGGTGGCACAGTCCTATATTGTACCCATTCTGTGTGGGACCAATGTCAACTTTTTATCCTTTGTGTCCATGTATTACAGGTTAAGCGTGAGGGCAGCGGAGAAAGGAAGAAAATTTTGGAGAGCTATAGGCCAACACTGTCCTTGGTTACTTTTATAATGTCCCCTACTTTGACTCAGCCTTACTCTGTGCCAATAACGGAAAATATAATGAATGTCTTTGTGTTTAAGGTGGTTTTGTTTCCAAGTGAAGGGGTATACCAACAGTTATGGCACTGAAATCATTAAAATCATGCAAATGCTTAAAGTGTGTAGGCCTGGGAGATTATAGTTTCATTAGAGGGAAGGCTATAAAGTTAGACCTACGTAATTACCTTTCCCATTAATGCTCGAAAATTCTGTGCTCCACTGAGAAGTGATCGCAGTGCATCGTGCCTTCTGTGCTTTCTCATGCAAGCTGCAGGGGCCTTTATTTCATCAGCACAAACTACAAGGGAGCGGCAGCAGCTTTCCAGGTGTACTTTGCAAATTGGGGTTTAAATGTGGAACACATCAAATTAAAATTCAATATTAATTATTTTGTCTTGCTAGGAGTCTGAGTGGTTTAAAGCAGCAAGGGTAATTGTCTAATTCATTGTGTGTGTCTACAGCGAACTTAATCATTATGTCAGCTTCCTAATAAAAGGTTATTATAGAAACAAAGATCCCAGTTTTACATATGGTAGGCAAGGGAGGATTCGAAGAGTTGGTCTCTAAGGTAGACTTGAGGATCTTGACAAATGATGTCTGTGCTGTGATCAGATACTTAACAAGAAATCTCGTTATTAACTAGGCCTGTACAGATAATTAGCACTTGAGATTCAAATTTTAAACCTGGCCTGAGATGTACCATTTATCAAAAGCCTTAGCTTGCTGTCAAAGTCCGATAATAAGGTACTGTTATTGATAAATTGAGATTAAGAGCAGATTGAAGAGAAAATTAGGCCACCGGTAGGCCTGAAAGGTCTGATTTCAATATTTACAGTACTAATTTGGTATTATTTTGGTAAATGGATGTGGTCCCCAAGTGCTAAATGGTATAAAAGAATAAACTATGCATCATTATTCTAACAGGAAGAGCATTGTTTACTGTGTATCGGATTTTGCAGCACTAGCATTCTGGTTAATAGGCTGCTTTATAAGATGAGTGTACCTGTTTTTTATTGTGTGCATTTATTATAACCCTTCAGCACCTAGGGCTTTTAGGGGAAATTAGAAAATGTGGCTTCTTTACATTAAAAAATGATATTACATTAGACTAATTGCTACTGAGCCTGTCTTCCTGATTTAACTCTCCTTCCTTTATCTCCTGGCACTGTCTTCCACACACTCTTGCCACTGGAATTCAGCTAACTACCATTTCAGAGACTCAAGCTACATAAAATGAGCAATCTTTTTTTAATGATCCCTGGTAGCACTTCATTGCAAGCAATCTTCAGGGTGGGGGAAGGAAGGAACGCGTTGTATAATAAACCATCTCTCTCTAGTGTCTCTCGGCTTTGAAGCACATTCCGAGTACACTTATGTGACCCTTAGCAAGCTAAATCTTTTTGATGCATGTAATAAAATGTTGTTTGGGGCAATAGCTGATTTCCAAAATTATATTAGGCATAACACAAGGCTTTTGTGGCAAATTGTCTCCCTATTTTTTTTTTCTTCCTCTTCTTCTTCTTCTTCTTGATTCAGCTCACAAATGGGATTGGGAAGGCGCTGGAGTGTTTTATTGTGGCTCACATCAGGTATAAATAGAGAATACACCGCACCATAACCTATCTGTACGTAGCTCATAGCACCGTCTGCCCGTGAAATAGTAAAGCTGGGGAGACTGCTGGGGTCCAGAAAATTGCTCGAAAATCCCTTGTCACGTGTTCCTGGCAGCGGCCTCTCTTCTCCGATCTCCAGCTGTCCGGCGGGGTGTGCCAAGTCACAGCAGGACCTGAGGACTGTTTGCATTGCACAGTGGCACCGAGCTTTGCGGAGGAGATGTTCTCTGTACACTGTGAGCTTGCAGACAAGGAGGCTTTCGGAGACTCAGCAGGAGCCCGCCAGTGTTTGTGCTGAGGTGGTTAGCTGGTGGGCAAATTGCTATTATTCAGAACCGTGTGGCAGAGGAGAATGCATCGCGTTACGTTTTCTAGCCCAGAATGCCGACCAATGGCAGACTTCCGTTCCAGCTAATCCTTCTTTTCGACTCTTACTTGAGATGCAGATTTGGTTCTTTCTTGGAAAGAGAAAGAAGCTTCTTAGGTTGTTCCCTCCGACCTCTGGCTGCAGCTCTCCAACCTACTCCCCATTTTGACTCAGCAACACTCCTCCTACCACTAAGTCTCCCGAGATAACACGAATTTAGCATTCTGCTTTTAGGGAAGAAAAAAAAAGGATCTGGTGCTTCAGCTGTTCTGGTGTGTGTAGACTACTGACTAATGGGTGGTTATCCCACTTTATTGCTTTCTATAGGCAAAACTCAAACAAAAGGAATTGGATTTTGCTAATAGCAGTGAACAGCTTTGCCACTTTCTGACATAAGTGAGGGTGGTACCCCTACCCCCATCCCCAGGAGCACCCCCACCCCCCATCCCCAGGAGCGGGAACCTATAGCTCTTTTGCATCCATCATTGTCCTTGATCCTCCGGTTTGACCCAGGCAGGGAGGGGTCACAGTGCCCATTCCACAGCTAAGGAGAAAGGAAGAAGGGAGGAAGTTACAGGACAAGGTTGTGACTGAGTTGTCATTATTTTGTCCTTTGAACTTTCGGTCTTTTATTCCTTAGACTATTACCTCCTTTCCTTATAAACGCTCACAGGAACACTGGCAGCTCAGGCTCCGCCTCCTGCCCCTTTTATTTTGCTTCATTAAAAAAAAAAAAAAAAAGTAAAGAGCCAAGAATGTGTGTGGCAAATGGGTGGCGCATCTGACTTCTGTAGGAGGCTTGTCTGCTGCCACCTGTACCTTCTAGACATGTCCTTCACTGGGCACCGCTGCAGGGCCTATGGTGATGCCCCAGGACGCAGTCCTGTGTGCTTTCTGTTTTAGAGATGGTTGCCAACTCCTGCAGTTGAAGATGGGGTCTGGGTGTTAAGATACCACTTAACAACAAAACAAAACCCCATTCAGAAAAGATGGTAGCAGGAGGCGTTGGCACAAACGAGGTAAAACTCAGGAGCTTTCTTCTATGGTGTCAACGTCACTAACTTCATAGCACCCTGACCCTTGAAAAATTCTCCCCAACCTATTTTATGCCACGAATGCATTGATTTGTGCTGGGTCTATTAGGGAGCCTTAGAGAGAGGAAGATGAATGCGTTTCCAAGGGCGAGCTCATACCTCATGGGACCTGGGCCACCCTCCCTGCAAGTCTGAGCTTGTAGTGAATGGCACTCGCATGGAGCAGGGCAAAAGCACTTTCTTCCACATCAAATAGGAGTAGGAAGTAATTATGAATAAATTACATATGCTTGTAGGAGAGGCTGATGCATGTGCCAAGGAAATAAATGATCATCAAAGGTTCACAGTGTGTGAACAGGAATGTGTACTTTTGTTTCGTTGCTCCCGGGTGTCAGAGCTCTGTGCTCTGTGCCCAGGCTCTGCCCTCTGCTCTGAGTCTCTGCTGAAGGCGTGTGATAGCTGTGTTCTGAACTGGAAAGAGAAGAGGAGAGGTGATGGGAGGGGAAGGGAGGGGAGGGGAGGGGAAGGGAAGGGAGGGGAGGGGAAGGGAAGGGAGGGGGGGGGGGGGGAAGGGAGAGAGGGGGGGGGAAGGGAGGGGACAGATTAGAGAAGTGGAGGTAGACGGCAGGCAAATCAGTTATTTAATTTGAAAAGCACAATTGTAGCAAAGAAGACATGCATAAAAGCAATGGGAAAGCTGACCAAGAATCAACTGTCTATGGACATTTTTTTTTTTTTTGGTCTAGGTATTTTTGCCTTATTGGTATTTTTAATAATAATATGTTGGTTAAAGGACACAGACATTTCACGTGTTGGCATGAAGGCACTTTTCATCTGATGGTGAACTTTACCATTTCAGAATGCTGTGGACAGGATGGGAGTGCTAATGTTTTTGTAGTAAATATTCGAAATAAGAAGCTATCACGTTCGTATGCTATTACCCTTTCAGAAACATTTTAAAGATAGATGTGGAAAACAAAGAAGCAGAGCAGTGGACAGTATTTACACAACAGCATCCTCAGACAACTCCTTCTGCCCAGATGAATGACTTAGCACACACTTGGTGCCATGCATCACTCTTTATATTATAAAATTATAATAGAAGCAGCTGCTTTCTTTTCTAAAGTGTCAAACTAATTTCAACATCTGTATCCGGAGACCTCACCTAAGTGTTGAAGAGGTAGTTGTGGTTTTATTATAAATTAATTTTTCTTTACGATTTGAAATAACGATTTTGTTTTTGACATACAGAGATTCTTTCAAACATGCCATTTTGAAATTTTAATTAAGCAAGGCATCCTTTTAGGGTCCAGAAAAAGCCAATCATTTACAAAACTCTCATCAGAAAAATTGTTATTTTTAAAGCTGGGCAAATAAAATTCACATTTCACTACAGATCTTGGAAGTATTGGGCCGTGGTTGATGTCTGGGTACATTTTGATCCATATTCACGTTCACATCCTTCATGTTGCATTCATCCTTATTGCACATTGTTTATTGAAAACAGACTGCCCTTAAGTTACAGGGGTCACACATTGTTTCTATCTTGTCATTTGTACTGTCGTCTTCTTGTTCAGTGATGTCTTCATACAAACACAAAGCGCAGAAGCCCACCTGCGTTTGCTTCCACAAACGGATTAATCGGTATGCTAAAAGTGCCAGTGGCATTTTTTTTCCCTGCTCTACTAGAACCCAAAAGAACCAAGCAAAAGGCTGTTCCATTGACTTGGTCCTTCACCGCGTCGGGTTACAAAGTCACTGTCCGTCTGTCACCAATAGGGGTCTCCAGCGTACCACAGAACTAGCCGTAGCACCCGGAATGATTATTTACAGTATGCTGTTCACCGACACAGAATCGAAGGGGCAGAACAGATTTATATGGGCTGGGTCTGATCCTGGATTTACTTGAGGAGGGAAAGGGTGACGTCACGAGTTAGAAGTGATGAGGAGAAGCAAAGGCACATCTAGGTTTGGTGTGAGAGCACACCTTGAGCCTAAAGGATAGCGGCACAACCTCTCTGTGCCCTGACCAGAAGAAAGCAAATCCAGCCGGCTACAGCGGTGTTGGCAGACAGCTAAACATGCGCCTTTGTTTAAAAGCAGCGATTAGAAAGAAGAGTGTGTGAATTTTTCTGGCCTTCCTAGAATCTTTTGAGAACGGCTTAAACCATTCTAGACATTATACCTGAAAATGATTCATAGTAGGTTTTTTTTTTTTTTTTTTTTTTTTTTTTTTTTTTTTTTTTTTTTTTTTGTTTTTTTTTTTTTTTTTTTTTTTTTTTTTTTTTTTTTTTTTTTAATGAAGTTATTTATTTTTGAGGGAAATTCTAGGTGTTGACATTTCTCTACAGTGTTCCAGGTACTACGGTAAAAAAATCTCCAGAAAATAACAGTTTAGGTCATGTTTACAAAGACCAACATAGATTTACAATACATGAAGTATGTTTTAACATACTTTTCTTTTGAACCCCATGATGTTCCTCTATTCAATCCATTGTAGGAAAAATAACTTTTCAAAACCCTTAGATAACACCTGAAGACATTTCTGGAGTTTTAGGCACAGAAGGGAAACCAATGTCTGCGATGCCCTTTCACTATTTATTTGCTCAACAAATATTTAAGCGATGCCTTAAGAAGTTGTTTACTGCCTAAAGAAAACAGCTGACCTTAGGTAGGATAAGCTGGGAAACGGATTAAAACTCATAATGGGAAACAGACCTGGGTAGGAAGGAGCTGGCACTGTGGCAAAAGTAAGGTTCTGTGAAGAGAAATGTAAGCCATTGATTCTGAGGCAGGGGGTTGAGTGTGATCAGACACCCACACAGGACTTTGGGGTGAGTTGTGACTAAATTCAAGACTGCAACTAGTGGTGCTGAGTAGACGCTCATGTCACAGTGAAGACTTTGGGGCCTGCCAATGGAATGGCAGGGTACACACAGAAAGGAGGGAGGCGCTCTGTAAGCTATGCTGCCTCACACTTCCATTAGATGGGGTGAAGTGCAGAGAATAGAGTTTGTGATGAAGGCAGATTGCATTTAGGGTTAAAGGTCATGAGGGGCTAAAAGGAAACCAAGTCAAAATTGACTATTAACTTCTACAAATGGGCCAGCAAGACACATTAGGATTGTCAAGATGACCTCATTGGAAGCAGGCATGTGGCTATGTAAGGCCATATTTAACAAGACTCCATGTGACCGACTGGTACACTGCGGTGATTTCATCTTTCACATGTAAGTGGGGCCAGTTTGTGCCCCTCGGACTTAGGAACGGACAACAGCAGCAATCTCTCGGCGAGTCTTTCACAGCGAGAGCAACTTTAGCTTGGCCTCTCCCATGTTTCCTGGGGGTAATTTCTTGCCAAGGAGAACTTGTGTTACATGAAGCTGAGCTGTCCATGAGCTAGCTCCTAAGTTTTTTTGGATCGAAGTTGGGGTGAAGGCACCATCAGACATGTGTCACAAGACAAAGGCGTTTGGATGAGTTCTTACATTATAGGAAACATTGTTAATCACACAGGAAGTGACCTAATTGCTTGTGTGAGAAAGATTAAAGGGGATCATGGGAAAGACCTGCTCAGATAAAGGCCTGGCCCGACACTCAGAAAAATAATACTTGAAAGATGTGAAAACAAGATTGCGATATTTCAGAGGGATTGCCATGGAAGATTCCAAGAGTCCAGTGGCCAGCTGAACAAACACGACTCAAGTGTTCCTGGGCATAATTGTCATTTCGTTTGTAATTTCCTTTCAGAGAGTCTTTTGATTCAGTCAAGATGTAGTTGCTATATATTTAGTTAGTTTATTTATTTATTTTTCTCTTGGCTGTCCCAAAGCTCACTCTGTAGACCAGGCTGGTCTTGAACTCACAGAGATCTGCCTGCCTCTGCCTCCCAAGTGCTGGGACTAAATGTGTGCACCACCACTGCCAAACTAAAATTTGATTGCTTTACACAGGAAAGCAATGGGGGGACGGAGTGATGACTACTAACATGGGGGGAATTATAAAATGGCTTCCTGGCAGAGGTACTTCTTGGGCCCCACTATAAATGGTGAAATGCAGTTTGCTTTATCATTTATTTATTTAAGTGTGTGGGCATGAACGTGGGTCTGTATGGGGAATCTGTTCTCTTCTCCCCCTGCCCTGTGGATCCCAGAAATGGGACTCTAGTGGTCTTGGCAGCAAGTACCTTTACCTGGTACACCATCTTGCTGGCTCTGAGTTTTGGCTTTGTAGAGAGAGAGTGGGGGAAAGGGGCACCCCGAGTTAAAGGGCCAGTGTAATCCGAAGATAACCAGAAACATGGAGACTCCTTGGTATTGGCAGATTTTCAGAGTCAGGGAAAAGTGGCTGAGTGCACAGGTAACAACAGAGAAGATGAGTCTAGCCCGATCATGGCTAGGCACCTGCTGCTGTTCTGCAACACCTCCGAGATTCTTGTGGACTCAGACGAAGAAAGGCACTGCCAAAATGGTAACAGAAACTAGCAAACAGAACCCAAAATCTAATAACCTTTCAAGTTGTAAAATTGGCTAGTGAAATTGGGACAGCCCTTAAGAGGGGCCCAGAGTATGTAATATAGGTAGGGATAGAAATGCCAAGTGGAATTTAGAAAGTGGAACAATCTGTGTATTAGACAGGAGATGATCTAGAATTGTAAAGTAGAACACGAATCAAGAATGTAACAGTTCTAATGGGTATAATTTAGAATTTTGGAACAAAATATGGGAGAGATTTGGGAAAAGGCTTTCTCTACACCAATCCTCAAATTCTTTACTTTTAGTGACAACCTAGACAAACCACGTACCGCTCTGCTGAACGTTGTCATAGAGAACACAGGAATAAAGCTGAGCTGTAAGTTTGCAATTCAACCATTTCTAGTCAGCATTGGCTATGAATATGATGGTTTAATTTAAGCATTCATTATTGTATCTAGTTTGGGGTTAGGAGCTGAGGAATGGTACAATGAATAAAAGGAAAAGAAAACACTTGTGTACTTGATTGAACTATCATTTTAGGCAAAGCAGAAGTTATTTAAAAAATGGTTAAAAGCATAGAAGACTGGCCCTATGGAAGAATGTTATACTCCTTATGATGCTATCACTCGGGGGGCGGGGGGAAGAAAAATCTAAGACACGGTGATGACACTGTCTGAGGTAGCCAGGGACCACTTTTCTGTGGGTTTGAATTTGGTTAGGTTTGAGCTAGAAATGTCTTCAAGTGGCTGAATTACAGACACTGAGGGTCCTTTATAGGATGTTGCTTTGTATTCTTAAGATGGGTGCTAGGCGTAGGACTGCACCCAGGGCATCGCTGGGCTTCCGACTGTGTCTCCTTCAGCCTTGGTTGGTCCTCATGGAGACTCTGCCCACATCATGCAACTTCTCTGGCCCTAGATGGAGATGAAAAAGACTTACATCTTAGAGGATTTTGTGGGATTAAATATATCAACTAAGTGAAAGTACTTAGCCAATTCTGGAACACAGTTGTGTAAATGCTTCATAATGATTACCTCTTATTGCTATGACTGGAGCATAATTGGTGCTCATTGAATATCTATTGATTGATTAGCACAGCTAGGACTGCCAGCTTTTTCGATGTTGCAAAAGGAAGCAACTTTCCCTGTCTCCCTTTAGTTAGAGCCTTGCTTGAATTATATACTATGCCAGCATATATATATATATATATCCTTTCTTAAACAGGCATATCATAAGATTTGCACAAAGAGATGAAAATAAACACTAAGATGTGGTGACAGCCCAGAGTGGAAACAGATTCAGACTCTTGATGGTATGGAATACGTTCCGAAGGGCCTCTCTGTATTCTGATGACCAAAACAAGCAAAGATACAGATGTTTCAAAGCTTAGGGAGCCTACCTAGCTTCTGGGTCTGGGGCAATGTGCACCGGTTGAGGAGTTAGTTCTAGAGGCTTCTGAATTTTAATGATGCTGGAGATGATATTGTGTGTCCTTCAGCTTGTTAGAGTGACACCAGCACTCCATAAATCATAATACCTGTGTATTGTAAAATCAATAGCAAAGTGCTATTTCAGCGCTAACCCTTAATAAGTTTCTCCCTGCTCTAACAGCTTAAACTTCGCCGTGATGCCGTTGGACCTGCAGGTTAGGATCAGAGCATGCTTAATTTATTTTGTAATAGAGACTTTTCACTAATGAAGGACCGATTAGTTAAGCCTTGGTTGCCACTCTAGTGATCAGTTGGCAGAACAGCCTCTGCAATTAAACTCGTGTATCTTTGTCCTGAAGCAAAAAAGCAGGCTTAAACAGTCAATAAATGTTAATCCAGTCGCAACCTGTCTCTGCCTTTGAAGGCTGCCCATGAGGGCTTTTTTTTTTCTTTCTCCACATCACATTTTTTTCCTCATCTTGTTTTAAATGTGGTGGTCCCCCTGGAGTCAGGATGTGGCATACATGACCTCCCATGGTTCAGTAATAAGATCTGGCATGCTAACAGCATTGTCTACAGATCTGTCATCTATAGGTCTGTCCGTCCTTCCCCTCCCTCACCTCCGTGCCTTCTCTCTTTCCAAAGTTGAGAAATGAATTGAGTAAATATGTATGCAGAAGAGAAGACATGTTTGCGTTGCTGGGACACACTGTGTTCCCACCGTGTTCATGTGTGGAGGGGAAGCGTGGGAAGGCCTACTGTGACTTTATTGGCTTGTGTGTGGGTTGCCATCATCACTGTTAGGGGCTGCTGGCAAGAGAGAGTTCACAGCAGAGCCGGCAACCAAGGAATTTTTCAGAGTAACTTTCAGATTGAAAAGGCAGGTGGGGGTGGGGGTGGCGACAGGAAAAGGAAGGGGGAAAACCTACCTTTTCTAAAACTACCTAATAATATCCACATTATATTCCAGGTATCTTCTCCCACCCCCACCCCCCTTTCTGTGAGAGAGACGGTAAGGTGGGCAGACAGACAGGAGCGAAGCTGATAGAGGCTGTGGCCCACAGACATGCAGGAGAGTGAAGGGATTCACAGAAAGCAGAAATGTCTTTCACTGTGTCCAGGATCACATGCTTTGGAAATCTGGTGACATTTGTGTGTTTCTTTCCTCTACCTAGGAGCTTGATTTTTCCAGGACAAGCATGGGTCCATTTTACATCTTATAACTTAGCCTGTGTTCCTGAGGAAAGACACAAGGAGGTAAGAAACCTGGGTATTAATTAAATGTCTGAGTCACTGCATAGGGTGGTAGTCTCTCTCTCTCTCTCTCTCTCTCTCTCTCTCTCTATATATATATATATATATATATATGTGTGTGTGTGTGTGTGTGTGTGTGTGTATCCATATATGTGATATATAATGCATAATATATATGTGATATATAAATATACATAATATATATGTGATATATAAATATACATAATGAATGTGATATATAAAAATATATGTGATACACACACATATACACATATACAAAATCACTAATCACAGAGGTTTAGCATTTGACTTGCCATGAACCTGAGTTCTGTTGTTTGGCAGGCACTTAACTTCACACGTTAGTGCTTATGATACAATCTTATCACTTGACATAGGGCGACAGGCTGCTTAGCAGAGGATGACTTGCAGTACACATACTTTTCAGAGCCTCTGAAACAGGAGAGCTCTTTGCACTGGGCTGAACACCAGGATGCAAATATCTGGCTTAAACTGGTAACTGGAACAGGCTGGAATTAGTCATGTCCTCATGACAGAGGACATTTCAGAGACACATTAGGTTCTCAGAGAAGAATCATACTATACTCTTGAATATATACAAGTGAATTAATCTTATCCTAATGATGGCAGACCCAGTCAATGACTGGATTCCTCATCTAACACACATGCCTGTGCGCACATGCACACATACATGCATACAGACAGACACACGTGCGCACACACACAATGCAGACACACACACACACACACACACACACACACACACACACACACACATCTCACTTACTATGTGCTCTCTGCTAAGCCAGGCACAAGGGAAGCCATGAAAAATAGGGCAAGCTTGGTCCTGTGTTTCTGGTGGGAAATTTAAAGTGTACAAAGAAATAAAGTTGAAAACAAAAACAAAACCAAACAAACACAAATACATTGATCATGAGCTCTGAAAGCAAAAGGTAATTAGAATTGCTCAAGTAATTTATGACCCTAATAGGCGTTGAGCCATGTGTGGCAGGTTCTCCAGACATTCTGTCAAAAAGCAATTGTCAAGAAAATTAAAGGCACTCAGCTCTACAATTTTATAATTATGGTTTCCCCCTCTAAAATGTGAGATGATTCTGATTTTTCTGCACATAGCTCTCAGAATCAACCAAGAACATTCAGTACACTCTTATCTAGGCTTTGTCGCCTGCCTCATTTGGCATTGTGCATAGCTTTCTGTGAGTGCATCATTTGATGAATGATTTAAAGCTGAGCCAGCCAGGAATCCTTTAACTAGAAAGAGGAGCATTTAGCTACACATGTTCTGTCTTTTAAGTCGGAATTTTGGTAAGCCGGAGTTTCCTGAGCAGGTCCAGATGGGCAGACAAGTGCAAACACACACATAAAGCTCCTTAATTAGTGAGCGCTGGTAGCCGGAGAGGCAGGAAAAGTCAGGCTGCCACTTCTGGGAACTTTGAAGCAGAACCGAGCCTGTCAAGTAGTCAATGAAAGTGAGCACTGGCAAAAGTTCTTGAGCACAAAAAGAAGCAAGAGGTGTAAACAGAGGCTAGCCTGCCCGCCCCCCCATCCCCCCCATCCCCCCACCCCCTCACCCCGCTATCTGGGCAGCGATGGGAAGGGTGTGCATGCTAAGGGTTCTAGATGGTCCAAACTACTCAAAGGCTCTGGGTTACATTCAAATAAGATCGCCTAGGCTTCGCATCTCATGGGTGCTACCAAAGCAGCCACAAGCTGAGGGCAGCTGGGCCAGCTGGGAGTCAACTGGAGCCCGGAAGGAAACCAAAAGCACCATCCAGTGTCACTTAACATTTCTTTGTTAAGCTTTGTGGCCTAACAAAACAAATACTTAAGCAAACCAGAAGGAAGGATCTCCAGTCTCCAGCTTTGAGGATGGAACTTGATGCTTTCTCTAACCAATCACAGAGGTCAAAAGCACGTGGGTTTCCCCTGCAGGCTCTAATTTGTGTAGACAGAAATCCTGGCCGTGCTCCAGGGACACACTCCTTAACTCGTTACTGTTGTCTATTTGTCGGTGACGTGCATATCACACCCATTCATGTACAGAAGAGCGGTGTGTGTGGAGATGGAAAAGGAGAGTGGTCCCACGGTGTCCCACCCTCTTGCCTTTTCCCCCTCGGGCCCCTCCCATACCAGGGTAGTGCTCCATAGGTGCAGAGCTGTTCATATAACATGGCCAGGTGCTCCCAAATTCTCCTTCTGCCTCCCAATATATGTCTGACCAATGGACAAAGGTGATCTCAGGGAATATTGGCCTTTAAAGGAACAAACAGTTTCTTCTGTGGATAGCTTACAGCTTGGCGATGCCTTGCAAAAACACAGAAAATGACCTCAGGCAGGGCCCTGTTAGTGCGTGAGCAGTGCTCCTCAGGAAACCAAGGCCCCTCCCCCTCCCCCTCCCCTGCCCCCCTCCTTTGTAAAAGGCTCCCATAGCTCACTGAATAAGGTTCCTCTGAAGAGGATCAGGACCCCTTGTTTAATTCCAGGTGAGTAAAACCGGCCTGACAGCTCCTTGGCATTCATCTGATTCTTTATCCAGAGAGGGCTGTCATGGATACAGCCCATTCCGGTACTCAGCTGCGGCAAAGCTAGTGCCACTGTCACCATTTTCTAGAAGGTTCTTCTTAATGCAGTGGTACATGCCGGTAATTCCAGCACTCTGGAGGCAGAGGCAGGAGGACCCAGAGCTGCAGGCGGGCCAGAGTTATAGAATGAAACTCTTGTCTGGATCCTTCCTGTCCTCCCGCCAAAACGAGAAAGTCCTGCCAGCAACAAGGAAGGGTAATTTGAGAGTTATTGTAGAGAGAAGCAGAGGAAATGACCGGGTAATAGTCTCACAGTAAAACAACTTCTTAAGGAGGGGAAGGAAAGTTGACTGGATAGTAAAAAAAAAATGACAACAGGAAAAGTACGGTCTTTGGAGTCTGACACGGTGCCTCTGAGTATCTGCTCTGCCAATTAACTCTGTGACTGGGAATCGCAGCCTCCAGGAGCCTCGTTTTCATGGGTTGCTGTGAATTTTTTATTGAGGAGCCACATAGAAAGCCGCGAAACCCCCGCAGGCCCAGGAGGCACAGCTGCGGCTCCACACCCACTCACTACCTTCCCCATCTCTTCTCTAGCTTGACTCTTGTTTTTGTTTTTTGTTTTCTTGTGTTTGTTTTTGTTTTGTTTCGTTAAATTCAAATCCTCCTGATGTTGTCTATTTGGTGATAAACCGGGATCTAGGAGTACAGTTCAGTGGTAGAGCGATTGGCTGGCTGCAAGAGGCTCTACACTCAATTTTCAGCACTACACATGGATCGATGTGTGGGCATTAAAAAAAAAAAAAAAAAGATAAAAATTAAAATTAGTAAGAATAAAATGAATGCCAATAAAGTATTAATGAATGGAATTTAAAGCATGAAAGAAATACAACCCTGTGATCACAAACGATGAAGATCACTCCCTACCAGGCCCAGCATTTGGCACTTAGGTTTTGTTTTGTTTTGTTTTGTTTTTTGTAGTATAATGCTAGATGTCATGTGCTCATCATGGCAAGATGAGTACTGCTCAGATGCAGGCCCTTCTGCCTTCTGTACTTCTGAATCGATCCGAGTAGGGCTAAACCCTAGATCCAAACAAAACTAATGTGTAGCAGGCAATAGGTTTCTTCGAAGCATCAGTAGCTCAAATATTTTTCATTAAAGCATACGCTGACCACAAAATGCTGACACCTGATGCCTGGAAAATGCACTTATGTTTTTCTCTTTATTTCTAAACAAAGCAAAGAGCTGAAAACATCAGAAATAATGAAACCAGCATATTTTTATTGCTCTGTTCTTACATGAACAGTTTTTTTTTTTAATGAAATGTAGTTTAAAACAAAAAATCTTGTTCCTAGGTTGAACCTTTTTGCATTCCAGCCTGGGGCTGTCTTTTATTGGTTAAGTTATAAACCCCAGAAAAAGGGGGTTTTATAGTGGAAATGCTGACAGAACCCGCATAATGCTACTGGGTGCCTCTCTAATTAGTCTGAAATCCTGTACTCTGAATCCCATAATATGCAGACTGTCGTGTTGCAAGATCAGTGAGGGCCACCCCCCACCCCACTGCCCCAGCAAAAAGGGGCTTCTTGTAGACAGAGCCTTTCTTAGTTGTAAAATGCTAACACCGCGTTTTGACCCTCTTGCTTGGGGACAGTGTGGGCATTCTGCTGAGGAGCTAGGGTTCTCTGGTGTGCATACTTCACTATTGCAGACAATGAGTTTGAGTTTCTACCTTGGCCTAGATCATTAGATTTGTAGGGATCCAGGTCTTTTTAAAACCCCTTTCATGAAATCAGTGTCTCCATGTGCTCACCTGCCTGGCGCTAACGCTGATGGAGGAAGTTCTGTCAGCTCCACACCAGGGCCTTCCTGCTCTTGTTCGCTCTTTCTCCTCCGTCTGCCCTTGCTTTCTCTGTTCCGAGGCATCCATTGCCCAGAACGGCCCAGTATGACACTTGTTGGGTGAAGGTCAGGTAAGATCTACAGCTCTTGCAGCAGCAAGCCCAGTCTAAAACGGACTCAGCTGTGGTTCCCTTGTCTGGACACAGCTGGGCCAGCTCTCCTTCCAGGACTGACTCTCAACAAACGGACGTGAAAAACTAAAAGGAGGAAGAATGCTAACCAGGTTCAGTTTAAAAGGGGACGAGTCAGGTAGGCTTGAGCATCCGAAAGAGCCCTCCCTCTTTCTGCCCCTCCCTCTGCCCCTCCCTCCTTCTGTCCCTCCCTCCCTCTGTCCCTCTGTCCCTCTGTTCCTCTGCCCCTCTCTCCCTCCCTCCCTCCCTCCCTCCCTCCCTCCCTCCCTTCTTCCCTTCCTTTTCCCCTTCCTCCCTCCCTCACTTCTTCCCTCCCTCCCACTGTCCCCCCTCCCTCCCTTCTTCCTTCTGTCTTTCTTTCCCTGGGCTGGGTCAGGAGCTGCCTCTTATATTCCCTATGTTCCCTGTTGACGGCCTCTGGCTATACGTTTTGGGTTTCTGCTGTGTTCTGTCAAATTGGGAGGCTAGGGAACACCACACAAAACAAGTCTTCCAAAACCACTGCTACTGTCTAAGACACGCCCATCTCCAAAGTCAAGAAGACAGGATGACAGATGTTAGGAAGACTAAGAGGTTCTCACAGCCGACATCCTTGACTGCAACCCAAATGCTTTTCTGCAGCAGGCAGCAGGCAGCAGGCAGCAACTGGCTTGCTACCCTGCCACAGGGGTCCTCAACCTTCCTCACGCTGTGACCCTTTAATGTAGTTCCTCATGTTGTGGTGACACCCCCCCCCCCCCCCCCCCCCCGTGACCATAACATTATTTTTATTGCTACTTCATAAGTGTAATTTTGCTACCGTTATGAATCACAATGTAAGTAGCTGAAATGCTGAGTATCTGGTGTATGATCCTGGGAAAGGGTTGTTCCAGCCCCCCAAAAAGGGTCAAGACCCACAGGTTGAGAACTGCTGCTCTTACCAGATGAAGCTACCGCATCACTTTTCTCCTGGAGCACCGTCTCATCACTGTAGTTTTGGTCCAGAGATGATTGCTTACCAATTTTTCTGGGCATATAATCTACAGGACAACAAAGATCTTGACAGAGTTTATCTTTTAAAAGTGACAGTGGCACTGGTGATAGCAGCACTATAGTTATAGGCTGCTTTGCTTTGAGGAGGGACACGGTGAAATGATTTTTAATATCATAGGAGTACATCACCAACATTAGTTCCAAATTATTATTAGTTGTAAATACACAAGTAATAACTTACTGGCTACTTATGTCCACTTACACGCTAGCCATTACTTTAGGAGAAAAATCTTAAATCTTATCTGCCAAAAGGCTTTTTGCTTCCCTGCCCTTTCCACCCAATGATTACTCTTACTAAGAAGTAGAACAATATAATTTGGTAAATTGTTCATACTGGGTTTCTGCAGGTCCCAATTCCACTAGCTGTTTTTAGGCCACAGGGTATTAGAAAATCTGTGCCACTCAGCCTACCATCCAGACAGCTCTTCAGAAAAGTGGATCACTCTTTGAAGTAGGTATGTTGTAGGGACACCCGTACAGTGTAGAGAGGACAGTGTGTCACAGCGAGCCATGAGAGTGATGTGTGCAGCTGCACCAGCTCATGGAGAGGGTGGCGTGTGCGTGCAGAGAAGCTTGAATGAAGAGAAAACTCAGGACTAGCTTAACTCCCTAGGGGTTTGTTGATTGAATCTGCAACAGTACTGAGAGGTGGAGGAGGCGCTGGGACAGGGGCATGCTGCAGTTCTTAGCCAGCATAAGTCAATTGCAGCCAGAAGCAGTAACTCAGAAAGAGTGGGCAGCGCTTGGCCGGCGGCCCTAAGGTTCACACAGCAGGCTAATAAGCATCAACCTTGTCTAAGCAGATGTGAGGAGCCGTGGAACCCCTTATAGAAGCCTTCTTGTGAAACACACAGCACTCAGATATTCGGGGTGTTTGTTAAAAGGCAGAAAAATTGACTGATGCAAGAACAGAAAGCCCAGAAATAGACATCCTGGCATCTGTACTCTGCCAGAGAGCATGAGAGGTCCAGGGAATGGCACATTTTAGGATATGATTTGGAGAGCCAGCTAGATGGCTCAGCGGGGAAAGGGGCTTTTGGCGAAGCCCGATGGTCCCTGAGTTTGATTGCTGTGGTCCACGTGGAAGATGGAGAAAAGCAACCTTTGTGAACTGTACTCTGACTTCCGCTATGCATGCCCACACGTGAATATACACAATAATGACAACATAGAATATACACAATAAATAAACACAAATATGATTTGGAAGAGTAGTGTAGATACGTACCTGAAAGAAGGTGTAGATTTCTTATCTCATACCACATAAAATATATTTATGGTTGGTGCATGAAAAAAATAAATTAAACTTGAATTTTAACCAAAACTTCAATTAAAAGTTAAAGGATTAAATAGGGATACATTAAAACTAGAATGCAGCAGGACTTGTCAATAAAAAGTGTAAATACTGTTGGAAGAGATGGGTGGCTCAGTGTAACTGAGCCTAAGCTGGGAAAAGAACTGAAGAGCGAGAGGAGACATGCTTAGCGCATGCGTGATTAGAAGTCAGAGCGCGCGTACCCTGTCGCGGCATAGCCACACACACACAGCACTGGTGTAAGCCAGCCCGCCCTTTGGGAGTGAGGGTCTGTGTACTCCCAGCACATGCCTAGCCTAGGTGTGTGCAGGGGAGACATTTTTATCCGTGAGATTATGGAGATTATGGAGCCACCTGTAAGAAACTTTCATTGGGGTTCAGAATGGAAAAAGAGATCGCTATGACGTCATGCAGTGGGAGGGTGCTGCATAACTGTTAAGGTGAACGGACCGGATAAACATCAGCGTTCTCTTCCTTCGTTTTCAGAAACAAGGAGCTGGTCTTCCAAGGCCGCGCACAAAAGGATATGTAGACTTGGAAATCATTCACAGTAACTGTTAAAATTCACTGAGTAGGTTTGGTTTGCTGTGGGCGTGCGTATATAAACAGCTATAATGTTATGAAGAGTAATTTTCTAGGTACCAGCTTTTGGGTTAGAGAGCAGGGATGACAGTTAACTCTATGCAGTTTTATTTTTACTTTTTAAAAGGTTTAAAGCGAGGGAAGGGAAAGGCCCGATCTCCAGTGTGTTGACTCTGGGAAGTGATTCAGGGATCTGTCGTGTTATTTTCTGTTCTTTTCCTTGTGTTTGAAATACCAGTCGAAAAGAAAAACGATAAAACGTTGAACCATTAGTTGTTTTAAATTTGTTCTCCAAAATGGAGATTTCATATTCTAAAATAACCTTTAGAAAATAGGAACTATAAGAGTATTTATTTAGCCAACTGGTGGTGACACACGCATTTAATCCCAGCACTTGGGAGGCAGAGGCAGGCAGATCTCTGAATTTGAGTTCAGTCTGGTCTATAGAGTGAGTTCCAAGATGGCCAGGGCTACACAAAGAAATCCTGTGTCAAAAAACAAAAGCAAAAACAAAAAAACCACACACACACACAAAAAAAAAAACCCCCCCTAAAAAACAAACAAAAACCCAAAACAAAAATAAAAATATTTATTTCTGTTCTACAACTCATCTGATATTTTCATTTTGTACATAATTTACAATGTATGTGTGTTACTAGCATAGTAGGACACAAGAAATAAAATGTGTTGAAGTATTAAAAACAGCAGCAATAAAAATATAAAATTAAAAATTTGTCTAAAGATAATATAAACCTTTAAGGAAAATAAAATATTTATATTTCCACAACTCTGAAAAAAAATCTGTGTTTATTTTGTGTATCCTCCAAACTTTCTTCTGTGAAAAGTCATACAAGTAGTTAATGAATATTGAGGTATATTATGCCAAATAATTTTGAGATAATTTTTCTTGCTTACCTATAAATAGCAGTACAATTGCTTCCAATATAATTTGACTGTTGCACTTTTTTTGCTAGATTCTTTGAAATGTTATTTAAATATTTAAAATAATAACTTCTGTTCACAAAACAATAATGTTTATTGTAGAAAATATTTCTAAAAAGGAAGAATTTTAAAGTCTCCTACAATTGCAGCACTCAGAAAATCAAACTAATAGCCTGGTGTATTTAATTTCGTTTTGTGTGGTCATACTTGTCATTCATGGTATATAGACTATAATTCTAATTCAGCATGTGTACTCTTGTCTGTTTTTAACTTAAATTTTTATTATGAGAATTTCTCTATAGCATTAAGTTTTCTTTAAGATTTCTGATGTTTGTATAGTTGGCATCAAGTGGATGGACCCTAAATCACTTAGCCACGCCTCTGTTGGTGGACATTAATAACATTTCCCATTTGTTACTGTCGCAAATACCACTGTAATAAATGCTCTTATAGAGAAGATTTTGGAAAGTCCTGGTGAGCTTTTGTTATAGTAGATGCTGACCCAAAGGATGAGATCCTTTTAAAGGTTCTTCATACATGTTACTGAACTGTGGCTCTTCATGTATGTTACCAAATTGTGCCTCTTCATATGTCTTTACAAATTGCTTTCTAGAAAGAATCAGGCAGCACTGTGGACCTTGACATAAGTGGCATGAGAATATAGAACAGGCATTAGAAGTTTCGTTTTCATATGATCTAAATGGGCTTATCAATCCATGGAATGAGTCTGTCCCTGAGCTTGAAAGATGAATCTGTGCCTATGATTTAATTTGCTTTGAAATCTATGGTTAAAAATAGTTCTTAAAAGGATAAAATGTTTTTGTAATTGATACATTAGTCATCTCGTTTGAGAAATCTCCTCTTAGGGAACACTGGAAACCAAAAGAGAAAAAAATTGAACGCCTTTGTGTGTGTGTGTGTGTGTGTGTGTGTGTGTGTGTGTGTGGTTAAAAATAATAAATCTAGCAACACTGTAAACATGTATGCAAATTATTAAGGGTGCCTCAAAAAATGGAGAAAAATACTTGGAAGAAAAGATTCAATGCTTCTTAAATAATATGGACCATAATTGGAGCTTATTTATAAAATGTTTTCATTATTAAAACCAAAACATATGGTTGTTTTTCATGAGAGTTGGCAAGTATTTTTATTGCTTTATAAAAAATTATTGAATTATGCTCTATAAATCTAATCGGCATATAGATTTTTAATGGTATATATTCTCTTTCATTAACTGAGAGCTGTTTTCCATAAATACCAAATAGTGCTTAAGGCTCAGAGTAAGAGGATGTAAGTTTAAAACTGGTGTTTAACATTTAGACAAATCAAAATTTGAAATATAAGTAGGATTTTCAGGGCAGGCTAATTTGGGGTGATATCTGAAGGAATGCTTTATTCCAACCTTTACTTTGAAGTAGAAAAACTACTCATAGAAAAAAAAATCAGGGATATTAAATAGTTAAAAAAAAAAAAAAAACTCCCAAAGCTAGTAAAAGTCAGAGCTCTCCAGCCACAAGAATGGGTCGAGTTCACAGGATTCATTCTTTTTCACACCCAAATAGTTACGAGTTTTACATTGAGTTTGCCAGCCTCAATGAGAAAGAAAGACCAAACTATAGCACTTTGCCCTTTAGAATGTGAGAACAGAACACAGCAGTTTGTGAAAAGACTTGAGTCCAGTCCCCAAGAGCTCAGCTCTGAAGGTGAGAGCGTTTGTTTATCTGTGCCACTTCCTGACTTCCACGAACAGACTTGGAGCAAAACACAGAGACTGCGACCAAGATGTAGTCTGCACTGTTGCACTTGACCCCAAACACTCGAAAAACAGTAGGAGGACAGGCCCAGACTTCTTTGTGCTTCATAAAAATAAATTGGTTGTGTTTCCGTCTCTTTAGAAACAGAGCCTCCTTCTTAATGAACACGTGGACGTTAGCTATGCACAAGCGAGAGAAGGAGAGTGAGCATATTAGGATTTTTAATTTTATTTGAGGACCATACAGCGTGGGAAAGGATAAGAAGATGACAGCTTTTTCTCAAAGCTGGCATTGCCAAAGGAACCCTCTCAGCTGATACCGTCTACCTGTTCTTAAGGGTTATGGGCCCGTCCTGCAGAAGCTTCACCCTATTAGTTCAGATGAGTGTTCAGAAGACAAAGCTAATGAGTCAAGTTGTGAAATCAGAATGAGAAGAGCCTGGGGAGCCATATAAACAATGCCTGCCTTAGATAGTGGGTTTTGTTTTTGTTTTTTGTTTTGTTTTGTTTTTGTCAACTTGACATGAGCAAGAGCTATTGGGAAGAGGAACCTTGACTGAGAAACCACCTCTGTCACATTGCCTTTAGGCATGTCTGTAGGCCATTTTATTGGTTAAGGATCATCGTGAGAGGCCCGAATCCAGTAGAATGATGCCACCCGTGGGCAGGTGGTCCTGGGTGGTATAAGAAAGAGCCCTGGTGGCACTCAGAGAAAGGATAAGCAGGCCACCAAGATGAGACTTGATAGCCTATGACCATATGGTGGGGGAGGAGGTCCCCCTCGGTCATAGACCTAGGGGAGGGGAATAGGGTGAAAGTGGGAGGCAGGGAGGAATGGGAGGATACAAGTGATGGGATAACAATTGAGATGTAACCTGAATAAATTAATTAAATAAAAACAACAACAATTAAAAAACCCCACCAAAAATATTTAATTAAAAAAAAAAAAAGAAAAAGAAAGCAAACTGATCAAGGCATGGAGAACAAGGCAGGAAGCCGCACCCCTCCGCAGTTTCTCCTTCAGTTCAGTTCCTGCCTTCAGGTTCCTGCTTGAGCTAATGCCGTGACTTACTTTCCTTCTTAGTGGACTGTGATAGGGACATAGAAACTGAAACAAACTCTTTCTTCTCCAAGTTGCTTTGGGTCATGGTCTTTTTGCGGGGAGGGTTTTGAGACAGGGTTCCTCTGTATAGCCTTGGCTGTCCTGGACTCGATTTGTAGAACAGGCTAGCCTTGAACTCACAGAGATTCTCCTGCCTATGCCTCCCTGAGTGCTGGGATTACAGGCGTGTGCCACCGCGCCCGGCTGGGTCCTGGTCTTCATCACAGCAACAGAAAACAAACAAGAAGGACACTAGCTCAAGTGCTCCATCCCTTTTCCTTGCTTCACACCTTGGGCAAGAGCCTCAGTGTTTTCTTCTGGAGAATGGGACTGTTTCTCTCACAATTTGCATTACTGTAGGGATGCAAAAAGTAGTATGTGACGATGTCTAGGACAAAAGTTAATTATGCATTTTCTTGAGTCTGCAATGTCATCAGTTTAGTCATTTAACAGCTCTGGAGAGGAAAAAAAAGAGTATTAAATATAAATATTGAATAAAACATGCTAATTACATACATCTATATACTTTACTTATATACTTTAAATTTGCTACTTAGTCTTTCCTATACTGGGGTGAAAATTATTTCAAGTCACTTGATTAAAGTGACAGCTGTATGTAGACAGTAGGGCTAGGTCACGTGGCTTTTCACAGCTGATCCCTGTAATCTTGGTCTTGTTAACACAGAAAAAATATTTTTAAAGGATGTTTATGGAAGAGAACCAAGTTTTCATTGTCATTCTTTGTTAAACATGT
This sequence comes from Acomys percivali, assembly GCA_907169655.1. Taxonomy (NCBI): domain Eukaryota; kingdom Metazoa; phylum Chordata; class Mammalia; order Rodentia; family Muridae; genus Acomys; species Acomys percivali. Next base: position 47,417,500 of record OU015750.1, read on the forward strand.
AGCATTTCTCTCCTGAGCCAACGGAAGCTAAATAGCTTTTCTTGAGACTCAGGTGAAAACTCCTGACAGCTCTTTAGTGCTTCCTCACGACAATTCCCCACGGTGCACTCTGTTTGTCCTGATGCTGCCCAACTACAGTGTGCAGGATCCTGTAAGATCCACCTGTCACCTCGAGTGTCACTTCCAGACACTTTTTATTTCAATGCTCTATCATAATGGAAGCTTTAAAAGATGTCCTCAGAGCAATTAAATAAATGCACGTAGATAAATACCATCTACTTCAGTGCTGGCAGTGCCAACAGCTTAACTGAGATGGCTGTAAGCTACACAGAGCGTCCTCAGTCTGAGTTCCCAGTTACCTGCAGTCACCGGTGCTGATATTCTGCTAACCTCAGGAACATTCGAATGTCTCCAGTGTCTTTAAAGGATGAAACTTTCATGTGGAGAGAGAGGAGGTAAGCCCCTAGGCAAGAGGCAACTTCGTGTGGTTCACTATAGAGAGAATTGACAGGGCAGTTCAGTGTGGACACAGTACGAGGTTAGCAGGGTGTTGGGATGGATTGGGGTGCTCAGACTCATCTGGGCCCGCTGTCTGCCATTTCAGGTCATTTGGGGCTCGGTAGTTCGAGAAACCATGAAAAGTTTTCTATCTCAGTTTAGAAAAGACATTATTGTTCTATTGTGCAGAAGATGGAGGTAAGGAATATTTATGTGGGTATATTTAAATCCAGGTGAGAAAAAAATTGTAAGTGTCAGCTAAGTGGGAGCCATTTAGGAGGGAGAACTACACTTTAGCGACTAATTAGGCAGGGTATTCTAGTGATTAGCTATGCTGAGTCATGCAGTAGGCTTTCTGGAGAGGAAATATTTTAATTTTGTGGTGTGAAGAAAATAAACTCAAACCTAATACGTTAATGACAGTCAAGACTTTACTTCTGGAGTACGTGTTTGCAAGAGGAAGCAAGGATCGAATTCTGTCTTTGTATAGTATTCCTCCCACGAAAGCAGCCAGACTCCTTGTCAAGGCCATGGGCACAGATAGGGACTTTAGCCAAGGACTCCAAAGAACACCAAAGCTTTAATTTAACTTGACTAAAACTCAAGACAGAAAAGGGACAACTGTTAATGAAAGCCATTTTCGAAGACGGCACTAAAAGAGCACATGTCTGGGACAGACATTGGAATTAGAGGGCTTCCTGTCAACAAGTTTACAAGCTCACACAGAGCAGGAATAAGAACAGAAAGGCTTTGTAGCATTTTTGCGTTTCTTCTGCGTTTTATCACCAGTGAGAAGACGCAGCCCTGTTCTGGGAAACATGTGTGTGATACTTAAGCAAATACATAAGTGTAATGAAGCATTGCTGTACACAGCTTCTAAATGTATTCATGCCACGAAGCCATGATGAGCTCTAATTTTAGTCTTTGCTCAGCCATTTGTTCTTTATTCTAGAAGTGGAAACCACTGACAGTACCACAAGGGCAGAGGCTTTCCAGAGCTGCAGACAACGGAGGTTTCTCAAGGCCAAGGAGAAGAGGGTGATGACCATCGCCGAAGAAACAGTGATGAAGTAAGTAACGACTCGGTGTTTGAAGTGGAGACAGTAGGATGAGCGACAAAAGGTAACAGTGCAAGGTAAGAAAATGGAAATATCAGATGTATTTGCAGGGAAAAAAAACCACCCGTTGGTCAGTCTGCAAAGATGTACCCATTCAAGTCTTTAAAGTATTAGATTGGAAACCATCGATGAAAGTGCTTATAATCCATGAAAGACTACACAAATATATGGTTGCCCATATGACCACGGCATCTGAGGATGAGCGAGTGCTCTGAATAGTGAATCGTCTAATGGCTATGATCCACTCGCCTTTCGGGAGCTGCCTTAGACTGGTCTGTTTGTCTTCTAACCAAAGTTTTACTTTCTGCCATTTTGGTGGTTTCTTTACATTTTAAATCATTACAGTATCTATCATATAAGTCATACGCTGTCTAAGGGACATTGGAAAGAAATAGCATTATGAAGGGGATATGAGAAAGATATTAAAGACAGAAAGGAAGAAAGCAGGGGACAGGTGGGGAACAAGGTAAAGTTCAAAAAGAGTGTGTCACCCAGTTACTCGACCAATGAATATTTGCTGAGTTACACGACGGTTAAATTTCCAGGCTCATTAGAACCTAGAAATCTGGAAATCAAAATCAATGAAGGAAATTAAATGTTGACTGTTGTCCCAAGTTCCCCGATGGGAGATGGGAGTTCTCTGAAGCAGTCAGAGATTGAGTATGACAGGCTTGGGACGCCTTGTCTCGTCTGTCTTATTCTTGCAGTCCCAATGCATGTGACTATTCTCACACAGGACGTGACATGTTGGGTCAGTGGTCAGATGGTTGATCATGTGTCAGTAAAGTACTTAGGAGTGACTTTAGAGGCTTTTTTCTCCATCATGTCAAAAAAACACACAGAACTGAGAAATGCCCAACATCATTTATTTTGAAAAATGGACAGCCCTCCCCCAGTCAGTGAACTGAAGGAATAGCATCAGGAGTTTAATAGTGGCTTACTAGGATGAGGAGATATGACAGAAGGCATTCATTTTGGGGAGCCCTAGAGAAAAATGGGGAGTGGAGGCCGCTGTCCCTGGCTTGGGGTTAAGAGACATGTTTGATGCTGCCACGCTACCTACACAGGGACTAGCTGAGGAGTGCTACCCAGCAAGCCACCTGTGAGTTCAGGACAGACTCAGTTCAGCAAAGTAACGAATAGTCAAATGTTGCTAAGCTTCTGCCTGGGTGGCCAAATGTCAGAAAAACAGCAAGAGCCCATGGTGCAGTGGCTCTGTAAAAACCATACAGAGCTGGCTGTTCGGGCTCCAAGAACACTCACAATGTGGCTTTCACTCCTTGGTGGATTCACACCGGCTCGAGACTGAGCCACATTTTGCAGGCTTAAAGTTTTGATTTTTACTGTCATGCCAAAATAGAGCCATTTCTCCAAATCAAGCTTATGGAAACCAAACTAAGGTGCCTAGTGCATAGAAATCATAACTGTGAATTTACCAGTTTCATTGGTAGTGGAAACATACCTGTCTCTAGAATGTATACATTTCAGGGCTAGAAGATACTTTCAGTATATTTTTCCCCATTGGGGGTTGAGCTATAATCAGAAAGGGGTTTGGTGAAGTGAAACAAAAGCAGTTAAACCAGGCACTTGATTACCGTCTACAGACAGTCTAACTTGATGCCCTAATTTTGATGGTAGAGACCTTGCCCATGAGTTCTGAAAATCCAGAGGCACTGGTCTGGAGCTCTCCTGCTGAGAACAGTGTCTTCTTGCCTTTGTTTCTGAAGCAGTTCATCCTCTTTGCCTTGGCTATAATTTTAAAGTAGTCCATGCCTGGGACATAGGCAGGATACCCACCTCCTTGCCACCACTCTGCACGTAGCCGCTGGCAAATGGGTCAAGCAGGGATGGACTAGAATTAATATTAACAACTGCTTGTGAGGGGGCAAGATGGCTTAGCAGGGTAAAGGTGCTTGTGGCCCTGCCTGGCATCCTGAGTTCAATCCCGGGACCCACATAGTGGAAGGAAAGAAAGGAAGGAACGTCATCTTTCTGCAGGTTACCCTCCGCCCTCCACACGTGTGCTGTGGCATGTGTACACCTTCCTCCTCCCACACTAAAACATATTATTTCCTTGTAGTGGATGTAAACATGTTTTTGTTTTGATCCCAAGTGTGGGATGGGGAACGGACGTGTGAGAGAACAGGTGATGTTTATCCACTAGAAGACGAACCACCTCGTGTCGGGGCTTGGTTTTTGCCAGCTGAAACATATCCTAGTACAAACTCTGAGGGGATAGGAGGCTGGGGTATTTTTGGGTCTTGGTATCATTTGGCTGTTCATAGCTCCACTTGGAGATGCCCTTAGAGAGAACGGCTCCAGAGAACGCTGTGAGCATCCAGGTTCCAGCTGAGGCTCCAGGTTCCAGCATCGACTTTGATGGAATTGCTGGTCTGCTGAAATCCTGCCGACTATGTCAGGAGAATCGCTCCCAGGAACTGAATTCATCAAGGTCTACTTCTCCTGTTCCCATTAACCTCTTTTCTCTCCCATCTAGGGCAGGTGGGTTGGGAGGGAGGTGTAAGCATTAAAGAACCCCAAATAAGGTAGTTTTGAACAAGGTGAAGCCTACATCTCCTATTACTTGTTGTGAGTGAACAAATCCTGGACTGTGTAGCCCCAGTGAGCCTGCCTCTGCTCAAGAAGACACTTAAGCTTAAGTTACCAAAAAGAGAGCGCACAAGCTGACATGGAGCTGGGGAAAACTGTGGGAGGAATAGTCTGTAATGGTGAGCAAAGCTGAGAAGGTGTAGAGCATTGGTGGAGAAAGTGTCTCTCAAAGTGATAGCTTTTGCTTTTAACTGATTGCTTCTCCTTCCACAGTGCTAGGGATAGAACCAAGGGCCTCACACACGCTAGGCAAGTGCTCTGCCACCGAACTACACCCTCAGTCTGCTAAATATTTTCTTAACTCTTTTTTTTTTTTTTTAAATTAACTCTCTTCTACAGCTACCTCTGCAGCTACAACTGCTAAACACTGGCAAATGTCCTCTCTGCAGCTTACCACATAGAGTGAGAGATACTGACTGGGGAAAAAAATGACTCTGATAGCACGTTAGTGTGTCCATTGGTGTGGTCAGCCCTGAAATCAAGTAACACTAAACAGACTCAGCAGGTGTCCATGTGTGTGTGGCATCTCTCTGTGTTTAATAGTAATGAGTCTGAGAGGGAGATTGGGTAAGGTGTGGGAGGGAAGGGGAGAATGACAGGGTTACATTTTAATTAAGATTTTATTTAAAAATAAATAAGTAACTCTGAAATGAGAACAGAAGAGATGGTCTGAGGCGGGAAGGAAGGTAACAATATATCATCTTTTCAGAAAGCTTGTAGGCTGGACCGCCAGGAGCTCTAGGAAGCCTGTTTTTCTTCTTGGAAACTCTTCCTTCATGTCTGTTTGCCCTGCAGCCCTTAGCAGGTCTTCCAGGCTCTGCAAAGATGTTAGCCAGCATATTAGAGCTAATGAATGCTGGCACAGTGCAACCGCATAGGATGCTTCGGCTCTTAGAATCAGAGAGGAAGCTAAATTAGCCCAAATTCTAAGCAGCCCCTATTGTTATTATGCATATATGCATGGGGTTTGAAATTTCCCTTCCAGAAGCATGCTTTATTGCATTATCTCATCAACAGAGGCCAGCTTTGTTCTTGTTTGAACCGATTTTCTTCTAAAGCCTAAGTCCAAGGGTCTGCCACCCCTACAGGATGAATACATACTCAGCCAGTGCCTGGTTTCTACGTAAATTTATACAAGTTAGTAATATGAGAAATGGAAGGGGGGAGAAAGGTTATTACTAATCTAGAATTAGTTAATTTTTCTTACCTTGACCTTGGCTAGGCTCTTATAGAAGCATTACTTCCGATTTTAACTTCTTTATGAAAACAAGAGGTGGACCGTTCAAAGAGTGATCACGAGGGACTGGTGGCAAGTGTGTCTTCTGAGGTGAAGAGAAGACCTCTGCTTCTCAGATTCTCTCCTGACACCCATGGGGCAGCTCTTCTCTCCAGGCCGTGAGCCTCCCGTCACCGGCTCTGTTTTCCTTGGCTTCTAATTGCATTCAGCCCGCTTCTTGTTACCTTTGGCTCTTTCTGCAGCATCTCCGGATGATTCTACTGCTGGGTGCATGACCCCTTCTTGACCCTTGTGCCCTCCCTGCTTTCCTTCCATCTATTTTCAGTTTGCCTCACCCCTTAGTCCCAGTCATAATGGAGCAACCTGTTTATATTACTTTGAGACTCAAGTGTGTGGCACAGTGCTGGGACACAGAAGACAAATTTGGTTATATCATAATTTATTGACTGATTTCGTTGGTGTGAAACAATGGCTTTAGTTAGAGTTACTTACAGAAGTACCGGTGAGGGATTGCTTATGCAGACTGGCAATTTACCAATGGCCACACCTCATGGTGGGGAGGGGACTCATGAGCTCCTCTCTCATTCAGACACAGAACTTCTTGTACAGATCATTACAGTTGCTGAGAGTCAAGAGCTATGTCGTACCTGGAAGATGGCGACCCATATCAACAACACTCCACCCTCTCCTCCTGCTCTTCCATTCTTTCTGTTCCCTTGTCTACTGAACCTTGGAAGGGGGTGACTGAGGTGGCCATTTAAGGACAAACATTCAATAGTCACTTATAATACTGAGCTTCTTAATCAGCTTTGAGCTTCTGCAATAAGGGCTGCCCAGTGCAAAAAGAGGCGCCTTTGACTGACGCAGCACTAATCTGTGAGCATAAACACAGCAGGCGCATCATGTCCAGTCTCCATCATAAGGCTAATGGCTTCCCCAACCATGGGGTTTGGACCAAGCTCACAGAGGTAGGTGTGAAATCCTTCTGTAGAGCCATGTTCAAAGCCAACCAGAACTCAGTTGCTTACCCAATAGCAATTATGGCACTGTTTTACTAGTTGGCACGTTTTGCCCAGCATGTTGGTCGTGTGGTGTCCGGGGGTAAATAGCCGATTAAGACTGTTGATGGCACTGTTCCCCCAGAAGCCTGCACACTACTCCTCTCTGCTATTACGGAACCTAGTCAGCAAAGGGAAAATTTCCAGCTCTGTCTAGATTGATGTCTTCAGCAATGTTAACTGATTTTTGTTTATAGAAATGTTTGTAGATTAGATTAGCAAGTAGCCAAATACATACCAGGTTAAGTGATGGAGAATTTTTTTTCCCGTGATGTCTCATTCTAGAAAAGCAAAGGCCATCTATTGGTATCAAATGCCTTGGTATTACAAATGTACATGTGTGGCATTATTTTCCTATAATAAAGTAGGAGTAAAATGTCCTCTAATAAGTATATATTCAGAGGCTATATTCTGGGTAGTACTTTGTCCTTTTCTCTATCTCTCTCAATATTTTTTATATGCATGGTGCCCTACAATTCCACTTGGGACTATGAGTGCTATGAGAATCTTTACTGTTTCAGTTAAACCTGCTTGAATATATATCTACATATTTAAATTTTTATCTTTGTGTGTGTGTGTGTGTGTGTGTGTGTGTGTGTGTATGTGTGTGATAAAAGGCAGAGCACAACTTGTGGTAATGAATTATCTCTTTCCATTAAGTGGGTACTGAGAATCAAACTCACATCACAAAGCTAATCACCAGCCATTTTATCTGATGAGTCATCTCACTGGCCCTAGTGACTGAATACATTTATTCGGAAAGATTATGTTTCCAGTATTTTCCTAGGGAACCAAAAATAATAAAAACCAACTGAAAATTTTGTTAGCCTCTCAGTATTAATCCTTAGTCCTTCTGGTATTGGAGATAGATGATTCTTAGCCTTATTTTCTATTTAAAAGTAAGCGAAACATGAGAGAAACAAATGCACAGTTCACAAAGGGTTTTGAAAAGGAATTTGATTTGTAAAATCAGGGTGACTGGCATTTTGGACTTGCTCAAGATGGCGGAAATAATTTAACCCTCCTCCCTCATTTCATAGATGTGAAAAGTTGTCGAACATTTCAGTGTGGTGATGCCGTACTTTAAGCTCTATAGTTTCCTCATCCTCGTTCTGCAGAGTAACTTAAAATGAACATGTTAAGTTTTTTCTTTCTTGTCGTTATTGGTGACACTTCTCCATGCCCTTGAGAAGGAGATCTGGAACCCAGTACCCTTTCTCAAGATAATAGATCCCCAATGGCAATCTCTTGACTGCTAAAAGGTTTAAAGCCTCAGTCAAATGAGGTACCACATGCAAAACACCCAGGAAGCACTGGGCAAATAGCAGATGATGCTCAGTAAAGATTTTTTTTTTCTTATTACTCTTTCTGTCTCAGTTCTAATTCAGAAGTTTGACATTTAATTATCCTTTTCAGTAGTTGTACTTTCAAAACAGTGATATCGGAACAGCAGGCTTGTCTTTCTCAGTCGTGTTCCTTGGACGACCATTTATATTAAGCAGAAACAGGTAAGCGTCAGGGGATGGGGGTCTTGGACTCACTGGGTTTGAGCAAGATTCTCTGAGACCCAGTGGCACAGGGATGTTAACCACCCTTGTAGTTGAGAGACTGGGTTATAATTTGTGTTGAAGCTACATGGATTTTTTTTTTTTAAGCGGCAGGTTTTGTACATAACACGAAGTTTCTGGATCTTGTTAGCTCAGGGCAAAAAGTCATGTTTTGGAGCAGTTACCCCAGCAGGAGGAGGAGAGATGATGGTTGGTAATGGCATCAGTTTTGCACTGTTAAGCAGATGTTCTTGCAGATAGATTTTTGGCTGGCATTTACAGAATACACCACTGGTGGTTCTCATGATCGTGTCAGAGCTGCAGCGAGAGGAGGGGACGGCAGCCCTGTGAAACAGGGCAAGGAGGGCGAGTGACAAAACAGCAGCAGCTCAGGAGTTAAGACACAAGCTTGGAAGAGGGCCCTACCGAGCCTTGTTTGGAAACAGTGGCTTTGCTGGGTTGCATAGTTAGATGTAACATAATCTGACACTTTATTTTGCTATTTAATTTTAAGAATAATTTGGTAGTCCATCAGTGTTGGGCAAAAGTAGATTATTCCTTTTTAAAATAAAGGATGATTTAGAAGGCAGATGAGGGAGCTAAGCTTTGACATAAAATTAGCTAGCAACGTCAAAACTCATGGTGGCTAATGGGAAATAACGACCCTGAGAATGTTCTGAAAAAATACTGAGTGTTCATCTGGAAAATTCTAGCTAGTTCCAAATAAAATCCAAATTGGTATGGTTAGCCGCGAGATCGGCTTGATAGCAACATGCCTTTAAACAAAAGGCTATACCCTCCCGTTGGCTTAAAAAATCTTTCCAAATTGTTCCTCTTCATGTATTTTATAGATTTAAATTCTCTTCTCTGTATGCTCCTGGATATGTAATTGTACTCCTATCACTAGATCTAACAAACCTTCTTTACCATAAAGCCTTTTCTATATAAAGTAATGATTTTTTGGTAATATACATATACATACATATGAGTGGTGTGTGTGTGTGTGTGTGTGTGTGTGTGTATGTGTGTGTATTTGAAGAAATAAACTCAACACGTGTAATTGTTCTGGAGTACACAGTGCTTCATTTTTCTGTAGAAACACTGCTTTTTATTTAAATTTATTTGTTTTGCATATATATGTGTATGTGTGTACATGTGTATGAGCACATGTGGGTGCATGTGCATGTGCATGTGTGTGTGTGTGCCTGGATAGGGGCCCAAAGTTGATGTTAAGTGTCTTCCTCTAAAGTTTTCTACTTTACTGATTGTGGCAGGTGTCTCAATTGAATATAGACCTTACTGTTTTGCAGTCTAGCTCTGGGGATTCAATGTCTCTGCCTCTTGCATGCTCACAGGTGGGCTGCTATGCTCATCTGATTTTTACATGTATTCGTGAGCTCCAAAATCTGATTCTCATGCCTGGTGGCAAACAATTTACCCACTGAGCCATCTCCCCAGTCCTCAGAAACATTGTTTTTTAAATACTGATACTTTGTTGTCAAGAGTTTTTCTGGATAAGAGGCTGAAAAACAGGGGGAAAAATAAATAAGGGGGAAAAAAAAAAGGGCAAGGAGTTTGACTTTTTAATTGCTGTGATAAGACACCATGACCAAGTACTGGAAAGTAGGCTTCTGGGGCGTGTGGGACAGAGGGGATTCATCAATTGCCTTACCCAACTGTGAACTCTATGAACTACAATAATGGTTGGCTTGGCAGCATATGCCCGTGGGTGCAATAGTGGCACAGATATTGTAGGGGTAACCAACCACTTTCTAGTTGGATTTAAGGCCTGCTTCATAAGAGAAACCACATGGCTAGTTGTGTAAATCTGGCCAAGAACCTATGATTGCCCTCAGGAGTGAGTCTACTACTGTCATTTTGTTGAACAGACATAGTATCAAACTGACCTTTAAATTTGCCTGAACAGTATCTTATGGATATGACAGAACTAATAACAGCTGTTCTTGGCTGTACAAGATTAACCCAGTTAATATTTTAGCATGGAGCAGGCAAGGGTCTCTACCTCTACTCTTCATAAGCCTCTACCTTTAAATGAGGAGCTATTAACAGTTGACGACTTCTAAGGAAGGGAGAATCCATTTTCTTTAAGAGTGTAGCCACTTTGTAGGTCAACCAGATCCAAGAAGAAGTATATGGGCAGCATGAATTGGACTTGGTGGATTACTTAAAATAAATAGAAAATGAAGTTGAGAAGTGATGGGTATACCTAGGAGTAGTTAGGGGAGGAGTAAGGGGGTGACTATGATAAAAATATATTGTGTGTGAAATTCTCAACGAACTAATAAAGTATAATACTATAAATAAAATAAAATTTAAAAATACATGGGAAAGAGAAGATGCATATCCAAGTTTGGGACTGGACTATCCACTGTGAAGATTAACATTGAAAAGGCTCTTCTGGGTTCATACTTCACTGGCAAGTATCTGTCTTGGCTAGAGGCAGCTTTGCTCTTAGCCAGAAGATCACAGCCTATACATGTGAATGAGGATCTGGTTAGTGTTGATCTCCAGTGACTGTTTCCATGTGCTATTGTAGGGTGTGCGCCTAAGGCATAGAGTAAATGGTTCTCTTAATGGTGTTTCTTGGGCTAGGCATGTGGCTCAGCAGGATAGTGCCTATCTATCTTCTATCCTGGTCCTGGCTTCTAGCCCTAGCACTGTAAGAAAATAAGAATGGGATGGGCATCTAAAATTCTGGTTCTCATGTATAGCTTAGTCGCTTCCAAGTTAGAGCTGTTGTTGACCATGACGAACCCCGAAGCAGAGCTTCAAACCAGCCTGGGAAACTCTAGCGATCGGTCCTATTTTGCTTTTTGTTGCTGTGATGGAACACTAACCAAAGGCAACTTGGAGAGACACGGTTTTAATTGGCTTGTAGGTTACAGCCCTTCACTGAAGGAAGCCAGAGTGAGAGCTCAGGATAGAAAGCTGGAGGCAGGAACTGCAGCTGAGACCACAGGGAACACTGCTTACTGGCTTGCTTCCAACCGGATGTGTATCTACCTTTCTTATACAGTGTAGGCCTGTCTATCTAGGGATGGGATCTCAGTGGCCTGGGATCTCCCACATCAATCAGGAAAATGCATCACAGACATTCCCGCAGGCCAGTCTGGTGGAAGTAATTCCTCATTTGTAGCTTTTCTTATGTGTCATGTTGAATACTGATTTAACTATGGTCACTATCCAAGGATAATGGCTAATGTCACAAGTCTCCTTGAAGTAAGTTAATATAAAATGAGGGATCAATTTTATAATAAATACTGGACAACCTAGCTTAAAGGTTAAATGGGAGCTATAGGAACAATTTATGTATTTTTTTCTTCAGTTGGGCTGCATTTCAGTCACTACCGCCATGTGCCATATCTGAAAACAAAAGATTACTCAATAATGGATCTTGTTTGGGTGTAATATTTCTGATGACACCATGAGACACAGTGTGACTCAGCATCCTTTACATGCTGTCTGACCTTTCAAAATAAATGTGAAGTTGGTAAGTATACAGAAAATATTTTGGGGGTTCGCCCGTGCTCCCAAAGACCTCTTTTTACTCTTTGATACCTTATACACTATCTTTTGAAGTAACTGCATTACTATCAGTTCTAGGCAGGTCTCCCTTGGCCCAATCCTCATCTGTCCATGGCTTTGCCTCAGGATGTGAGCAGCTCCAGACCAGCACAGAGGGACATGTGCCTTCTCAAAAGGCAATTCACTAGTGCCTATGTTCACATGCTCACAATTTTGGCTTTCTTTCCCAGAATTATAGCACAGAGGATTTAGCTCATTAATGCTTGGTTAATGGGCAAGTGTTCTCAATTTCTTGCTCTGTATCAGGCCTCAGGACACTCATGTCAAAGGGAAAAGAGCCATTCATTCCCCCTTACAAACATGGACACTAAGAAAACGAGGCACCAAATGGCCTTAAAGTCCCAAGAAAATATGATCTGAATCGATGCAAAACCTCTTTCACTTTTCCACACACGTACAATCCCAGTTCTGTTCTGCCACGGTCTGAGGGGGCCTTTATTTTGAAATGCTGGTGCTGGCAAGTGGGAGTTTGACCATTATGAAAGTCGTATCTTTGCCCTGGTCTATACCATAATAAACTGAATGACAGAAAAACAAATGTCACTTATTAGAACATTGAGGTTTACTGTTGAAGTGATTAACTAAGAATCATTTGTATGATTAAATGCTGGAAAATAATTTGCTTTCCCTGTGAACCTATAGCTCAGATCTCATTACACAGAAGTGCTGCACATTAGTTGAAGCAAATTAACATTCAAACACTTTCTGGAGTGGCTGCTAATCACAGGCTGTTAATTACTGTCATTACATTGGGCTTCTGCAGAGACTACCCAAAGAATCATTCTCATGATCTTGGTATTTGAGAGTGATCTTCGCCAATAAAAACACATGTCAGAGATACAGAAATTGCAAATTGCTGAAATTGCTGACAGGGTTGAAAATTCCGCTGACTATAAGTACCCATCCAGTGATGGATGCATTCTTGACACAGTTTCAGTGTTTGGACTTAGGAAATAATGAGTATCAATGTCCTAGCAAGGGAATATGCAAAGATGAAGAAGCCCTTTTGTATCCTTAATTAAGGAAAATAGTAGCAGAACTCGTTCACAGATAAGTGACTGCACATAATAATCATGTATTTATGTAAGGGAGTGCGATGCTATATTACTGTAGTGGCAATTAGATTTTCACAAAGTCGTTTTAATAAAAGGCATACTTACATAATAAATAAACAAAACCGCTCATTTTCATGGCGGGCTCTCTAATTATACACTGGCTTGAAATAAAATGTTCTGCAATGCTAAGTTAAACATATAGACTCTAGCTGGCTCCTACAACATTCCCCAAATCTTTTCTCAGCTCCACAGTTTCAATCGCCCCCGGGGAACTCTGCTAAATCGGGAAAGACTATTTGTGCGTTTTGCCTGTTCTGCATAAGGGAGGGATCATTGCAGAATTTAGAAGTCACGGTGGTTTCCCATACCCACTAATCTTTCTTTATTGCTATCCGCCCTGCAGTTGTTAATAATTGGGATCATCCCGATGGCAGCGTGGTGAAAACTCAGGTGTCACATGTGTTGGTTTGGGCACAATCCAATTCATCAAGAGTGGTTATGTTAAAGAAGCCCAAGCACCACAAACCTCAGAGGATCTCTTAATTATGGTACAAACAAGGTCTCCTAACTCTGACTTCTCAGCCATCCATTAATTCATTCATCAAATATGTATTAAACACTTTCCTTGTGGAGGGCATTGTATGAGATAATGTGGGCATGTAAAGGTGAATTGGATAGGAAACTTGCCTTTGAGGAACTCACAGATTAGTGTGCGACAACCAGCCTCTCAGGGTAAAGCCTCTGCTTCCGGGAGGACAGAGTGAGCAGTTCTGAATGGGTCTGGGTCAATCTTCCCCAGGTCCTGCAGCTGTGGAGCAGTGAGAGGATTTGCTGTCCTGCCTGTGCATGGGGTTTCTGTGGTACTAAAGCAATCCTGTTGCCAACTACGCAGGTAGAACTCTGTCTCCGAAGGGCTTCCAGAGACACACCCATAACCCTGTGTGCTTCCTTCCTCATCTTCCCTCACAAAGTAGATGGGTCCATAGGGAATGCAGATTAGTAGATGGGCCCCATCAATACGTGTGTCCTCTGATGGAGTGTGTTTAGCATGCAGTGTGAATGCACGAGGAAGGCTCACAGATGTGATGAGGCTGGTTAACTGGGATTTAAAATAAGACTAGTAATGAGCAGTGGAGTTATGGGAAAGGGATTCCAGTGTGGTGTGTTGGAGGAACTAAGTGAATTTCAATATGACTAGTCTGTGGAGTGCGAGGGCATGAGGGTAGTAAATGTTTGGTGCCGAAGAGATAGGAGCTTGTCAGTAATAGGAAAAAAATAAATTTATGTATGTAAATTACATACACACACACACACACACACACACACACACACACACACACATATATATTCTGATATTTGAGGACAGGAAATGGTCCAATCAAGTGTGTATGCTTAAAAGGCCACTCTGGATTCTTCTAGAGAGTACACTGGAAGGGGCCAACCTTGAGGCAGACATAGCAGTTAAGCTTGGAAGAAGGATAGGAAGTACTCCTAATCCATCAAATGTGAAGTAGAAGCAACTGGGTGAGGGGCGTGGCGGGGTGTGTCTGTGTCTGTGTCTGCATCCGCCTGTGTGGGCAGCTTTGTACAGGTCGGGTGGTTGTGATGAGAGGGGCAGAGAGAGCTCTAGGGTCCCTGGTGGTTGTTTCCATTCCTAAGTGATGGGCACAACAGGTGTGTGTGTGGGGTCTTAGTGATTGGTCTGGCTTTGAACGTTGACCCTGAAGTTGACCTTAAGGATTGTCAAGCGGAAATACCCTGTGAGTAGGAAGAGTGAGTCTCAGAGGAAGAGCCAGTATGAGGAATAGTTCCCACCACTGTCCTCTGTGCTCGCTGTGAGCTGTTCTGCTTTCACCACATTTCATCCACAGAGGCGGAGATTAAAGTCAGTGCTTTGCTCAGTAACGTTTCTCTCCCAGCATGTGTGCACACCTTTTAATTATCTTGCTTTATGTATTATTAAATATAGGAAATTGTGCTCAGATATCACGGGCTTAATTTAAACTGACAGAAGCAAAAGACATTGCAAATTAAAATTGCTATGCTTCTCTTTAATGCCTTTAAAGTTCTCATTTCTTAAAAAGAAATTTAAAACAGGAAGTGGTTGTGTTCTTCTCTGCAAACAGCACGTCAAGAATCTGTCCAACCTTGAGACAAGTTCATCACGTGGTGTCAAAGGGGAATGTATATTGCAAATAAACACTGGCTTTTTGTTATAATCTTCCTTTCTGACACCCCGTGTGTGCATAAGAGACTTTAAGGGCCTCAAAATCCTGGGCTACGTTTCAATCTTTAGATGGTCCACTGGTGTGTTCTTCATTTTTTTTTTTTTCTCTATTGAAAGTCGTCTCAGAATCTAAATCCATGCCACAGTGATGGGAATTTTGGAGCAAGGCCAGATTTTCTGGGAGCAAAGCTAGGAAAATTAAGCGAGTGGCTGGAGTTCCTAAGATTTGCCGTGAGTAAAGTAAAAAGATGTACTCCTTCCGCGGCAGTCCATGAACATGTGAGCTCCTACACAGTGACACTGAACAAACGGAGTCATTAACGCAAATTATATACACAGGCTGGAGACATCATCTTTCTCTTGCCAAGTCACCACACCATGGTGGCGCTTGTCTGCCTGGTCAAGAGAGTAGGTCAGGTCCCCTTGTGAGAACTCTGCAAGAGCTCCCAGTGTCACAAGCAACTTAAACTTCACCCTTCCTCCCCAATCACTAAGCACAGTAGGACAGAGATTAGGTTATAGTCTATTGAAGGGTGTATTTGCCTTAACTCAGACCCATCAGATGTTTTCTTTTCTTTTTTTTTTTGTAATTACACATTTATTAGAAGTTAGGGCTATTGTGGGGGATACCTGTACAAATTAAGACTGACAATACTCCACCCTATGTCTCAAGAAAAATGAAATAATTTTTGCATATTACAACATAAAACATATTTTTTCCTTTTTTCCCTTTTTTAAATTAATTTATTCTTGTTACATCTCAATGGTTATCCCATCCCTTGTATCCTCCCATTCCTCCCTCCCTTCCGTTTTCCCCTTATTCCCCTCCCCTATGACTGTTCCTGAGGAGGATTTCCTCCCCCTGTATATGCTCATAGGGTATCAAGTCTCTTCTCGGTAACCTGCTGTCCTTCCTCTGAGTGCCACCAGGTCTCCCCCTCCAGGGGACATGGTCAAATATGAGGCACCAGAGTACATGTGAAAGTCATACCCCACTCTCCACTCAACTGTGGAAAATGTCCTGTCCATTGGCTAGATCTGGGTAGGGGTTTAAAGTTTACCGCCTGTATTGTCCTTGGCTGGTGCCTTAGTTTGATCGGGACCCCCTGGGCCCAAATCTGCCTATCATAATGTTCTTCTTGTAGGTTTCTAGGACCCTCTGGATCTTTCTACTTTGCTTTTCTCCCATGCTTCTCTCATCCAGAGTCCCAATAGGATGTCCTCCCTTCTGTCCCACTTTCCTGGTAAGTGAAGGCTTTCATGGGACATGCCCCTTGGGCTAGTATGTAGATATAAGTGAGTATATACCATTTGAGTCTTTCTGCTTCTGGGTTAACTCACCCATTATGATCATTTCTAGCTCAATCCATTTGTCCACAAATTTCAGGATGGAATACTACTCAGCTATTAAAAACAAGGAATTCCATCAGATGTTTTCAAACCCGGGATCCTTTGGCCACTCTGCTGCCTGAGCTGCTGACCTACCCATGGAATTTGAATGTTAAAATTAATAGTACTCAAGCGGAGTCAAGATCATGGCTGACTGAGGCCTTCAGGTGTTATTGGTGGGGGGTGGAGGTCAGGGGTGGAATGTAGAGAAGTTTAGGGTGAGAACACCCTGCAGCGTGGCAGGCCACTGAGTAAGAGAACAAGGGTGCCCTCCCAGACTTCCAGGTGTTGGGAGAAGTTGGAGGCATCAGAACACTTTGAAGGTATTGAAGGCAGGTATTGCATAGAGGAAGGATAAAGGTGACTTAAAAGTGGGGAACTGAAGTAGAAGGGGAGTAAAGATTATAAAGACATTGATAGGTGGTAGTTCCCGATCATATTGTTAACTCACATATTTATTCAAATGACAAGTGAACACCAGAGGTAGTCTATTTAAATTCCAGAAGCATCTTCCTCTGTTTTGTCGTTTCTTCTCATCATTATACAATTCCAGAAGGGCAGATGCTCCCCCACACCCAAGGCCTGGATCTATCACTACCCTGTGCTCTATCTTAATTGGTTCCAATATTCACCCACAGAGACACCGGTCAAACACAACCAAAGCAAGCCAGGTCCCAAGCATAATTATGTTTGTTAGTGGGCACCACACACTTGCTTGAGTGACAGGCTTTTGTAGGGATGTAAATATTAACAAGTCTCTTGTTTCTTCTAAACATTATCGAATAACGAGGCATTCGTACTTTAGCACAGTTGAAGCGATTTATTAGGTCAGAGTAAGTCTCTTTTGTGCCAGATTAGAGTAATGAGTATAGTCTTCTATGTGGGTACCAACACAGACAAATTTATACAATTTCCCCCAAGTCTTGATGCTCCAAT
Source organism: Acomys percivali (assembly GCA_907169655.1). NCBI lineage: Eukaryota > Metazoa > Chordata > Mammalia > Rodentia > Muridae > Acomys > Acomys percivali. The sequence goes on from OU015750.1 coordinate 47,434,781, forward strand.
CTTCCAAATGCAAGTTGGCCTAAAAAGATATTTCAAAAGAATTAATCCCACACTAGCCAAGCCTTTTATGAGGGCTGTGGGACAATGAGAGGAAATCACACTCCTTTATAAGTTGTATCTACAAATGTTTTCACTTAGATATTTACACACACACACACACACACACACACACACACACACACACACACACACACACGTGTGTTATTGAAGTCCACAGACATAGAATCCCTTGTAAAACCATCTTCACACACATCTGCAGGAATTTACCATTCTCCATCTGGACAAGAACAACTTTCAGGTCCAGTTTACTCTGGAGATGCCTCCTAAGGTTGAAGATGTATCTTTGTCTGTTGCATCCTGCCTAGGACCGGGGTCAAACCTGACTGGGTGGTAAAGAAATGGGGGGGGGGGGTAGAAGCCAAACAGGCACAGAAGATCTGGGCTCAGGTGGTGTGGGCTCTCTGGTGGAGAAACCACAGCATCCAGGAAACTCAATGAGTTTATTATACAGTTGGTCAGGAGGTGGGGTCATTGCATACAGCTGAGCCAAGGGGGGTTATAATATCCAGTTAGATCAAGGGGACAGGCTAGGGGGAGAAGGCTGCAGTGGGCATTTTACATCACATTGTCAGTATCCACATGAAAACTAGAGGAAGGCTTTGTCGTCCTCTAAGCCTCCCATGGAGAGGGAAAGCATTGGGCCTGAGGCCCCGGAGCCCTGGAGATGGCTGTGCCATGCCAACAACATACATCCACTCAGGACTTCACTATCTTGGGGTGTCCTCTGCTCCCCACACTTGTCAACAATAGGACTATTGATTGTGTGGGGATTCCTTCAAGAACTGTCATTAGTCCATCACTCGTATTGTCCTCTCTTTCACTCCTTAGGAAAGACAGTATCTCCACATTTGAGTTGAAGCTGGCTTTCCTAGCTTTCCTTTACTCTTTTCTTTCTTCTTTCTTTTCCCATATCATCTCCTTTCCCCGCATGACTAACAGCTCAAGTGTTCATCCACTCACACTAGTAGAAAGGTGAAGAGAGCAGGACCTCTCTCTCTCTTATCCTGCTCCACATTAGAGGGAAGAGATAGCGCCTCCTGTATCTTTGCCTTCTCAACATCGCGGTTCCTTTAAACAACGGCATGCCGTGTCAATCCGGTCCAGGGTGACAGAGCCTCCTGAGTCCTTTCAGCCTAACTCCCATTTGAGTCTCTTCTCCACTGGGCTGGAGAGGAGGCAGCCAACCTGCATCTTGTGCCTGCATCACTCGCCAGCCTCTCTGTAGAGAACTTGGGGCTTGTCCTCGAAATGCTCTTTGACCTTAGAGTCCAAACCAAGAATGCATGGGGGGAGTTTAATCTTGATGGAGCTGCTGTATTTTAGGTTGAGGTTGTATTTCAGAAAAATCCAAGTTTTAATTTAAAAAAATTTACAAATAATCAGTCATAGTTTGGCTGATATTTTCCCAAGATCAATCATTCAACACTTTGACTGAAATATTGATGTAACATGAATTTAGACATGCAAAAAGAATGGGCTTTACTTGACTAATGATTATTTGGAGTAATTTTTATGTGATACAATTTCAAAACTACAAGAACGCTATAAGAATAGTACAAGACAATATTTGTGTATCTTTTATCAGAGGAAAAAGTGATAGCGTCCAGGCTTTACTCCAGTCTGACATCTCTGTATTAGCTAGCCCATATGTGAACAGGGATGTTTTCCAGATGCAACTCCCACTCCCAAGATCCATTCAAGTTGCATTTGGGCATCACTTCTAAACTTAAACTTACCGATAATTCTTGTGCGAATATTATTATGATCATAGATGACTATTTTAACTCAATATTTCTATAAGTTTGAGTTCGATGATAAAGATGAAATTTTTATTATTTTCATCTACTTATCAGAACTAATGTTGAGTGTAATATATGGTTTATTGCAGACATCTAAGGGAAGAAAGCTATGGTAGATATTTTCTGCTCACATAATCAACATCCAGCCGGTCTCAAATTGTGCTAGGTCAGGCCATTTGAAATCTCTTAAAGCTGTTTTTCTTTCCTCTAAGGAGGTGCCATGTCTGCCATTGTGAAAGGTTACATAGTAAAGATTTTAGAAAAGTTAAGTAAAGAACACAATACGACCATGTAATTTCTGACTTTACATAGTTTCTTTAAAATATTCCGTTTGCTCAAAGAATTATAGAGAACTACAGCAACTGCCATAAACACACAGCCGTAAGGTGGAGTCAACTGGCAGCTCAATTACTGCAGAGACTCAATCAAAACAGGAGGAGAATTCGGTGATGGAGATCTGGGAGTCCTCCCGCTTCTCCCTCACGCGGGTCAGCCAAAAGAGAGAAAAGGGTCTTGAGACGGGAACTCACACTGTAGTAGTTCAGATTGACCTCTTCCTACGTCCGCATCTGAATGCATGCTCTCACGTTTGCTCTTCCCTAGCCGGTGAAGCTACGGCACTTATTAAAGACTAAACTTAACAGTGGCCTAGGAAAATGTGCTTTCTAAGAACAGGCAACATGAAGATTTGTATGCTGGGTTGACATTAGAGCAAACATTTGCATTTATTAATTAATTCACTTCACACAGGAAGACAGTGAGGGCCACGTAATTCTGCATTTGCTGAAAACTTGACAACCAGCATCGTAGACAGCTCCTGCCTTCAGCTTTGCTAATTTTCAAGTTACTTTATTATGCTGACTTGCCAAAGTTACCCTCAACATTACCTTTTCTTTTTAATCCTTCTTTTCTTTTCTTTTTCTTTATTTCCCATTCTCTTTCCCCTCCTTCTCTTCTTCAAGCTTCCCCCTCCCCCCCCTCTCCCCCTCCCCCCCCCTTTTTTGTTTTGGCACTCAGCCTTACACTTGCTGGGCAAGCATGCTACCACTGAGTTACATCTTCAGGTCTTTTAAAATCTTGTTTTGAGAGAGTTCTGGCTACATTGCTCAACCTGATCTTAAGTTTGCAATCTTTCCATCTCTGTATCCAAAGTAGCTGGGATTACAGGCCTATACCACCAGGCCCAACCTAAGTATTCTTTTTCTCTTCTTTTTTTCCTCCATTCCTTTTCTTTCTTTTTGTTTTGTTTTGTTTGTTTGTTTGATTTTGGTTTTCTGAGACAGGATTTGTCCATATAGCCTTGGCTGTCATGGACTCACTTTTGTAGACCAAGCTAGCCTCAAACTCATAGAGATCTGCCTGCCTCTGCCTCCCCAAGTCTGGGATTATAGGGGTGCACCACTGCCTGGCTGCCTTATTTTCTTCAAATATATTCCCTAGGACTTTCCCCAAGCCCCAGTTTGTAGTTGGTCTTTTGAACCTTCAATGTTTTCAGGTCTTTAATTCTACAGTCTTTGAAATAATAATAATAATAATAGATAATAGCTTTAGACAGCTTGCTATATGTTTTTATAAATCATCTTTTTAACCTCCAGTAACTCTATGAAATCATCCTTTTCATAACAATCTCCTCAGCTCAAAATAAGAGGTTTGAGACAAGTTAAATAACCTACCTTAGAAAAAGGCATGTTGGTGGAACTCGTATTGAAACCTGGCAAGGTGGCTCTAAGCCTGTATGTGTAACCACTGACGTCCCACTAGGTTTTACTAGAGGACATCCAAGTGTTTCTAGCAGTCCAATGGCTCCCTTAGACATGCCAGTGTGGGGCTTACCTGTGATTGATAGGCTGCCAGCTCTGGAACAAGGCATCCTCTTTAAGGATGATCAAATCTCAACTAAGCAGGTAAGTTAGGGAAAGAACAGCAAGGTGTGGAAACACACACAAACTGCAGGTTCTGCTTTGGCGATGTCGATACTCCCCACCAGAGGGGTACCTCTGCAATCTGCTCCTATGATAGTACTCACCTTCACTGAGAAGAAATGACCCACAAAGCCATTAGCTGGAAGTGAGACAGCAACATCCGACATCAAGGTGTGGTAAACAGCCTTTCAAGCATAAAGCAAGCACAGACAATTCAAAGTGGACCACCTTTAGGGAATTTAGTGAAGAACAAATTCCCTGACCCTGTTCAGCAGAAGTCAGGAGTCTGGAATTGCTTCTCCATGTCTGCGTTGGCCAGTTCCTGGCTGGATATCTGGCAGAAGTGGCCCAATCATTGCTTGCCTCAGTTTTTTATTTTTGTTTTTGTGTGATTTACTCTTTGCGTGCTTTTTACTCATGCTTTTGTTACCTTTCCTGCTGTGTCAGAATCAGGTTTGAATAAGAATCTGCGAAGAGCTGGTTGGAGTGTGCACTGTGAAAAAGTTCCCTCACTGATTATTAGACTCCAAACTCCACTCAGCTTTTCTGGCCAGCCTTGTACCTGATACAGAAACAGGAACTCCATACTGGCTCCTAGCTGATACATGTCCACTTTCTGCCCTGAAAAGTCTTAAACTGGTGCTTCCTCTTGGTGGTGACTAGAGAAGGCTCAGGCAGGGTTCAACCTGCGGCCTCGCCATCTTCAGCCTTGACTTCCAAGTCTTACCCGGCTGGTAGCAGGGGATCAGACATGGACCAGGCAGCTGAGAACTTGGAAGGGGTTTGCACTACTGTTCACACTCCACAGGGCCAGAGCTGAGCCCCAGCCACGCTTAGTATCAAAAAGAATAAGAAATAGATTGCAGCTATGTGTCTACAAAGAGGCCAAGATCATTTGTCACTCTCTGCTATGATCAGCAGTAATGGAACAGGAAAGTTTAGAGAAAAACAAACAAACAAACAAACAAACAAACAAAAAGAATGTCACAACAAACAGACCTTCTGACAGACTTCCATTTTGTCTTTGCTTGAGTTGGGTGAGACCCCTGGCTTGGATGCACGTGTTAGATATTTAATCTTCAAAGTCACATTTGATGGTATTTGCAGGTAAGGCCTTTGAGAGGTAGTTAGTAGTCTCTGATCCCATAATGCACTGATCTTTGTAAGAAGGAGAAAGCCCTGGCTTGGAATATTTGCTTCACCCATCATGCAATGTCCTCAATGTTATGATATTGCAAAAGAGCCTTACCAGCATGTCAGGCCATAGTGTTGAATATCCAGGTCTGCAGACATACAAGTTAAATAAATCCCCAATCTTTATTAATTATCCAGCCTTCGGTATTCAGTTATAGTAACTCAAGGTGGACCAAAGTAGTATTGTTTTCATGAAGTCAGTAACACATTGGGTTTCCCGTCCTCAGGCTGCTCCTGCCTGTCAGGCCTGATCTGACTTCAGTCACTAACAGGAGATTTTACTATGAGCATTTTCATCAAGCAAATGTGACATTGTGTGAACTCTGCAAAAAGTTAGTGTAATAGTAGTGATGGCGTAGATCAGCTCAGTGGCATAATGTTCCCATTACCCAGAGTGTTCGGAGGGCATTGTGAAAAAGCTACTGCACACACGGCCCGCTGAGAGAAGTTAAAATTCATATACTCCAGTGAGCATAAAATACATGCTTGCTTTTGATTCTAATATGTGTTAATTATGAACATCAGCTCCAAGCAAAGAAAGCGATAATAATTAAAAGCCATCTTTTCATCTTAAAAAACCCTCCCTCCCCAAAGCATTTATGTACTCTAATGAAACAAATAAAAATAGTTATAACAAAGCTTAAATAACAACCTCTATTAAAGTGTATACATGTAAAGTCTATAATATGTAATTGTGTTGCACTGAAATAGTAACAGACATAAGAACAAATCCATTTAATGAGCAGCGACAAAGTAGATTTATATTGTGAATGCTGCTATTTTATTGTTTCTTTCTATTTTTCTGTATATGTAAGTTATGAGAAAATACAATTTTGGTAAGATTCTCACTCTACCTTAAGTATTTAAATTTATCAACAGCTGGGACCAGTGAAATGGCTAGGCAGGTAAAGGTGTTTGCTGCTAAGCCCGAATTTAATCCCTGGGACCCACAGGGTAGAAGGAGAGAACTGCCTCCTGGGAGTTGCCCTCTGACTTTCATAAGCACACCATTACACCATGGTACACACACACATACACACACACACACACACACACACACACACACACACACACACGTGTTTTTAAAAATTAGAAGAATATGTCAACAGTTTCTATACCAGAGCCAAACATAAAATAGAATTCATTTAATATGCCTAATCCCAACCAATTTTAGTGTGCATTTGTAACACTGTATAGAGAAAATTTGTGTGGCTTTGTTCAAGCTCACCAGGAAAAGAGTGGCAAGATTGATTAATAATGTCTGCCTTGGCATAGGAATTGGTAACAGTGGCATTTTTGTCAGATGCTTTTCAAGCATGGTTACGTTTTCATTAAGTAGACTATAGCCGAAATAAAAAGGATAATTGTGATCATTCCATTGGAATGAAAATGCATTCTAATTTTAGGAGTGAATTCGAGAAAAGAGAGAAAGCCTAGATGTAATACAACATGGTAGATGAAATTCCTCACACTTCTTTTAAATGTAGGATCTCGCTGAATGCGGTGGCACACATCTTTAATCCCAGCACTAGGGAGGCAGAGGCAGGTAGATCTCTGTGCGTTCAAGACCAGCCTGGTCTACAAAGTGAGTCCAGGACAGTCAAGGCTACACAGAAGCCCTGTCTTGAAAAACAAAAAAATAAAACAAAAAAAAGTGGGTTCTTTGTCTCTTGACTTTATTTCCTTAGACCATCAAAGTGTAGCTGAGTCATGAAAAATGTAGCAGTTGTTATTAACTTCCAACTGCATATCTTAAATATTTGGTTTCCACAAATATATGCAAACAACTCTATGTGTACTATTTAGTATGGAAAGAAAAATTAGAAATTCAAATATTTAGTTGTTTAAAGTCTTGAGAAATGAAAAAAAAGATCATATATAAAAACCCAAAGTAAATGCATAACTTAGAGAAAATGTTTAAAATGCAAGTTTGCTCTCCTTCTTTAGTGAAAAATTCATAATGAATCCTTCTGTTGGATACAAGCTTTTCTGGGGAAGAACTGGAGCTGATTTGAGGATTTGGGAGGCTTAGGGCTGATTTGCACCAAAAGCATTGTCTGTCTGTCTATCTTTCTGTCTGTGTGTGTGTCTCTGTCTCTTTCTCTTGTGCATGCACAGGTATATATGAATGCATGGATGGATGTGTATATGTGTGTGTATATGTGTGTGTGTGCCTGCATGTGTGTGTGTGTGTGTGTGTGTGTGTGTGTGTGTGTTAGAAGCTATGTGGCAGAGGTTTGGGTATTCACCCCATCCTCATCATTTAGAAAGAAAGAAAGTCTGCCTTTATTTGTTTGTATCTATGACTTGTTTTTGTGTGTTTGGTTGCTGTTTGGAGGGTTTTGAATTTAATCCCACACAGTGGTCCCCTTGAGACCCTATCTGCCTACCCCCTTCCCTCTAGTAAATTGTCTTTGCCTTGAAGGAAGCTCTTTACTATGATTTGACAAACTGCACTAACCTCAACAAGATCTTGTTATCAGTGTGTCTGCAATGTCCTGGTTCCAAGCCCTCCCTTCCTGCAGCTGGCTCACCAGCTGCTCTGATCTCCTCTTGGCCCAAGAGCTGAAGAGACGGGAAGTTAATTTTCATTAATTTGGTCAGCATTTTTATTTTCACTATCCCTAGCTTGGTTTCTAAAAAAGGGAAGTCGCTTTCTTCTGTCATCCGAAACTTACATTTTCAATCACGTTTCGGTAAATCACAGCCAGGCTGTGGTGGCGCACGCCTTCAATCCCAGCACTCAGGAGGCAGAAGCAGGCAGACCTCTGAGTTTGATGCCAGCCTGGACTTCAGAACTAGTTCCAGAACAGCCAGGACTATATAGAGAAGGCTTATCTCAAAAAAATCTAAACTCAAACAAACAAACAAAAAACAACCCAACAACAACAAAAGTAAACCTCAGCAGCCTTAGGACTCAGATATGGAGTGGCTTCTCTCCAATTTACTGGGAAAGGGAGTGCCCCCACCCCCCACCCCAGGTATTTCTAAATCTCATTACTCTTAATTTGCATAGCTCCATATTGCTGGCTGTGCAGAGCTCTGGTTTTCAGAATGATCATTACTACACCCCAGCCCCATGTTAGAGGAGACCTGCATTTGATTTCTCTTACTCAAGCCTGACTAGGGCATGAAGTTAGGCTTCAATTCAATATTCTCCTCCCCGGACGGAGCATGGCAAGTGATGGCTGTAGTGGTTTGAATAACGATGTTCCCGTGTAGGCTCCGATGTTTGGTTCCTTGACCCCTAGTTGTTGGTGCTGTTTAGGGGAGGTTTAGGGGTGTGTGGCCTTTTTGAAGGAAGTGTGTCACTAGGGGCAGACTTTGAGAGTTTAAAGACCCCAAGCCACTTCCGGTTTCCTCTCTGCTTCATGCTTAAAGTTCAGGAAGTGAGTGATTGTCTTTCCCATCATGATGGACTCTAATTCTGGGCAATTATAACTCCAGGTAAAGCCTTCTCTTCCTTCCGTAAGTTGTCTTGACTGTGGTGTTTTATCAAGGCAACAGGAAAGTTACTAAGGCACCGGCGCGTCTCTCACCATCTCTCGTCAAGATATCAATCTTCTTCCCACAGCCTGACTACCATTGTGATTTTTTTCTCAGTTGTTTCTAGTTACTCGAAGACCAAAAGGTATCTAAGAATTCTCAGACTCATACTAAAAATGAAAGAGCCTGAATCTAGACCATACTGGGTAAATAGGGCTCTTCAGAGAGCAGTGCAGATGGACTGCTGGCCAGTTCTTCAAACAAACCTTGGACATAAATTTCTCTTTGAATGTTCTGATTTGATTCTGATTCTGGTGTGTGTGTGTGTGTGTGTGTGTGTGTGTGTGTGTGTGTGTGCGCGTGTGTGTAAGGAATAAAATATTTTTGTTTCCCTTCACTGCTAAATAAAGCTCAAATTGTCTTATCATACTAAGTTCTTTTCAATAATTGATTTTTAATTGTCTATGATTGCCAATTTGGTTTTTTATTGATAATTCATTTCATTACGTGAGTAGGGACCTCTGTGGGGCAGGAGGTGATGCCATCTGTGGAAGAGCTAAAGAGACACTTAGAGAGCCAAGGGTGAGCCAGAAACCAACCAACAAATGGCCGGCCGTGAAACATACAGAAGGCCTCTTCCGTTGCCCGGTACTTTGCAGATATACAAATCAATAACAATCAAAATGGATTATGAAAAGCAAATATTGGATAGCTAAAGCTTTGGACTTGATTTAAATTAGGCTGAATGCTTGCATGTAAATATTTACTCCATTGAGAAGGTTCAAAGCTTGCCAGAGAGGATAACTCAGGGCTGTAGAAGGGACAGGGGCTTGTGAAACAATGTCATTAGCAATAGCTAATACTTTCTCATAAATGTGGAATGTATATTTATTCATGTGTGTGTATACATTCACTATAGGTATATATTTCTGGCATGTAATGATAATGATAACTGTTTATATATGTATGGATGAATGAAACCAGCACACTGAGGTGAATTTCAGAATGTTAGCATGCCCTTTCCACTTATATGTGATAGTTGGAGAACACACAGCTATGGCTCAAGCAATTGTGAACCTCACAGAAAGTTTCAAACAAAGCGGAACATAACTGGACTACTTTCCTGGCCTGGTATACAGCCTCAGGGTCTGAGCCGTGTAATAAAGATACATGACTGTCTCAAGGCTTTGGCTCAGCTTATGGGCTCTTTCCAGAAGTTTTGCAAATTCCAATTTGCTGATCCCTATAACTCCCTATGTGAACCAGTCCATTCTGGAAGGGAGGTGAGGTGGAAGGGAACAAAGTGGCCTGGAAAATTAGTGTTTGGCTAGTGGAAGCTGGAGAGCCATGTGACAGAGTCTGTGCAGAGAGGGGTCCATCAAATTCCAGTGAGTCTTTCTGCTAGTCAGAGATAGGCGCCCTGTAGGTCTCAGGACTGCAGTGAGGAATGGCTGTGTTTCTAGTCTGGGGACGGAAATGTCTCCTAATAGCACTGGGCAGAGTCTGCGGTGCAGAGAGGCTCTTTCCACCAGGTGGGTCCCAGAGATCAAACCCAGCTTGTCAGTCTTGGTGGCAGTTACCACCATGCAATGGTCTTGTGGCTCGACAAACACTCCTCTCTGTGCACGGGACACCCACCCCATGCTTCTCCTCCTCACTGCCACCAGCATCTTGCTAGACTATGGCTAGATCTTGCTCCCAGTTTGCATATGGCTCAGTATTTTCCCCACAGTGATGTATGGTTCCCTTGTTTCTCGGGAAGGACTTCTCTTCTGTCTCTGGGCATCAATGGCTCCCCAGGCATATTGTCCTACAAAGTGTTCTGATGTGGCACTGCCACTATGTGTGTATGCTCCTCTTGTCCCCTCCCACTGGCACGTTCCAGCGTGGACTTACACTCAACTCAGCATTGCCAGTTCTGAACACACCACTGGGTTCCATCCTTGACCATGACACTCATGGTGGAAAGGCAACCTCACCTTCCACTGAGGCAGACCATGCACACAGGAGCCATTCTACACCACCTCCTCCTTGGGCTCCCTGTTGCTTCCAGATGTCGGCATAGAATCCTAGGTCATCCAGATGGGGGTTATCCATAGACAGTTTTTCTCAAGTCTGCTTCGACATGAACAATACTTAGAAAATTAAAAACAAACAAACAAAAAAACCAAAACAACAACAGTAGCAACAAAATGTTGATGCTTTGCCTTGACCCCAAAGGAGTTAAGTCTGTGGAGTGAGATGCAAGCGTTGGAATTATAAACCAAAACAAAAATATTGAGGCCCTAAATAGGAAACACACAGTAGGAGTTGAATTCTAGAGTTATACTGGGGTGCCGTTATCCTCAGAACTTAAACTCTGGCTGGCGGCCTTACTCTTTCTTATCCACTTTTATCTCACTGCCTTCCATCCGTATCCTCCATGCGCCTGAGGGAGGACCTGCACCCATTCTCCCATTTCTAGGGACTCAGTGCTCACCCCGAACATGATGCACTGCGACCTCTTCTCTCTACATCTTCCCAAGAGTCCCGTGGAGGACTGACAACATGGGAAACTGAGGCTTGGAGAAGCCAGGGACTGAGGATTAAGAACCTAATCAAATAGCCTGGCCGGGTTTTGAACTCACGACTTTCTCTTGCTGTCTCTTCCTAATGGCTTCGTTAACTTCTCACAGTCAGAGCCATTTGGGACCTCTGATTCTCATTCCTAAGGAGGTTTGCTTGTTATCCTATCCAATTAGTAATAACTATTGCCCCTGACTCCCAGGGACCCCCTTAATGGACTTCTGAATGTGCCTCAAAAATAATCTCATACCAGTGTCTATGGTTTGTCGATGATTTTGCCAAGATGTCTAAGTTATCTTGGCAATAGCCAGTATGACCCTGCAATGGCTCAGATGTTTCTAGTTAACTGCTTTATCGGTGTCATTTAGAGGCCACTCTTTGACTCTGTAGAAAAGAGCTCCTGGGAAACCCCATTTAACACAGAAATGGCGCCTGGACCTTCTTCACTCTGGACGTCCTCCTCAGGTCTACAAACAGAAGCCTTCCTCAGCTGTCGCGGCTGCGGCTGCGGCTGCGACTTTCAAAGCAGCTTGGCCTCTGAGTCCCTTCTAAGTTGGAGTTGTTTTTAGCTTTACAAGTTGCTGCCGCCATTGGAAGGTGTGAAGACAGGGCACTGATAACATGAGTAACTAGTGCTGTCCCCCAAGCTCCCAAGGAAGTGTGAAAACCAGGATAAAACGCCTGCTGGGGAGTTCAGCCCAAGTTCATTCTTTTAAAAGTGGAGCTCTCTCCCTCCTTTGCCAGGTCCCGGCTCTGGAAGCCTGGCTTCTTCCAGCTCAGCCTCTGCTCCTTGCCTTGCACTCTGGGAGGGTCTTCTTGGGTGAACGTTCACTTAGTTGAAACCCGTGAACAGTAGTAGGCTGTGCTATGTGAACCATGCGGGCTGATGTGGATGTGTTTTAAAAAATCCTGAAATGCATGGGCTTTGTCTAGGAAACTTTGTTCTCACTTTGAGCACCAGCTGCAAAACACGGGAGCAGGAAAACGGTGGCCTCTAGGGGTATACAGCTTAGGATCCATCTTCATGGTAGCATCGGAGTCTCTGACTGAAGTGCCCTTGAAATATAATCTGTACCTCTCCGTGTTTCATACAGCCTGTCACTGAACACACTCTAGGCCAGTGGTTCTCAACCTTCCTAATGCTGCGACCCTTTAATACAGTCCCTCATGTTGGGGTGACCCCCAACCTAAGATAATCTTTGTTGCTATTTCACAGCTGTAGTTTTGCTGCTATTATGAACAGTAATGTTAATATCTGATATTTCCCATTGTCTTAGGTGACTCCTTGTGAAAAGGTTGTTGGGCTCCCACAGGGGTGGTGACCCATGGGTTGAGAACTGCTGCTCTAGGCCGAGGGGCACCAGGCAATGAGTTTAGATCATGCGCTTCAGCTGAGAGTGAAATTATTTAATTTAAGGAGGGGCTTCCTACATTTTTACCACACAACTCCCAGCCCTCTAACGTCTCCTAATGTCCATATTGAGTACCACAATCCACAGCCCTCATCCTGTCCCTGCCTCACTCACACACCTCTGCCTCCTCATCTCCGGAGCCGCAGCTTGGGTGGGCTCTCTTGCTCAGAACTCTGCCCCCCCACCCCGCCCCACAACAAATGAGTGGCCAGTGAGTGAAGAAGGCAGCTATCTTTTCTCCTGACCTTGTCATCCCATGTTCTTAAGATGGCTGAGCTTTAGTTCCATTTCCAAAGTGTCTTTGGTTTTTCTCTGGCTGTCTTGCTGACTCACCACAGAAGCTGAAGATTACTTTCTAGAGGAAGTTATGGAATGTATATATGATGTAACTGGTTTGGCGGTAGAGGAAACCATTAGAACCGGCTTAGTCACCACTCTTCTCCTGATGTTAGGCAGCAGACGGTGCTGGGATTCTTGGCTTAGGAAGGACGCAGTAAGTGACCATAAAAAGGAAGCAGACAATGTCCATCACCACTGATATCGAAACCGGAAAGCGTGAGTAGCAGAGTTTTCTGTATGTGTAACTGTGAAGCCTTGATTTTTTTTTTTTTTTTTTTTTTTTGAAGAATCATATTTGTGAGTCACTCGAGAGCTTGGGCTCTGGTGTTTGTGCTGAAAGGTCACCCGGAACAAGCTGGGTTTGAAATGAGAGTGAGCTGGCTTTGCACTTGCTTCTTTTATTTGCTTCCTGGCTGTGACAAAGATCATGCCTCATCTCTATGGCTCCCGGTTTATCAACCAGTGAAAAGGTACACAGAAGATGCCTAGTGTTTACTAACTGGTTGATTGATTTAATTAGCTGTGGCCTAAGCAGTAGGTATGTGTCCTCTCATAAACTTAAGTTATAGTGGTGGTGGGGTGTGGCAGAGGCTAAAGGAAAGACTGGACTTGCTTCTTCCATCAAGAACACTTCCTCTGCTTTGGGATCACATCACCCTTTGCTCTAATCTGTGTCAAGTGTCCCTGCATCAGTCTTATAAGAACACTTGGAGGAGATGGCTCAGTATGTAAGAGCACCTGATATGGTAGCAAGACTTGAGTTCAAATCCCTGGCACCTGTGTAAAAACTGGGCATAGGTGCACATGCTTGTGACCTTAGCATTGTTGGGTAGAGATAGGCAGATGCTGAGAGCTCAGAGGCCAGCCAGCCAGCCAGGCTGAAATAGTAAGTTTAAGGTTCATCAAGAGACTGCTTCAATAAAAATAAGAAAAAGAGAGGGAGGGGGAGACACCTGTTATCCTCATCTGGCCTCCACAGGCACACATACAGCTTGTATACCAAATACTCATGTACATGCGTACTACATAAAACACACACACACACACACACACACACACACACACACACACAAATACTCAAAGAGAGACAGATATATATACAATCGTACACACTTAAATACACATACACACCTAGCGGGGAGAGAGAGAGAGAGACAGACAGAGACAGAGACTATTAGATAATCCAGGATGATCTTACTGCAAAAATGTTCACACCTTCAAAAGTAAACACCTTCAAAGGGTGTTTCCCCACAGAAGACATAATCATCCTGGCCAAAATGAGAATATTCTAGAGATATTGAAAGAGTGTTCCCCAAGGAATTGGAATTTTCTGAGGAATCTGAAGGAAGAATTTGTGCCTTTGGAGATTTTACACAGTTCAGACAACTTGTCAGATCCTAGTATAAGAAAGAAATTGGAGTTGAGATGGTGAGGGGTCAAGAAGACATTAGAAACATGAGTGGTGACACTAGACCGTAATCCCAGCACTCAGGAGGCTGAGGCAGGAAGATTACAAGGCCAGCCAAGGCTACAAAAGGAAACACCATTTCAAACAAACAGTCAAACAAACAACCCCAACTATAATCACAAGAACAACAAAACAAAAGCAACACATATACACACAAACACACACACACACACATATACACAGAGAAACACATACATATGTACACACATATACAAACACACATAAACACAGACAAACACATACACAGACATACACACACTTACACAAACACTCAGACAACATATACACACACACACACACTATAACAATAAAAAGATTATCAACTGGAACTATGCCGTAATAGAGCCTGGGGGAAAGAAACAGAAGTGAACCCTTTCACTGAGTTCACCGAATGTCACTGGGTTAGATTTTCTGAGCAGGTGACCTGTACAGAATGTAAACCATCTATCAGCAAGAGAGCTGCAAAAAGTCCCAAGAAGTAAGGCTAACTCTACTGAGAAAACACTTTTCAGACAGCAAGGCCAAAGATACTGTGTAAGGAATGAAAATGGAGGCCAGACATGGTTGTGTGTGCCTTTAATGCCAGCACCTGGGACACAGATCTCTATGAGTTCAAAGGCAGCCTACAAAGCAAGACTGGGAAACCCAGAGCTATTACACAGAGAAACCCTATCTAGAAATACTATCACCTCTACCCCCAATCCCTGTCAAAAAAAAAAAAAAAAGAAAGAAAAAAGAATGAAACCATATTCTTGTAAATACAGCTGTGAAATTTCAGAACAAGATTTCAGGAAATTATTATATGTGTGTGTGTGTGTGTGTGTGTGAGATAATGTACCATGATCATTTGGAGTTTATCTAAGGAATGTAAGATTGATTTACCACTATAAAACCTATCACCATATTAGCAGATTGTAAGATAAACCACACAACATCCAAATCAAATGTTTAAAAGTCATCTCTGGGGCTGGAGAGATGGCTGGGTCCAAAAAATGCTTGTGTAAGCATAAGAAGTACACTGTTGTATGAGCCTAAGACCTTAACCCTCTGACCCCCAGCCTTTACATACAAATCCAGGCATGGCTGCCTGGACCCATAATCTCAGCACTGGGAGGGAGAGACAGGAGGATCCCTAGGATGCCAGTTAGTCTAGCCCAACTGACAAAGCTCCATATTTATCTAGAGAGAATGTCTCAAAAAATAATGAGGAGGCCTGGAGTGGTAACACATGCCTTTAGTTCTGGTACTCAGAGGCAGAGGTAGGTGGATCTTCATGAGTTCATGGACAGACTGGTCTACACAGTGAGTTCATGACTGGCCAGGCTACACAGTGAGACCTTGGCTGAAAAAAAAAGTGAGATGATTGAGGAAGATATATGACATGACCACGTGCGTGTACACACAAATACACATATTGCAAATAAGTATCATTTCACAGGGACAGCCTTCTTTCCCCATAAAGACCAAGCTATCTAGGATAGAACAACTTGCTTACTATGACTGATCCCGTAGTATCTGTTTCACATCAGAGACAATGCTACATGTCTATCTACCCAGGATACTTCTATTCAGTGTTATAGTGATGGTCTTAAGTTAGTGTAACCAGGCAAGAAAAAAAAAAAAATGAAAAGTCATCTAAGTTGAAATGAATGACTTTGTTACAATTGAATTTACTCATGGTATAATTGTATGGGTATAAATTCCAATGGACTCGGTAAAAAGCTATTAGAACTGAAAACCGAATTTAGTAAAATTGTTGGATACAAGATTAATATGTGAAAGCAAATGCGCTAAAATGTTAAGAAGTTTAAACAAAAGCTATAACAATAATGTAATGTTTTGAAGTAAAAAAAAAAGCGACATATTTAGTGGAATCAAAACTGTGATATATTTAGAGACACACCTGACAAAAGATGTGTGTATTGAAAACTACAAAATCCACCAGAATGAGATAAAGTCCTAAAGAAAGCCAGAGGTAGGGCCGGATAGAAAGCTCAGTGAGTAAGAGTGCTTGCAGGACACACAGGGACCTGAGTTCAAATCCCCAGAACCCACATAAAAGGCTGGTTGGTCATGGCTGCTCACTCCTTTAACTCCAATGCAGAGATACACCTTGCTCATGTATTGAAAGACACTGTTACTAAAACGTTAGTTCTTTTCAAATTGAGCTATAAGTTCAGTACAGTCACAGTCAAAATACCAGCTTATTTTGTATGACAAGTCTAGAATTCACATGGAAATGACCTCGAATAACCACTTACATTTCAAAAAGGAAAACACAGCTGAGAACCAGTGCCGCCTTTTATCATCACCTGTGCAAAGCTTCAGCCATTAAAACAGTGTGGTGTTGGCAAGTGGACAAAACATTTGGACAGACATGGCACCAAACACACACACACACACACACACACACACACACACACACACACACACACACACACACACACACATCGATGGCAAATAAGTACATGAAAAAATGTTGACTATTAGGAAGGTATAATGTAACCGCAGTGAGACATCACCTTAGGCCTATGGCTAAAATAAGAATTGATAATATGTGGTATAAGAAGTGGAGAAGCAGGAGCTGTCGGACACCGTTGGTGGTAGAAATGATGCCATTGGAGAGGAGGTGACAGTGTAATCCAGTTACTGCACACATCGCTTGTTCACCTGACAAAACCCTATCCATCCCAGTCTTATGTATTGGTGTTCATAGCAACTTTGTCTGTCATGGAGAGTGACTGAGAAGAAAACTAATCCATAACCAGCAAGTATGTGAAAGGCCACATGGGGGTGAAGTGACCAGTAAAAGGAGACATTTTATAAGCAGGTGTAAAGAAATTGAGAGTCAAGTGAGGGATGTGCCCACGGTCTTACCAGTTACGGCAGCTGCATAGGTCTAAACATATGGCAGTGTATCAAGCTGTACTCTTTAAACGGTGCGGCTTATCTTGAAGAGTGCCTCAAAGGAAGTAGGGTTAGTGACAGTGAAGAGAAATGCATCTTGGGTACTAATTTCTACTAATTTCCATGACAGTCACCTGGTTACCTGGCATCTCAGCTTGCCAGCTTCACAAGAGACTCTGGTGCCTGCCCCACTGCAGGCAGGCCCTATGATGGCTGGGTGTGGAACTCTTAGTATTCATTTCTCTGACATTCAGAGGATTAATAAGGAACTCTGAGTGAACAGTCTGTAAGTAACTCATAAAAGTGATTTGGACAAGAATAGCTTCTTGCCAGGCAAGTGGGCGGGAGCAGCAGATCTATGTTTCTTGTTCCTGGTTTCCACTGGAAAACTTGTGGGCTCACTTAGGACCGCTAGAAAAGACCACGGCAAGCCTCACCAGGCTGCAGGAAATTCCTGATCAGGTGGTCAATTGTAGACTGGAATAGAGTCCCTGCATCTGCCCTGTGTGGGAGCCCAGGACGCTCACAGAGGCAGCCATTTTGAAAAGTAAGCCAGGAGCAACTGTAGTGCTTTTCAATTCGCTTTAGTCTGTTGGCTCTCTTTCCTCTTCATTTTAGGGAGTTTTTGATGTCATTTCAAGAATTTGTAGCCAAGACTACTACATAAGCTTCTGGCCACACTTGCTGGGGAACTTTGTAAATAAAAGCCATGAAAACAGTGTTGGCTTATTAAACAAACAGAAAGAACTTAGTGGCATAGAAGTTGGGTGTATGGAAACTCGAGACTGGTTTGGAAATAGAAAATATTACATAAAACCAATTACAAGCAATACATTTAGTTCTAGTTTCTGAGCATACACTTCATTTTTAGTTAGGACAAAAATCAGGATTGTTGTAATGTTTGCACACCTCCCTCAAGCATTTGATTTGCATTTTTGTTAGTATTCTTGAGCCATGAAAGCATCGTGCACACCCCCACTGTGCACAGAGCTCCTCTTGCCCAGAGGCAGGCTTCTCTGTGTGGACAAGTGTTGCTGCCTGCGATGGTGGGCTGCCTGCTGTCGTGTTTACCTTCACTGGGGCTGCCTGGCTATTGTCGAGCCAGTTGAAATGATTCATGGGTCTGACAGATGTCTGGTACAGCTGGATGTGTCCTTGATTATCCCAAAAGTCTGGACAGCACTGTCATTCACCATTGCCCAAATTATCTTTGTATTGACTGTGGAACCCTCTGTGACAGTACTGTAATGGCTAATTACCCAAGGTACCTTTGGTACTCACTTCATAATGGTTTAGTAAAAAAGAAAAAGACTGTAAGGAAACGAGGGAAAAAACCCCCCCAAAAAAAAAAAAAAACATCCTGCTCTGTGCAAAGAACATAGACTCTGCTGAGGTAGAACGTATATATTTATTTGACATCGCGCAGTTTATGCTAATGAAATTCAGGGCCACAACAGTGGAAGCATAGATTTCTCCTGAAACACATAAGGAGGAAATAAAAGGTAAAGAACTTTGACAGTGATAAATTATGGACAATAGAAGGAGCTATTAGCTGCGAGACAATTGTATGTGTAGCATACTTGAGGAAGGGAGGACAAGCGGCAATTTGCCTGCCTCGTGTGCTGCAGGGGTTGGAGGCGAAGGAGCACCTTCTGTTTAGCAAATAGCTTCCCCAGAAATGGAGCAGAGGGAGGAGAAAGAGGGGGTGCTTAGTAAAGCTGCCGGGGGGGGGGGGGGGGGGCAAAAGTGGAAAGCCAAGGCTTCATTTCCCTCATAATGCTATAAATTAGCACACGTTGACAAACATAGCTCCCTCAAAGCAGATATATATTAGGAGGGGGGAAAGATAAGGGAATAGAAGGCACAAAATCCCATTTTGACTTTTAGTGGAGATGATGAGGTCCCGGGAGGACAGACAAAGCCGGCCGGGAACAGCTTTTCAAACAAAGAAAACAGTAATTTGCCACATCCTGTCCAGGCTGTGTTTGAATGTCACTCCTATCTTAATTACCAGACTAACAAAGCAATTCTGTTCTTCTGGAATCTCTGCGTCGGTTCTTACAACGCAAGAGGAGAAATCTCATGAAAGGTTGCTTGCCCAAGCATGGAGGTGAGGTCGTCGGTGGCCTTGTGGGGCAGAGGAGGGTGTTGGGTGAAGACCTGGAGGCCTGGTGCGTTCTTGTTCTTGATGGGCATGGGTGCCCACCTGAGTTTTGTAGCAAGTAGCTTGGTGGGACAGATGCTCCAGCTCGTGACAAAGGCGGGGACATGATGTACCACATGTGCCCTTCTGGCTTGAAAAGGGGAGATTGTCCCTTTCAGTGACCATATATCTGTGTAGTGGTCTCAGGCCTAGTAACCATTAGGATTCTGACCCAGTCTGCGCACCTGTGATGTCACTGCCTCCCTGCCACTGGGCGTAGCCCTGCCCAGGATATAAAAGGACAGGCCCACCTCACCCCTCCCTCTTACCTCTCTCTTGTTTCTCTTCCTCCCCATGCTCATATAATAAACCTCTCAATATCATATCTGTTGCGTGACACATATTTCATATTTCATATTATAGCTCCTGTCTCATTGTATTTAAAGTTGGTGGCCCATACGGGGAAAGCTCTTTCAGAATTGTCTAACCCTGGGGTCCTCTCTATTAATGTCTTTCTATCTGCCACAATGCCCTCAACAGTTTGCCTTCTGTTCCAAATGTCACTTTAAATGCCCATTCATTCCCATCTGAACTCATCACTGGTGGCCCTGCCTTCAGACCGCGGTTCTAAGCTGAGGTGGATTAAAGCATAGGACATGGGCAGTTTGATCAAATAGCCATGGATGCTGCATTCTGACTTATTAAATCATTTGTTTATCTGAAGCCAAAGAAGAAACCCTTGCTATTTGGGGCCATTGCGATAGGACCATCTCAGGTACTTCCCTGCCTCGAGCTCTCTGTGATGATTGGTGGTGGTTCCGTCATTCCATCCTCTGATTCTCAGTAAGGACTGCAGTGATAGTTCAGGAGAGAGAGAGAGGTACAGGAATGTGGGTGGAAGATCTCTCGAACCCTGTGCTGACAAGCCCTCTTCCTTCCAACGAGGTGACTTTTCCCATAAAGACAAATACATCTGTGTCTGGCATGCCGAATTTCCCCCTTGAAAACGACTTGGAGCGAAGCAACTTATTCCTCCAAAACTCCGGTTAGCTGAGGGTTATTTTGTACTTAAAGAAAAAACAAATGATGTTCACATTTCAAAAAGTGTAGGTGAAATGTTTACGTCTCTATCACATTTGAGGGGGTGGGTGGGTGATGCAGTACAGAGAAAAGGGGATGCATGTGGGCAGGATCAGTGAGCTGCACACAGGGACCCACGTGAGTACAGGCTGCAGGAAGGAATGGAATAGAGTGCTAGAGCCAGTGCAGAATAAGGAGAGCAGCCACCACTGATTGTTGGCTGTGCTCAGATGGGACCGGGGAGCCAGCTTTCTTGATGTCTCAGGAAAATTAAAAAACCCAAAGGTTGAAGGATTACGAGTCCCTAAAGGTGTTATAAGCGTCAAGCCTGGGTGTGCTTGCTAAGTGTCAGGGAGGGGGCGATGGAGATCATACACTTGAAGGACCTGATGCTTTCTGATTTTCCAATAAATAGCAAGTGCTCGCCCATTCCAGCAGCTGCTGCTGCTGGCCTGTAGGCAGCTGTTCACCCACTTTTTCCTCAGTCCCATCTTAGCAGGATAAAGATCCTTCCATGTAGCCATTTATACAAGTCTTGGCCTTGTCTTCTCTCTCTCCTTCACCCAGAGGGCTCAGCGCCCAGTTTGAAGCTCAAAGAAGACTCTCTCGGCATGCCTCTGACTTCTTTGTAGCATCCTCACACCCGGAGACATATCATCACTATTATCTGTCTCCCTAACAGACCCTGGACCATCAGGACCTACTCCAGTGTGCGGTGTGCTGTGGATGAGTGTGGATTTGCAGAAATAGAGATGTTTGAATGGGTTGTGTAAAAATATATCTGTGCCCAGAGATTAATTTTGTCCACAATCCTCTCTGAAGGACTGAAAAGGGAGCTGCTGATGTGTCTGCTGTCAATTAGACCGGCTTCCTAAAGGGCCTTTTGAAATTTCTCCTCTGAGATGGGGACTCCTTAATATTTGATTTTTCTGAGGTTCTTGTTTTTCACTCTTTTTGTTTCTGAAATAACAAAAGGATTGGAGTTTCCTTAAAAGTCCCTAGTCAGAACATATGTTCTTGCCTTTTAGGTAGATAATAGGAGTCAGGGATACTACTTGCAGTGGACTTTAAAAATGACCACAAATGATTTCCCTCTTCCTTGCGCACCTTTGGATGGTCTTCTGCCTACGGCTTGCCCACCGGGCTTATTTTGGCCAGCGTACAGGCAACAGACATGATGCAAACCCGGTAAGTATTAGGATGTGTTTTGTTTGGTTGATGCTCTTGGAAGCCGTGAAGCTACCATGCTGTGACCAGGCCTAGGTTAGTTACCCTCATTACTTCAGCCAATAGCCAACATCTGCAGATAAACATGGGAATGAAATCAGCCTAGGCTAAGCAGCTCCAGGTGACCCGCCATCTGGCTGCCCTTGTATGGGGGGGGGGGCAGGGGGAAACCTCAGCGAGAGCTCAGCAAAAGGTCTGCCCAGTTGCATCAGATCTCCTCCGCTGGCCCCTAGAAGTGTGAACTAAGCTTTGGGACTTTTTTAATGTAGTGGGCTAACTTATCTTTTTATTTGTTTGAGGTTCCCCTCCCCCTTTGCTTTGCTTTGCTTTGCTTTGCTTTGCTTTGCTTTTCAGGGCTCTGGTCCTTTTACAATAAGGCTAGATCAGAGCAATTTGAACACGCGGCCTCCTCTTTCTCTAACTTGTCCTTTGGTTGTTGTTGTTATTGGGTGCAGTAAAGCAGAGGCCCTTCCAGCAGTCTACGTGAGCCTGAGAAGTGACTTGAAGGGGACAGCGCTCGACCCCAGGCATCCTCCCGCCCCTCCCCAGATCTGAGGTGGAGGAAGTGAGGGGACGGAAGAGAGAGGAGGTGGCCGTGGGGTGGACACTGTTTGTAGAGAGACTGACAAGAGGGTAGAGATCATGGAATCAGTAAAGGAGTCCACTGTCCTGCCATTACATCACAACACCCTCATTTACAATGCCACATCCAGCCCAACTTTCAAACCTCTGAGAGCTACAGAAGAAAGCCAGCCGGGCAATATCGGGACCACCCAGTGTGTCATTTTAATGTAGAGAAAACATGCACATTAGATGCGTAAGCTCGCATTTCTGTAAGGCCCTTAAGCCTTTCTTAGCAGTTTTAGCAAAATGCACTGAGGGTAAACATTTGTTATTCTCTAAGGCTCTGCTCTCAAAGTTTGAGTATGTGTTTGTGCTGAATCTCACTATAGTAACTGAAAAAAAGCAAAACTACGCGCAAAATGTGGGGCACTGTTGCAGAGCAAAGGCAGAGCAGGCTAGGTGTTGACCGCTAGTGTTCTGTTTGCTCAGTCTCTGCAACTGCCCCATGAAATGGGGGCCCTGAGATGTTACTTGGCCAAGGGCACATGCTCATTAGTAAGGTTGTACATTATGGACACTGGCTTCGAATTTGAGTCCAATGGCTGTGTTGTCTCAGCAAAACTGGGGCACTTTTATTAACAGTAATAATAATCTGTACTGAGCCCTCATTATATAATACACATTTTTTTTTTCATTTAAAAATAAGAGCTGACAGTTCTTGGGGGTGTGCATGCTAGCAGTGCTGTAGGTACAGTCTATATAGTAAGTAACTGAATTCTCTCGAACCCCATGAGGCAAGTATATTAATTATCCTCACCTTCAAAATGCCTTTAAGCAAGGAGTTATTCTTCTTCTTGAGACTGGAAGTTCAAGGTCAAAGTGCTAGCAAAGCCTTCTCTTTCAAACTCTGGGGGAGAATCTTTGGCCTTTCCTTAGCTTCCCATGCATGTTCCATGGCTGCCTAACTCCAGTGTCTGCTCTGGCTCTTATCCACCTGGGTAGGTCCCCATTTCCCTCTTCGGGATCCCAGGCATATTGAGTGTAGGGCCAAACCCTAAGCTAGCATGGCCTTCCCTGGAGGAAAAAAAAAAAAAAAAAAAATAAGGTCTCCTTTCTGTAGAGACCTCATTTCCCACTAAGGCCTCCTTCATGGAATTCAAGTAGATAGGGATTTTGAAAGTTGGAGGATGGAGGGGGAGGGTTGTTTAACCAAGAACAGATGTCAAAATTTTAGAGTCTGTTCTTCCTAATGGGGCCAACCATAAGAGAAGGCTGGCTCACAGTAAGAAGAGCCCCCATCCCCGTCCCCCCACTTCTCCACCAGTCCTATAGAACAGAGCCCCAAACTCCTCAGGCATAGGCTTGATTTTTTAAAAGATCAACCTGACAAGGAAACATGGAGGAACCCAGTACCTTACTGTGCTGAGCTTTCCTTCTCTGGGAGCCAATTTGGATGTGAGGCGTGGAAGAAAGCACTTTTAAAAGTTAGAACAAGAAAGCAATAAGATGTCAGGAGGCGATGCTAGCCAAGAAAAAAAAAAAATGGAAATTTTCTCAGTGCAGAAAGCCTGAGTGGATCACACAGAGTTCAAAGGGCATCAACCTTAGCACAAAAGGAGGCCCAAGAGAGTGTGATTTCTATTGAACACTGGTAAAGATGGCAGAAGAAAAGCAGGGTGTCCTTGACTTTGATGAAGGCCTTTTATCTCACTTCAAGTGGCTTTAACTTTTAGGACTCAAAGCATTGGATGCTCAAGATCAGAGGAAACGTCCGGTGGGTGAGTGGCTTTTTGTTTTGTTTGTGGTAATATTTACTTTATTTTTAATTATGTATGTTGTTTGCATATGGGTTTGTGCATGTGAGTGCAGATACAAGAAGCCAAAAATATTGGATCCCCTGTGTCTTAGTTTGATTTCTGTTGCTGTGATAAAGACCATGACCAAAGGCAACTTGAAGAGGAAAGGGCCTTTTTTTTTTCTTTTTCCTTTTTGCTTACATTTCCACAATACAAACCATAAGCAAGGGAAGCTAAGGCAGGAACACAAGCAAGGGAGGAATCTGGAGGTAGAAACTGAAGCAGAGACCATGCAGGAAGATGTTGCTTCCTGGCTTGCTCTCCAGGCCTTGCTCAACCTGCTTTTTTCCTTATACCTCCAAGACCACCTGACCATCAGTGGGTGGGTGGGGCCCTCCCATGTCTGACATTAATCAAGAAGAGGCCCCCTTAGACTTGTCTGCAGGGAGTGAAGGCAAGACGAGATGAGTCTTCAAAACCACAAGGTTCCTTCTCCAAGAGAAGGCTACTTGGGTGTATTTGCCAGTGTCTTTCCACTCCTACATCAGATGCTGACTGTAGGGTCTGTTTCAGGAGTAGAGAAGATGCTGCTGTGCTGGGGGAGCCAATGAGGGTTGTGAGGTAGCCTCAGATGGAGTTCTCTTTTCTGGAGGGAAGGTCTTGGCCACAGCTGCCACCCTGTATGTTCGGTGCCATGGGCAGGTGCTGCTCTTTGCTGAAGGCAAAGAGAATAGCTTTGTGGTCTTTGTGGATTTCTCTAGACTGCCTCTAGGAGACACCAGACATGACAGAAGAACAGTTATCAGGAGGCAGGCAACCGTGTGGTCTTTGTGGTCTACTTAACACTGTTAGAATTCCTACTGAAAATTCGATTCAAGTATTTGTCTAACAGCACCATTGTGAGCACCGTAGGTGCTGTACTAACAAATAGTCGGCTTTCCTTGATAAATGTGACTGTGTGTTTGAGTGTGTGTGTGTGTGTGTGTGTGTGTGTGTGTGTGTGTGCGCGTGTGCGCGCGCCCGTGTGTGTTTTTCCTCAGATAAACCCGTGTTGGCATCTTGGTGATTTTATTTTATTTTTTAGCTGAATTCAGAAATGTTCATCTTAATCCCAACTTTGTTTACTTTGCAACAAACTCCCTATTCATCTGGGGCCTGAAGTTTCATTATGATTTTAATTTAAGAATTTAAATTGGGTACTTGGCAGAGGTAGAGTGAAATATGTGTTTAATGTGGAGGGGAGGAAATGCCTGCTAAGGCTTTAGATTTGGACAAATATATGATTTTTATACTCTACCCAGCTCAATTTTACTCGGCTGGGTAATGTAGGATTTTTTTTTTTTTTAAGGAGGGGGGTATTTTAAAGGGCAGTTTCTTCTTCGGGATATTCTTGTGTGTGAGCTGGGGGTGGGGTCACACACATAGACTCTGGGACAATCCCCTAGGTCTGTTTGGTGCTGTCATTAATGAAGAGTTTAACATACTAACGGTGCTCCTTATTTAATGGGTCTGAAGTTCCCTCCGGATGGCTACCCCACCAATGATTAAAAGTCGCAGAGGTACCGTAAACTTCTCTGGGTGGTATTTTTTCCCCCAATAATGTGAATGCTCTTTGCGGTTCTTGCAACATCATTTAAAAATGGATTTTGATTACTGCTCGGCTTGTAAAAAAAAAAAAATAGAATCATAAATGTGCTCATTCCCACAACGAAGCAGGGAACAGGCAGACAGAAGAGCAGAGGAATACATCACAGTTTTCAGTAATCAGTCACAAAAGACCTTTAAATAACTCAACTTCCTACCGTATTTTATTATCTTCTCTCTCTTTTACAGCATTATCTACCGTAGATATGCAGAGAGATTTGTAAAACACTATAGCATTTAAGTCATTACATTTTATAGCTAATTTCTAATGTGGATTTGATTTTTTATGAGCAGAAAAAGAATCTAATTTGCATTAGTGACAGTAACTGGAGAAATTTAACACCTGGCCCTGGTTGTACCAGAAATTGAATATTAGGTACTTGGGTGCTAAAATCCCATTCAGTTCTGCAAGGGGGATTTTTTTTTTTTTTCATTTATTTATGTGCTGCTCTCCTGTTTACCATTACAAAAACTGTTCATATTATGATGGAAGGAAACACCCTGATGCAAACATCCTGGACCTGCATATTTCATCCTCTGTAAGAGAAAAGGAACCGTTTGCCCATTAGCAGGGGAAGAAAAAAGAACCTGGAAATAAATACAGCACCAATCCAGAGTCTAAAACACACCCCAGCTGCCTGTGATAGAGAGGGCTTGGATCCTGTCTCCCCTCCCCCAAGTTTCCTTTTATTCCCACCCCCACCCCCACCCCCCTTCCCGGCTCCCAAGCTCCTCCACGCTGTTTCCCTGATGGAAGCTTGGGTGCAATGTTTCCAAGCAAAATTAAAGCTCTGCTAAGAAGAACACGTTGTTGCTACAAGAGCAATCCATATGTTTATAAAGTGTAGAAAATTAGGAACTGCAAAAGAGGCGAAGCTGGTGTTAAGTGATATGGAAGTGACACTTTACATAGCCGGTTACAATTAACACATTGATGGCATTTTGCTGGCTCCTTGCAGTGATAATGCTGTTGTCAAGTGTGTTTAGTGCCTCAAATCTCCTGGAGCCTTCAGCCAGGCAGCGAGCTTTTGACAGATTGAAGGTTCCGAGATAGGCTATCATGACAGATGGAAACTGGCACCGATGTTCAGCTTTCGCCGATCACAGGGGACCTGCCCCCCCTTATTCTGCAGGGCTCGGCACTGCAACCTTCCCCCTTCTGATGAAAGCAGGGGACGGCATTGTTAAATAGTGCATCTGTGTGAGTTAAGTCTCCTCCGATGAAAGCATAAGGCAGGCGCGCCATGAAGCAAAAGACAGCCTCGCCTCTAACTGCATTTTAGATAGACTCGAGGAAGACCCTGGGGAGCTGGGAGAAAACTTTGGTAAATTTCAGACAAAAGCGGGGGGGGGGGGTGGGGGTGGAGGGGGAGGGACCACCCATTAATTTCCTCTCCCCCCAAAGGATATAAAGAATACACCTCGGATGACAAGATCTCAATTAACGACTTTCATAATGTTTCCTCAAGCTAGCACGCTTTATGGAGTCATGCAGATGTATTTTTCTTCTCTTTTCATCATTATGCCCCTGTTATTAATCAATGAATTCCCGAACAATCCCAGGCTATCTGTATGGAGGCGCCAGGGGCAGTTGCATGTCTTCTATTGTTGCAAACTAATTCAATTACTTTAAGGTACTCTTCTGGACCTGAGACAGGTTCTTGAATTCTAGGTTTGCAAATCCAGGGCAGAAACCGGACAGACTCTACCCAGCTGGGCATAAACGGGAGAAATGATACACTAATTAACCTTTCACCCTTTCCCCACCAGTCCCCCTTTAAAGGAACACATTAGTCATTTTGTATCAAAGGGTCCCTCTCTGTTTTCAAAGACTCTCACTTGTGCCTCACTGTCCTTTCTCTTTTGCTGACAAATGTCTCTTTAATTTCCCTAAACTGGCTAGAGTCCTCTTTCTTTGCAGTCTTAATCTCCGATTCTGCTCTCGCCCATGCAGGTTGCGAGCAGCAAGCACCGCAGCCCATTTGAGATATGATAATCAGCTGATTAGCTACTGCAGTCGTTTTCCCTGAGGCTCTTTTGTGTGCAAAATCCTCACACTCAATTGACATGTGGACATCATAAAGCTGATGAAATGCACTTGTAATGAACAAGAGGGGAAGCCTCTGCCGCCGTCTAAATGAAGGACCCTTTCCCCTCACCATGCTAATTCAGAAAATCTGCTCTTAACGTGTACTCCCCCTGGACGCCAAAGCCAGGCACATCTCCATGAATGCATATTCAAGGAGTGAATTAGCCTCTGTGGCAAGTGAGTGCCCAGCCCGGCCAGACTGATGCTAATTTCAAGACAGATTATACAGCATCAACCGTAGTAATGATCTGACAGTTCGCTGGTGACGAGTTTGCAGTCAGGTTTGCTGTCGGGACGGACACAGGTGCGCAGAGAGCCAGCAAGACCTCTCAGACAAGACCAAAGGCTGCTGTCAAACCATTTCCAGCCAAAATAGCCCAATGAAGGAGAAAAAAAATAATGCATTGAGAAAAAAAGCCCTAATGAGTCTTCATATTTAAACCCGGCTATAATGGTGGTCAACGGGTGCTCTCTCACTTATTATAGGTTAGTGTACACCCAGCAGTTGTTAAATTAGGAAGGAAAAAAAAAAAAAAAAAGACGAGATTGCCCTTCTGTACCTCTTTTCAGAAAACTATATCAAGTGCTAATTTTTTTAAGTGAATAAAATTTGGCACAGAAGTTGGTTTTTAAATTAAAAAAATTTTTTTTGAATTTCCCATGAACCAGTTTGTAGGAAGAAAATGTCCTGTGTTGGGTGGGGATGGGGGAGTGATTCATTTGCACCGCATGCTGTGACAGTTGCTAATAGGAGAAGACAGGTTTGTTCATCACTATTTTGGATCACTTTAGCATTGTCTGTACTACTTTGTCTATTAATAAATGTTAATTAATGATGGTCAAGAAGGCCTGCCATTGGATCTAAAGGCTCGAAGTCCTTCCCAGACACTGATTTATGGTTGAGAGTTGCAAAGAGGGACGCTATTAGCACTGTTATTTTTTATTTTATTTTATTTTTTCAGAGGTGGAAATGGAAGCAAGGTGATAAGGTGACTTGTGCAAGGTCACACTGCACACCAGTCTCAGACCTCTCTGCCTTGAACTCATTGTCACCCCCACTTTATAGCTCTAGACACAAAAATACTCTGGGGAAAGGTGCTCCTGGGCCAGGGTTGAGGAGATTCCTTCATAAGCATTGCTAATAAATATAGCACATGCCTCAGAAGGAAACGAACAAGACAAGCTTAATAAGGAGTGTTGTTATTACAGGCAGTCCCCTGAGCGCCTGCATGGTCACCCGGCGGGCCTTGTCAGGGATCCCCGCTCCGGAGCTTACAGGGTTCTTCCCTGGCTTCTGGATGCTTCTTTTCCATTGTCACATTGACCTTGATCAACTGCCTTTCAGTTCAACTTAAGACAGTAAGCATGCAGTGTGTGTCCCAGTGTGAATTCGAACTACTCGTACCTCCCGCACGTCTGGAAACAAACTTTGGGGTCCAGCAGCCTCTGTGGGTGCAGCAGTGAGCAGAGTAGAAATTTCAGAGAGCAAAGAGGAGTAAGTTTGCCCCCCAAGGCAATAGCTCTTAACAATTGGTTACAGGGAAGACAGATGGACATCACATACGTGTGTGTGTGTGTGTGTGTGTGTGTGTGTGAGTATGTGTGTGTGTGTATACATACATACATACACACATACATATGCATATATATGCACAACTCACCAATGCTTGTCTCTAAAATCTACTTGTGGTCTTGATTCAGAAACAAATGCCCTTTCCTGTGTTACGAGAGTTTGGGATGGAGTTTGGGATGGAGTTTGGGATGGAGTTTGCACTCTCGGGCTAGCTGTCAACATGCATTTAACCTAGAACACTGCTGTACAGAGTGCTAAAGGTACACAGACAAGGAAAGCCATTTGAGCACAGACGGCTTGTGCTCAAACTTCACCTTTACTGCTCTGGAACCCTGCATAAGCTCTTCACCCACCTCTAACCTCGGTTTTCTTATCTCTAAAGGGGGTCAGCAGCATTTCTCTCTAAAAACTGTTGATTAAAGAATTAACCAAGATAAGCCAGTGAAACACTTGACATGACACACAGTAAATGCCTGATAGATACCAAATGGTAATGATGGGATAGTTTGTGTAGTTTTCCTTTTAGCTTCTCATGGCTTTGTTGCTAATATCTGTCAGCCCCATTCAAAGGTATGAAGAAGCTGTGTGCAGGCATCCCGTCTTCATCTGTTTGAAAGAACGCTCATTGGCCTAGCAGGTATGTACAATCTTAGGACATTGTGACAAGGTGTTATCATCTATAAAGTTTGTATCAGAGAACTGCCCATCTAAGTTAAGAAAAATTCTCCAAAGTGTCTCATAATATTTTTTAGTAAGACAGGATTCTGTGCTGTTCTTGGGGTCACAGGTTGACACCCCAGTCTTAGGGGTTACGATCCATATTTGAAGCCAGAATGAGCTCAGGTTCTGCCCTTGCCATTGGCCTCATAACCACGCTACTTAGCTTCTTCAAAATATCATCTACAGAGTGGATATATGTTAGTACCTAGTGCTCAGGACTGTCCTGGGGCTTAATGGAAGTTCCAAGCTTGTAAACACAATATAAGTAGATGCACCTCCTACAAGGAGAAGGGCCTGTCACAGGCAGAGACAAATATGCAAGACACCAGAGCTCATTTGGAGATTAATGGCTACTGATAGTAAATAATCATCTGGGACTTGGGGTTGGTGTCCTAATCCCTAGTTGCACACTCTTCCCTCTCTCCCACACCCACAGGGCACCCTGCTGTGTTAGCATTTCTGCAGTGCCCAGTGGGTGCATGGCCCTTGGCCCAGTTGCTGTAGTTTCCCTAAAAGGACATGCTGTGCTCTGAACTTTACAACAAGGACCAGCAAACTATGACCACAAGCCAACGGGATTGTCATGTGAAAGGTGCTACTGTTATCATTGCTTTCATCTTTCCAAATAACTGAATATTCAAAAGGTTAAAAGTATTTTGTAGCACATGAAAATAATAAGAAATTTGATTTTTTAGTCTTTGAAAAGATAATTTTCTTGGAGCATAGTTACACTTGTTTGTTTCTCTGTTGATTGTAGGTGGTTTCCTGGCGCAAGAACCAAGGTGAGTGGTTGTGAGAGAGATGGTGTCGTCTGCCACAACTGAAACATTTACTAACTGCCCTGTATAGAAAAGACTGCTGGCCCTCTTGCCTAGAGTCAAGGACAATTCTTTGTGATTTGTTGCTGAGTAGAAGGTTCAATGCTCCAACTCCGGGGGGTTGGGGGAGGGCGGTATATTAGCTTCAGAGTAGCTCGGATGGCCAAAAGAAGTCTGTCATCACTGGCATTATTTTCAGCTATGTTTGAGGTCTCTTCTCAGCACAGTTCTTAGTTCATGGATGTGGGAACCTGACTTCTGTGTTTCACATTCTTTCTCTGTAAAACATTTTTGAGGACTATATTAGTCTTTGCACAAAATGCATTTTGAAAAGCACATCGCAAGACGGGCACAGTGGCACACACCTGTAATCCCAGCACTCAGGGAGGCAGAGGCAGAGGCAGGCAGTTCTCTGTGAGTTTGAGCTCAGCCTGGTCTACAAAGAGAGTCCATAACAGCCCAGGGCTACACAGAGAAACTCTGTCTCATAAAGAAAAGAAAAAAAGGGAAAACACATTGCACACAGTTGGTCTTATGTGAGGGTCAGCCATGTTAGTTTTGGAGTCCTATGGGCCTTTACAAGCAAGGAGAGAGGTGCTTTCCTCAGAGCAGTAAGCTAGGTCTTCATACGTTGTTCAAACACCAGCAGCCTTTAGGCAGAAGAAAGGCCTGTGTGTCTTTCCTGCCCTTGAGCCTATCACTTCTCTGCATCTCCACAGACCATTACAAATCCCTCCTTTGAAGCTTTTACATTGAATGCAAAATTATATATATACATATATAATTTTATATATACATAAAAATTTTTATAATGCAAAACATACAATTTCTGCAATATATGTAAAATATATACTATGTAGTTGCCCATATTAGGACAGACAATACTTTTTCCACCCTTATTTTCATGGCTTTTATTATGTAGAGTATTTGGTACATGGTACTGTCATAGTGTCAGTGAATTAGCAAATGAGTAATGGTTGGGTTGAGAAATGTCTTAGAATTCTTTTCTCAGTATATAAAACCTTTTACATATGGTAATTATTTAAAGGTATAGCTGACAGTGTAATTACATTGAGACTTTTGAGGCTTAAAGTAAGCAGACAGATAGTCCCACTTACTAAATGTAAAAATAAAAAAGCAGATGGACTGGGGGTGACCCAGTGAGGTAAGTACTTGCTGCACAAGCTTGAGGACCTGAGTTTGGATTCCCTAGCATTCTTGAAAATGCCAAGCATAGCATGTATCTATAACCCTAGTTCTGGGGGACAGGGTGGGTACAGACAGTCAGATCCAGGGACTTCTTGGCCAGCCAGTCTAGTCAGTTAGTGAGCTCCAAGTTTAGCAAGAGACAATATCTAAAAAATAAAATAAAATAAAAAAGAGCAAAGAGATAGAGGCAGATACTTAATGTTGACGTCTGACAGCTACACAAACCCATGTGTACACATTTGCATAGCCACATGCACACAATGGGGCCAGAGAGATAGCAGAAACATTTGGAAAGGCTTTGTGTGAGCATGCTAAGATGTCTCCAGCCCACCAGCCAGCATTTTGACATCAGGCAGGGCTTCGGACTTTCATCTTCAATTGAAATATAGGAGGGGGAAATGGTCACTAGGCAGCCAGTGGGGTCTTTGTTCATTTCCTGTGCCATCATCTCTGCTTCTCCCAGTTCTGCTCACCATGGACAGGGTGTCTATACATTGCCGGTAGCCAAGCAACCGAAGCTTTCTGAATCTGCCTTTGGGAAGAGTAAAGTGACTACTTGAAGTGAACACACGGGGTGGGGGTGGGGGGGTTCTGGGGTGGGGGAAGGCCGAAGTAGAGGGAAGCTAAGGGATTAGATTTTTGGATTTTGATATTTAGAAAAAACGGAGAGTTAGAAGGACATTTTCTAACAGGCAACCAGAAGAGCAGTCTTCTGGTTGACTTTCGACTTTCATTTCTTCCACTATATTCTTAATTAAGAATTCATGGGCTCATATACGTGACCACATCGGTGCCAACATTGGGTAGTAGCTAGGAGCTCAGGCCTTGGATTTGAATCTTATTTCTTAATTAAGTCTGAGATGTTGGGGAGTTCACTTTACGGCTTTCAGCCTTCATTTCCTCCACTGTCCCTCCCAAGGTCATGGAGAGGATTTATCAAAACGATGCCTATTGAAGTGCATATCAGATGGCCTGGTAACCAGCAAGCAATAAATTAACGTCAGTTGTTACTCCGGGTACTCTGGGTTGGCTCAGCTAGCTCATCGTGAGCCTCGGCTATGTTTGCATGCTAGAAAGACGCACTTGGAAGGTCTCTGAGCAAACTGGATTTTTAAAAGGCCAGATAAGGAAAAGCTTAAAACCCCTCTTCTAATACAAGTTTAACCCTCTGAAACCCACGAACAATTTAAGGGAGCTATTTGGTTAAATTAAATGCAGTCTTTTTTTTTTTCCCTTCTTCTTCTTAAATGTGCAGATTGTTACTCAAAGGTTCCTGAGGATGCCCCTTTGCCGGCTCGGGAAGCTGCAAACAAGGTCAGTATTGATAGCTCACGCTTCAGTGAACGTATCAATTTAAAGCTTCATCAGTGAGCCTCACTCACCTGCAGCCTGCGTGGCTGCTGTCTAGTAAGAACAGAGGCGGGGGAGGGGGTGACTTACGAACCCATTAAGTAACTTCCTCACTTGAGCTCTAATGAGCCTGTTCTTTCCCTGAGAAGAACACAAACACCTGAGGACAAGCACAGACCCGAGGCATAAATGAGAACTGGCAGGTTCCAGCCCGCCAGAGTGTGATTTGATATCCCGTGCCTTCCCATCCCTCTGCCAGCCTGAGAGCTGTGCAGCCCTCCTCCCAGACCTTTGCTCCGCCCCGCCTGAGAAGCGGGTCCGGAGGAGGTCCACGAGGGTTCTCCTGCTCACTTTGAAGAACCCTGTTGCTGGCCGCTGCATCTGCGGTGGAGGGCTCACGTGCTCATCTCCTGCTCCCTCTGCCACCAGCAAGCAACTTCACAGTGAAGACGCTATTACCTCCGATTTCTAGCTCTCTTGTGGGATGAACTTGAGCAGGTGGGTGGGTGGGTGGGGAGAGTATGGAGGCCCTTGACAGAGGATACCTTGGATATTGCTGGAGTAGCTGAGCTGAGCCTGAACTGGCAGTTGACGCGAGGTTGTGCCAACAAGATTCCCATACCAGGCAAAAGCTTAGACAGATCACCTGTGTTTGAACTTTGACCTGGGGGAGGTCTTAAAACCTCCAGAGGAGTTTAAAATGTGCTGCTGGACCGTCAGTGGCTGTTTCTAAAGAATGTATATTCAGCCCTTCCCACAGCTTCATGCTAATGTGTTCCTGCTCATGCTAATTGTGTTCTCATTATTAGAGAGGAAGAAATAGAGACTTGGACCCTCTCCAAGGCACATGGATGGCAGGCTGCTCATACTACGCTGGCTGCGTGTGGCATGCTGGGGGACCTTCCAGTGTCACAGCGCTGGGAAGGTATGGGGGAATCTGCAATGGCCTGTACTTGGGGCACATGCCAATGCTTTCCCCACCCCCACCCCCAGCCACGTTGTGCATATTTGCAGAAGGCTATTGGGGAACCCGGGGAGGAAACATTGCCGCTAGTAGCCACAGGGTCAGAGCCAAGGGTTGAAGTGTGGCCTCTTGGGACTTAGGAGGTATAAGAGTCAAAGAAGGTATGACCTCATCGGCAGGGTTAGAACTGACGTTTTTATTAGTAATCTCATTCTACCCCTCCCTGCCTCCCTCCCTCCCCCTCTGTCTCTCTCCCCCCACTCCCCCCTTTTTAAAGCCATTGCAGGTGGGTATGAAATGGAGCCATGGCTTTGCTTACAATAACACTCAGGTGTGCAGAGAAAATGCACTTCTGAAATTTGGCCCCACAAGTGATTTCTTTTCCTAGGAACACCTGCTCTGTGTGTCAGGGAATTTTTTTTTTTTTTAGGTCACTCCAATTTAAAGCTTAGTGTGATACAATAATTTGCAAATAAATTGCTCTTTCTCTGTGTTACCCTTTGGATGTATGTGTCCTCCCAAAAATCCATGTTGGAACTTAACCCCCAGTGGGATGGCATATGAGGTGGGGCTTTTATATGATGAGCTGGGCAGAGGGGGGGAAGGTTGGGGGGGGAGCCTTTTTGTTTGTTTATAAATAAGATAGGCTCAGGTACTTTTGTTGTAGCAGCACAAATGGACTAAAAGAACTCACAGATGCCTCCATGTCCCTACTTCTCTTGGGGTGGCTTCTAGAGGTGTGGGATAGAGGTGACCTCAGGCTACTTAAAGAGATAGGCCCACAGAACCAAGAGGTGTCCCTCAGCCATCTTCTGGCTCAGCCTTCTGCACTCATGGCTCACTACTTTTGCCCGGTCAACGTCATCTTACCAGCATTGGCAGCTGAGCTCTGGGATTATGTTCCTTATGGTCTGTCCACATTTCCAGCCTGATGGACCCCGAGAGCACCCTGCCTGCCCATCCTGCCTCTTTGTGGTAGCTCTCCTCCAGTGCGCCATCCCCCACCCCCCACCCCGAGTCTGATGGCAGTTCTCAGGCCCAGGTTGGGGGTGTTCATGTTGGCAAATGAAAGTACAGGGCACCTGCTTAAATCAGAATTTCAGAGAAACAACAAATAATTTACTATATATGTTCCATGTCTTCCTTGGTGTGGCACCCCAGGTCGGCGCCAGGAGGCTGTAAGGGCATTTATGGGGACCCCAGGGGTTGTGGGCACCTTACCAAGCCCCTTCCATACTTTCTGCTTCTGCCTACCTCCTTCTTATTCAAATCTACAGGCAAGAGGCAGTTTCTCCTTTATTCTTTCACTTCATGTCCTCTTTCCATTGAAAACCTGGCTCATGCCACAGTGGAAAACCTATTTTCCTTGTGCAAGGACAAACTCAGCGACCTGGATTCCCCAGTGTTGGTTCTACTTGTGTCAAAGGCAGAAATAAAGAGGGTTTTTTTCCAACCTTTTCTCAAGGCCTGGTCTACACCACTGCTAACTTGTTACAAAGTCCTGTTGAATGCCAGGTATTGAACACCCTGTTTCCTTTTTCCCTTACATCTCTCTGTACCAATCCAGTGTCTCCACAGGGAGGATGGTGCTGCTGATTAGACAGGCAATCATGAGCTCAGAGAAGCAACAGAAGAATCACATTATTAAATTCTTTGCACTACCTCATTATATGACTTCATGTGGTACTGTTTCACACGGACACGTCTACTGATCTGTGGTCCCTCCTCTTTCTCTACTCAGAGGTTTCTTACGTGACCATCTGTTATGAAGGACCTTGTGTCCTGAAATCCTCAAGGGCTAAATTAATCTCTAGACAATTAAAATACTCTTTTTCCCAAAAACTAGGACATTTCTCAAGAACAGAAAGGTACAAGAAATAAGGGAGCAGTTTCCCGTAGACAAGAATCTTTCGATAGGGCCCTACGACCCACAGTTTATGAGGATATCAATCAATTTAAAAGACAGAGCCATTATTTATAGCCCTTTTCTTCTCAGTCAAAACATCTCCTGGCACTTGGGGCTGCATGGGTTGCCATCCCAAAGTACAGAGCCGGGTAAGGAGAGAGAATTGTGTTGCTTGATGGGACATAATTGAAAGGTACAAAATGGGAAAGGACATGTGTAGGATGCAGACCTTTGTGACGTCAGAATGCCATGTGTAGAGTAAGCGCTGAGAAGAAGAAGTAATTGTTGATATGTGGAATTCTTTCCCACTTCAGGAGCCTGGGCGTCCTTGTCTGTGGGGATAACCTAGTGCTCTAGACGTGGAACTACAAGGGTTAAAAGAGGTTAAGCAAAGCAACAGAAAACCTCAGGCTTTCTCCCTCCCTCCCTCCCTCCCTCCTTCCCTCTCTCTCTCTCCTTCTCTCTCCACTCTTCTAAACTGCCTGCTCATCGCAGACTCTCTTTAGTTTCCTAAAGTGTTTGAGGTGGGAGCTAAAGAGGAAGCTGTCCAGTGAAGGGCCCTCCAGCTGCAGGTTGCCAAAGGAGTCAGTGCTCTCTCCTCCCAGCAGTGGGGGGCAGAGCAAGGATTAGGGACCCTCATCCTCAGCCCCAGCTGATCCCCTCTCTGGGGAGCCCTGGCCTGCAGGCCTGCCTCCCTTCTGCTTATACACTCTGGTCTCAAGAATGTTGTAAAGTTTAAATTGGACTATCTTGTAATTAACTGCACTTTAAAGGTTTGGTGGTGGGCTAAGCCCTCAGAGTCAACATATTAACAGCTTCACAAGGAGGAAGGCGAATTTAAACAGAAGACAAAAAGGGAAAATTCCTTCTTTGTTTGCTAGTGACAAACCTAACTTGGTCTCAGCGTTACTGGATTAATTTTATTTATTTATTTTTATTATTAATTTATTCAGATTGCATCTCAACTTTTGTTGTCCTTGTTGTCAACCCTTGCTTGTCTCCTCCCATTCCTCCCTCCCTCCCTCCCTCCCTCTTTCACCTTATTCCCCTTCCCTAGGTCTGTGACAGAAGGGGACCTTCTTCCGCACCATATGGTCACAGCCTATCAAGTCTCATCCTGGTAACCTGCTTATCTTTTCTCTGAGTGCTACCAGGCCTCTCCACCAAGGGGACGTGTCAAATATGGGGTACCAGAGTTCATGTCAGAGTCAGTCACCACTCTCCACACAACTGTGTAGAATGTCCTGTCCATTGGCTAGATCTGAGTAGGGGTTCAATGTTTATTGCATGTATTGCCCTTGGTTGGTGCAGTAGTTTGAGCAGACCCCGCTGAGTCCATATCTGCCCATCATGATGTTCTTCTTATAGGTTTCTAGAACCCTCTGGGTCCTTCTATTTCCCCATTCTCCCATACTTCTCTCACCTAGAGTCCCAATAGGAGGTCCCCACATATATCTCAATCTCCTGATTAGTGAAGACTTTCATGGGACATCCGTTTTGGGCTAGTGTTCAATCATAAGTGAGTATATACCATGTGAGTCTTTCTGAGTCTGGGTTAACTCACTCAGGATGATTATTTCTAGTTCCATGCATTTGCCCACAGATTTCAGGATTTCCTTGTTTTTAATAGCAGAGTAGTATTCTATGGTATAAATGTACCACGGTTTCTTTATCCATTCTTCAACTGAGGGACATTTAGGTTGTTTCTAGGTTCTGTCTATTACTAATAAGGCTGTTATGAACATGGTTGAGCATATGTCCTTGTTGTGTGGTGGAGCATCATTTGGGTATATTCTAAAGAATGGAATAGTTTTGAGGAAGCCCTATTCCCAGTTTTCTGAGAAAGTGCCAGATTGATTCCAAAGTGGTTGTATAAGTGTGCACTCCCACCAGCAATGAAGGAGTGTTCCCCTTTCTCCACATCCTTGCCAGCATGTGCTGTCACTTGAGTTTTTGATCTTGGCCATTCTGATGGGTGTAAGATGGAATCTCAGAGTCGTTTTGATTTGCATTTCTCTGATGACTAAGGACATTGAGCATTTCTTTAAGTGTTTCTTAGTCATTTGATATTCCTCTGTTGAGAATTCTTGGTTTAATTCTGAGCCCCATTTCTTAATTGGGTTATTTGGTTGGTGGTGTTTAATTTCTTGAGCTCTTTATATATTTTGGATACTAGACCTTTGTCAAATGTAAGGTTGGTGAAGATCTTCTCCCAGTCTGTAGGCTGTTGCTTTCTTTTGTTGACAGTGTCTTCTGCCTTACAGAAGCTTCTCAGCATCATGAGGTCCCATTTATTAATTGTTGACATTAAGGCCTGGGCTGTTGGTGTACTGTTCAGGAAGTTGTCTCCTGTGCCAGTGAGTGCCAGCAGATCTCTGAAGAAGGAGACTAAAGATGACATCAGAAGATGGAAAGATCTCCCTTGTTGTGAATTGGGAGAATTAACATAGTAAAAATGGCCATCTTACCAAAAGCAATTTACAGATTCAATGCAATCTCTATCAAAATACATACACATTTTTTTAAAGACATTGAAAGATCAATTTTCAACTTTATATGGAAAAACAAAAAACCCAGAATAGCTAAAACAATCCTGTATAATAAAAGATCCTCTGAAGGAATCTCCATACCTGATCTCAAGCTATACTAAAGAGCAACAATGATTAAAACAGCATGGTATGGCATAGCAATGGAATTGAATTGAAGACCCAGAAATAAATCTACACACATATGGACACTTGATTTTTACAAAGAAGCCAAATCTATTAAATGGAAAAAGGATAGCATCTTCAACAAATGATGCTGGTCTAACTGGATGTCTACATGTAGAAAAATGCAAGTATATCCATATTTATCACCATGTACAAAACTCAAGTCCAAGAGGATTAAATACTTCAACATAAAAGCAGAGACACTAAATCTGTGTTACTGGATTATAATGGGCCAGTTTTGACCTTGAAATCCATGCTTCTGGAAACATCCCCCACCCTAAAAGATAAATAATGCTGAGACTCACAGCCAAACTTTGGGGCTGAGGGCAGGGAGTCTTATGGAAGAGTTGAGGGATAGAAGGACCTTGAGGGGACAGGAGCTCCACAAGGAGACCAACAGAGCCAACAAACCTGGGCCTAGGGAGCCTGCAGAGACTGGTGCACCAACCAAGGACCATGCATGGAGAGGACCTAGACCCCCTGCTCAGATGGAGTCCATAGGCAGCACAGACTCCATGTGGGTCCCATAATATGGGGAGTAGGGGCTGCCTCTGACATGGAATCTGTTTCCCATTCATTGATTACTTCTTCCTGGTAGGGCGGCCTTGCCAGGTCACAGAGGAAGAGGATGAAGGCAGTTCTGATGAGACTTGATAGGCTGGGGTCAGATGTTAGGGGAGGAGGGCTCCCTCTTTCTGAGGACTAGAGGAGAGGTTGAGGGGATGATGGAGGGAAGGCGGGACCAGGAGGATATGAAGAAGGGAGCTACAATCAGGATGCAAAGTGATTTAAAAAAATTTATTTCACACTTAAAAAAAAAAAAAGATTGCTCTCAGTGCCTGCCCATGGCTAGTTTTATAGGTACTAGGTTTTTATTTGCAGCTGCTTTTTGAAAGGCTTTTATGCTCCTGGTAGAAGATCCAAAGTCTTCACGCTTGACTTTAAGACACTCTATGGCCAAACTGCATATCAACGTAATGTGTTGCTTATATCCTGCCTCCAGCATTTGAATTGGACCACGAGGCTCCAGTTCCATTCATGCTCTTGGTTTGAGGTTCTTAACCAGTTTTCAAAGCATCATTCATGCTTCTTGCATCAGCTCGGAGCCAAAGAGGCCAGTATGTGACACAAGACATTCCAAGACCAAGTTCTTGCACAAAGAGATTTATTTGCTCAAGAGGGACAAAGGGCAGGGAATAAGAGAATAACACAGGAGCTAGAGGATGGGGGAGAAGGGAAAAAAAAAAAAAACAGGAGGAGGAGGGAAAAGATGCTTGTCCCGGAGGGACAAAGGACTGCCTCTGGATAGAGAGAAGACAGACTCAGCACATTGGAAAATGGCGGCCTATAAAGATGAAAGGAGAAACCCTGTGTTAGGAAGAGGTGTTCCATTTTGATTAGTTATGTTAATTAGGGCATCCAAAGGGAGGCTTTTGATTGCTGGGCTTCAGTGCTTTGATGGCAGGACCTTGGTGGTCAGGCTCTGGATGAAGAAGTAGCCAAATAAGGGACTAGACCTAGGTGGCTAGCTTTAGGAATGTAATCTAATGGTTTTTTAGCAAGGCAGAGAGAGCAGAGTGGGGGCGGGGTGGGGAGGAGGGCAAAGCCTGGCAGAGCCATGTTTGCTGTGCTGGCTAGGTCCCTTCAGTAGGCTTCTTACGTCAGCTCGCTCACAGGTTTCTCTTCCCATCTCACTCTGCTTTATCTCTATTCCTCCATCAACCTCCTGCAAAACACTCTCTGTATCCTTGTGTTCCCAGCATAGGCTAATGTACTGAATAAATAACCAACGTGTGGGAAACCCGCAGCATCATCTAATGTGCTTTATTATCCCTCTTAATTATAACACTTGAGCACTCCACATTATTACTGGGGTCAGCCTCTTGGCTCTTCCACTGGGATGTAAGAACCTTAATAGTCAGGATCCGATTTTCCAGTTGTTGTTCTGTGTCTCCCTCTGTAACATTCCTCATGTGCTAAGTGTCCTTCTGATGTGTCCTGGCTCTGCGTTGATGGAGGAATCCATACTCAGAAGAAGGGGCTATATTTCTAGGTGCCAATGGAGTCTTGCCTTGCTTTGGATGCAGGATCTACGAGTGACTTCCTCTCTCATATTGCCCCAGCCAAGCACTGCTAACCTCAGATCCCACTTCTGACTTTGAAGTCTGCCAGCCCCCCCCCTAGAAGATTAATAAGGAGAGGCTGGACTTGCTTGGGTAACAAGACACTGCCTTGGAATAATCATCTTCGAATGGATCAACAACAGCGGCTATTTGCCTGATCTAATTAGCAGGTGGAAAAGGGGTTGGCGCATTCTGTGGGCTGCATCACACAACAAATTATATAGACAAGGTGACATCATAGGGTCAGGTGCTCAGCTCTGTGGCTGAGGACTTCATATCCCTTTCCTCCTTCCCAAGCTAGCTCAATAAATTGCTTGCGTCATTCTTAAAATGAGAATTATTGGGAAATCTTTAATTTGAATTTAAGTGCAAACGTGTTTACCTTATTTAGGCTGACTTCCTCCACAGAGGCACTGTCAGAGAAAAGATGAAATTCTCTTCATACCCAAAAGGTTCAGGAGGCTGTTTAGCCTAAGTGGAAAATGGGCCCTGCTCAAGGACCAGGGAGGAGCGTTAAGAACAACCAGGATTATTCTGTTGTTTTTCCTAATGTCAAGAGGCTTCTGCTTTTAGAACCTGGATCTCTGAGTATTCTGTAAGTTGAGGGGAGAACAGCTAGAAGGTTTGGCCCAGTCCTAAGGACAAGAAATATTCTAAAGCTGGACTGAGTCTGCATGAGGGGAAGCAAGAGGGGGTGCAGGTGAGGGCATGGCAGGGCTTCTGGAGAGTGAGCGGCACAGCCAGCTTACCACAGTTCCTTCCATGGTGTCCATGGTGAGCAGGACAGCACTCTTCCCCTTCATCTCAGGTCTCCTCAGTCCCCACAATGAGGAAGGGCTCGTTTGGGGTGGCTGGACTCATGTTCTCTATACCCTGGTGGTCAAGGCTCACTAGGTTGGCTTCAAACTCATGGTCCCCCTGCCTAGCTTCTTGAGTGCGGAGAGTACAGATGTGTGTGTGTGTGCGCGCGTGCCACTAGGGCCAGTGTCCTTGGGGCTCACTTTCTGGGAAGGGTGCTTTCTTTAGGACTAATGGAGGCACTGTCTTTTGTGAACTGCAGGGCTTCTGTAGTCAATCAAGTCTTTTTTTTTTTTAACAGTCAGGTGCTTGTTGCTTGACAAGTGAAGGAACAAACACACCTGGGAAGACAAAAGCAGTCGGAGCACACTCTGTGAATGAATATTCTAATGATAACGAGTACAGCCAGTGTGGATTGCATGCTGGGAGCTGGGCTGGGTTTGTGTGTGGGCAGCTCTGTTGAGCCCTCAGGAGTCTGAGGAGATGTGTTCCCTTTCTCTTTCAGAGAGAAGGTGAGGCTGGCAGAGATGCTGGTTCTGAAGGTGTGGGTCCACTTAGCAGTGTCCAGCATCTCCACTTTCCCTCTAAATACCAGACTACACATGAAAGAATGGATCAACCTGGGCTACACATGAAAGAGTGGACCAACCTGGGCTAAAAAGAGAGTAGGTGTCAACTCAGATGATGGCTGGGGTGGGCCAAAAAAATCCCATTTTCTCTGGAATAATAGTCACTGAGGTTGGAGTCCAAAATCCTCACTTTAATTGTTTTCAGATTTTGAAATTGTAAAACTTAAGAAAAAGAAAAGACAAAACATTGTGTACAAAGTTAGTGAAAGAAAGGACCAATGAAAACAGCAGGAATGAGTCTTGAGCATGAAGCAATGTAAGACAGGTGGGCTCAAAGGTACAAGGGTACAGGGCATGTCTATATGGTGAAGCCAAGCATTACCACCACCACCACCACCACCATTATAAAGCTATACCATGTGACAGCAAAGGGATAGCGGGAAAGGCAGAGGAAGGGGCCATCTCCACGTGCACGCAGAAGAAGGCCAAAGGCATCAGAGACTAAAGGGAAGAGCCTCAAGCAGAAGCTGTTTCAAAGGAAGGCCTGAGCCTCCGGTGCCGGGAGGATACAAGGAGTCGCTATGGATGCACAAGAGTAG
Organism: Acomys percivali; assembly: GCA_907169655.1. Classification (NCBI taxonomy): domain Eukaryota; kingdom Metazoa; phylum Chordata; class Mammalia; order Rodentia; family Muridae; genus Acomys; species Acomys percivali. The sequence continues at coordinate 47,477,816 of OU015750.1, forward strand.
CAGCGAGTGTTAGCACACCATCCTCTGAATGACTTGTTCAAGGAACAGCGGGCTTCTAAGTGCTGGGGTAGCAACATTATTTTGCACTCAGCAGTGCACCCTTCTGTCTGGAGGGTCCAGACCCTACAGCCTGTTCCAGGAGATTTCTTTCTTAGCTTTCTCCCTTACCCTTCCATTGTGACACCTGCAAACACATCCCACACTTACAAAGTCACAGCAGCTCCCAACACTGGAACAGAGATGCCCTGTTAAGTCCACTTCTGACAGCTGTGAGCCCCTTGTATATTCAATAATGAGACAGATGACTGTAACTGTGGGTAGACCCTTACCACCTAGAGCCCAGGGAGTCCTGGGGCTGTGCCAGGCTGTACCCTGCAGACACTGGAGATGCCTGAGGGAGAAGGACAGCTGACCCTTCAGCTAATTGAGCCTAGGCTCTCAAGGACCATGTGCAGAGTGGGTGGTGGTTTCGAGGCTACATCCACTCAAACACTGGGCTGGAGGCTGCACTAACAGCTCATCAGTACCGAGCCTTGGTGATCTTTTTGTTTTGTTTTGTTGTTTTTGCTTTTTCCATTTCACTTGATTTGAACATAGCAGCCAAGTCTCCCAGTCTCAAAATTAGGAAGGAAAATAACCTTCATTTCTTTCTAGCACTTAGTCTTAAAAAAATCTAAAAGTTTTCCTGCAAAGAATAGCCTTGAGCTCTTTTCTTTCTGAACACAGGAAGACTGATCCGGTCTCTTGCACCCTGGAGCAATTATTAAGTAAAATAGACATTAGAGACAAATATTGCCATGCAGAGGCTGTGATGGCCAATCTAATAACGTAGGTGACTACTAAGTGACTGAGAAGCAGGCAGCATATACAGCGTGGGTATGGTAGACGAAGAAATGATTGATATCTTGGGAAGGTTTGGAGCAGCATGGTATGAGGTTTGGCCACTCAGCATGGCTCACAGTTTGCAGTTTATGACTTGTTTACTTCAGGCCTAGGATTGTGCTGGGGCATGACAGCCTTTGAATCCCTTGATCAGCCCAGGACCCTTGTATATCTCAAGGCTGTCTGAAGGCCTTCCTCTCCTGGCTAGCAAGTGGTCATACACATCTGTTTCGGTGCTCTTACCTACTGGATCACCAGCTAGGCTAAATTCTAAAGAGCCCTCAAATTAGACAGTTGACTGGGAGGTTTCCGCTGAACACCTTGCTTCCTTGGTGTCTATTGTCACCAAGCCTACCAATCTTTTCTTTTTAAAAGGCCTATTGATTTTTTACAAAATTATGTTCGTGAAGGAGGTACAAGTGAGTGTGGATACTTGCAGAGGCCAGAGGTGTTCGATCCTCTGGAGCTGGAGGTGGTTATGAGCTGGCAACCATACTTGGGTATAGTGGCTATACACATGTTTTCGTTTTGATCCCAGGGGTGGGATGTGAAATTACCTTGTGTGAGGATATGTGATGTTTGTCCACTGGAAACAGACTCATGAGAGGGTACATGATGTTTGTCTGCTAGAAAAGGAACTGGCTCTTGTGGGGGGCACAGTCTTTGCCTGTTGGTACAGACTCTGAGAGGAGATAAATAGAACCCCCCAAAACCAGAGGCTTGGCTTTTGCATTGCTTATCATTACTTGGCTGTTCATCTTTTTACTTTGAGACACTCTTTACAGAGAATGTTTTGAGGTCCCAGCTGTTGTGGTTGCTTTTGCTAAATTTCTGGTTTGTTGGTTGATGGGTCTTCTGAAATCCTGATGATGAAGAGTGGAATCACCCCAAAGAGCTGAGTCTAAGAAGATCTACCTCTCCCGTCCCTATTAACCTTCTTTGTCTTCTATCTAGAGCAGGTGGCTTGGAAGAAAAATAGAGACATTAAGGAAGCCCAAGTAAAGTAAATTTTAAAAGAGCAGAGCCTACACTTGGGTCTTCTGGGAGAGCATCACAGGCTCTTAACTGCCATGCCATCCTTCCAGACTGCACTCTCCTTTAAAATGTTTATTTTTACTTACGTGCATGGGCGCATGTCTATATATTTAAATGATTTTATTTTTAATTACTTATTTTAAGACCTAAATGAAATTGCTTCCAGTCCCAAGCAGACTTCACCACATTTTCTATTTCAAGAGTTAGTTGTGGGGTTGGAGGGTGTGGGTGTGCCGTTCTTGCAGGACTTTCGCAGCATCCTGCCCTACTCTGCCCAGAATCTGAACCATTCCTTTGTATCCACAATGTATATGCTACCTGCCCATTAGCCATTAGCATCTACGTTATCAGCTGAGCACAGCATCACGGTACCTGTTTTAGGTATCCCACTTTATGTGTTAATGTTCCCAAAGTACAAGGGTGGCAACGGAAATATGCCAGAGGAGACAGGAGTGTTTCCTTTAAGTAAAAAGGTAAAAGCTCTTGACTTTATTAGGAAAAACAAAATCATATGCTAGGCCTGTAGTAAGAACAAATCTTCTGGTTGTAAAATTGTGATGAAGGTAAGGGAAATTTGTGCCAGTTCTGCCGTTGTATTTCACATTGAGACGTGATGCCACAGTGCCCATTTGCTCAGTACAGAAGGAAAAGGAATTAAAAGTACGTACGGTTCAGAGAGATCTAGTTTCAACCATCCACTTGAGGTCTTGGGACATGCCCTCTGTAGTTGAAGGGGGGGGCTATGAAATCCTCCCTCCAACAGATTATACATTCAGAAGTGCTTGAAAGGCATTCCACATCTTCACCCCACACTAATTTAGCCAGATCTGAGTCTCATACAAAGAACTGCCTGTGATTGCTACATTTGTTTTCAAAATCCTGGCCACCCATAGTCATTCTCTTGGGAGCTCTGGGAAGCCATATTTCACAGATTAGGACTCTCATAAAGAACTCCCACTAATTAGCCTAGCTCCCCAAACGTCAGACCTAAAAGAATTAGACCTAAGAGAAATCAAAATGAACTTGAGATAATTTTTGAAAATCTCATCCTTTCTGGTGTTCTCGGAGCTGCTCGATGCCAGCCGTGGTTACGAAGGTTACGGTAAACCGGAGTATATTGTCAGCATGGTGCCTCGCTGAAACAGGCGGGTGGAGGGAGCAAGCGCCCTCATTTGTCACACTCAGGTTCTTTTTTTACCTAAATGCATGTTTACAACAAACATATGCAACGTGCGTGTGCATCTGTGTGCACCAGGGAGCTATATTATCACAGAGCGCTCCTCTGAAGCCCTTTCTAGTCTCACAATGCTTCAGGCAACCCAGACAACACTTGACTCTACCTTAACCTGTGTTTGCATAAGACAGCGCCACAGTCCATAGTGTCCCTCCTTATTTTGGTAAAGTCTTTCCATTGTTAATGATCCCCGCATTGCACCTTTTTATCCCAGTGTTGGGGATGGAAGTTAAGGGCTTGCGCACTCCAGGCAAGCAGCTTACCAGTTTTTGTTTAAAGGAGTATTTAGGGTAAACTTCTAACAAAAACTAAAAACCAAAACCATATTCTTTTCTGTATCTAGCATAGGCCCATCTTGAGATGCGTATGATATTAAGATTTGTGATGTGTTTTGGGGGTGGACATTTAAGGTTTGAGTTGGGTGTGGCAGCACACACTGGTAATCACAGCCTTGGGAGGCGGGAGGATTGCTGCAGTTTGGAGTTCCAGCAAAGATTTGAAATTTGAATTTGATAAAGATGGTCTAGAGAAAGACCATCTCCAGCAACAACCAGGAGTTCTTTGAGTGCTAGATAAACAGTTATCAGTGCCACACGCATACCCACAATTCTTAAACTCTGCAGCCGTCAGTGTATGGGAGATTTCTTGGCAGCAAACTCTAACCCTCTGTGCTTTGTATTTTGTGTGAAGACTCAGGAGTCCTTGTAGAAATGCCCGTGTGTTGATTATGCACAGGTATCCGTAATCATTCATCATATCACACCACCTTACAAACACTAAATAAATCTAGATATAAAACCATACCGTGGTAGAAACTATTACATTTGCTTTAGATCGGTGGTTCTCAGCTTGTAGGTCCCGATCCTTGGGGGGAGGGGGACGGGGGGGGGGGGGGGGCCTGCACGGGGTGCATATCAGACATTTACATTACAATTCATAACAGTAGCAACATTATAGTTATAAAGTAGCAACAAAAATAATTGTATGGTTGAGGTCACCACAACATGAACTTTATTAAGGGCGCCCTAGGCCTTAGGGAGGTTGACATACATCGGGTTAGATTCTCTCCGTTGGTTTTTCTATTGTTTATGCAAACTGTACCCCTCTTTGCATTGAAGTTGAGTGTATTCTATGAAACTTGCTTACGGGTCTCCTCCTGAGTTTCCCGCATCTTTGTAGCTATAGGAGTCTTACTCATAACCCCCGATTCAGCTCAGTGTGTGTCCCTTGCTGATTCTGCGCAGATATGACGAAAGCGAAAGCGGAAGTGGAAGCGGAAGCGGAAGCATGCCTGGAGAACCACTAGCACAGCCAGGTGGCAGGTGTGTACGCGGAGAGAGAACTCCTCCGGAATGAAATGCGGCGTGCCAGGAAAAGCAGATCACAAACAACATGTCTAGGGACCAAAGAGGAAGAATAAACTCGTATTCAGGAAGACTTCGTGGAGGAAAGAATGGCAGCTTCGTTTCAGCCGCTGAAGGATGGAGCTATCCCAAATCTTTCCACTGGCCAGAGAAGCCCCAACTTTTAGTTCATTACTTAGGAGAGCTAGAACAATGCTTGGAGGTTAGGAGCACTGGCTGCTCTCCCAGTTCTATCGACAGTACCCAGTTATCAGCACCCACTAGCCAGAGGCTTACATTTGTTTATAAATACGGTTTTGGAGTCCAACGCCCTCTTCTGGCCTCAGGGGGCACTCCACTCATGTAGCACACAGATGTGCATACAAGCAAAACACATCATCATCATCATAAATATAATTTAAGCCCTTTATTAAGGGATATATGTCCCATAAATATGTGTACATACACACACGCACACACACACACACACACACACACACACACACACGAACGCACACACACACGGGGAGGAGAAACTTCAAAGAAGGTATCTTAAGGGTTTCTATTGCTGTGACAAAACGCCATGACAAAACGCAGGTTGGGATGGAAGGAAGGGTTTATTTATCTTACATTCCACATTGCTGTTCATTATTGAAGGAAGTCAGGACAGGAACTCAAACAGGGCAGGATCCGGGAGGCAAAGGCTCATGGAGAAGTCATGAAAGACAGCTGCTTACTGGCTTCACATTGCTTGCTCAGCCTGCTTTCTTATAGAGCCCAGGACCGTCAGCCCAGAGATGGCTCCGCCCACAATGGGCTGGGCCCTCCCCCACTGATCACTAATTGAGAAAATGTCTTACAGCTGGATCTCATGGGGGCGGTTTCTTAACTGAGGCTCCTTTCTCTCTGATGACTCTTGCTCGTATCAAATCGACACACAAAACCCAGCCAGTGCAGAAAGGTTACAAAATTGAGGTCTATTTCAAAGTTTATTTTGGGTAGATTTGCATAGGAAATGGAATCTTAAATTGTGGTCATAGGATAATTACTGATTGGGGAAAAAGTCTTTATGTCTAGCCTTCTTTAGGAAGTGTGATCTGGTTAAAGAGTGGTAGTGGCCCCTTAGAGTCCCAGAAGTAACCAGGGTGTCTGTATGCTTTGACTCATTTGATGATGAAGTACCTGCCTAAGATTATTAAAGTGAAACCTGTGTGAAAGAAAAACCTTGAAAACACTGGCACCTGTCACCAATGCCCCTCTTTGTTAACCCTTTTATGGTCTGAAGGAATGCAGGCAAGAGAAAAGGCATGGAAAAGTCATGGGGTATGGGACACTGGGGTCACACAGCCATGAGCTAGTGTTTCTGAACACGCTTCGACCACGTTTGTGTCTTTTCTTATGTTGAGCAACCTGCATACAATGTTCTATTCCACATCTGATGTCATCCCAAGGAGAAAAATGTGGCCTCTTTGTTTGTGTTTGTTTGTTTGTTTGAGACAAGATTTCTGTGTGTAGCCTTGGCTGTCCTGGAATCACTCTGTAGACCAGGCTGGCCTCGAACTCAACAGAGATCCACCTGCCTCTGCCTCCCAAGTGCTGGGATTAAAGGCATATGCCACCAGCGCCTGCTGCCTTTCTTGTTCTTACTAGACTTATTTTAGCTTAGCTATAATAATTTTCATGCTCCATTGTAATAATTCCAATGCACATATATCTCCCTATTTAGACGTCTCTTACCTTTGTGAACTGGGAGCTGCCATGGTTACTGGCTTACAGTTATCCATGAGGAAACTCTCTGGGGATGTGCCAAAGCTCAAGTCGATGGGTGGAATGTCTTCAAGATCAAGCAGCTGAAGCTGAGGTTTCATTTTGTACATATTGTTCAGGTTAAATTACGTTATGCTGCAGTGACAAGAAACCCCCACACTTGGGTGGCTTAATACCCCTCCCCAATGTAGTTTATCACTACCGTCAGTGGCTGCGGTCACAATGTCATCACTCACGCTTCCCGGCTAGGGAGGCGTCGTCTTACTGTGTTGGTATGTGGCAGATTACATGCCATTACGAAGATGCAGCCCTTTCATAGGACTATAGCTGGTTTTGGAGCTGGTGGGAAAGGGCAGCTTTATTCAGGGACAACAGGAGTCGGGAATTTTCAGGCCACAAGTGCTAATGACAACGCTGCTGGGACCAGAGTCATAGGAGGCTGTTTTTAAAACCAGAAAACCAGAAACATGGGGCAGAGAATATAGACAGCGTATGAAGGAGTGCACAGTTTATTTAAAATTGGGTGTCTGGGGAAAGCAAGCTGGGAGGCACATCGGACTAACAGAGAGCTGAAGTTTAGGATCTCTTAGCAGTCCTTGCAATGAACTGTGCATTCCCATTAAGCAAGATACTTCTTCTGGCTTCGCTTCAATACTTCCAAGGGGAAAAGAGACGCGGGGATGGTAATGTGTAACGTCTTCCCTAGTCTGAGGGTTAATGAAAAGTTGAGGGGCATCGTGGACTTAACTCCTTGCTTTCTATTCAATCCCAGAGAGAAGCTTCCTGTTAAACAAAACCAAGTCTTTTTATTCGAGTCCACATTTTCACAGTGATGAATTTTTGCTGTGCTCGCCAAAATTTGAGCTAAGCCTGAATAATAAGTTGACCATTTATTTTATGAATTGGATGCACATCCTGCCGGGCTTCCATGTGGCTATGACAACAGAATCCCTCATCTATAATATCTATCCCCAGCCCTCATCCATGGCTCCCTTGTTTGTCCTGGAGATAATGTATTGATTGAGCCCTTTTCAATGGCATTCTTGCCACGCTTCTCACATGAGGAAGAGTTACTGCTGTTTCCCCCATGAGATCTAGAACGACCGCATTTTTACACATGTTATTTACTGTGTACGTTCTGATATCAAAATGGTCAATTCATTTATAATCTTTTTAATGTGCCTTTGAGAATAAAGGGTCTGTTGTGTTTTGTCTGTGTGGGAGTTCTTTTTCCTGTCTTCGAGCGTAGGTTTCACTTTACAACTCATTAATTGATCTTGTGTCCATGAATAGTTAACATTAATTATGCACAATTAGCATATGATAATGAATGACACACATTCTAAGCACATACTAGACAGTATAATTACTCTGAATATTATTTCATTCAGCTGTATAGGTCCACAAAATATGATGGATGCTGTGTTCATCCTTCCTCAAATCCACGTACCTGGCCTAGAGTGATGATTTGAAAATGAGCACAGTTGGAAATAAAGGCACAGAGGCCAAGTACTGTTAAGTGCCAAAGAATACTTAGAAGAAAGGACTGGAGGTCAGCTGACTAGCTCTTTTGTTTTTCACCTCGAAGATTATTTGCAATGCCCTTTATAGGATTTTAGAACTCATCTTTCATATCCTTCAGACTGCAAGGGCTGTTTTATGTAAAGTATTCCGACAGGCAAAATGATTCCTTTTTAAACAAGATTCACCCTGCCTGGCGGGCTTACCTTGGAGAACAAAGGCATCCACAAGGAAACAAACCGCTCTTTTGGGCTTTTGCAGAAGCTAAGGTGGCCGAGGATCTGGGAAGCCCTACAGCACTGTTCAGATGGTCTAAGCACCCAGAGTGGCATGGGGCGAGAGAAAGAAGGCTGGGCTCATTCCTTTGACTGGCTGGAATTATGAACAACCAGTTTCCTGTCTTTTCACACATGTTCCCATTATTGCATTTAAGTTTTCTGTTCACACAAAATACGATGAAGGAGCAGGCTAGGGCTGAGCTTGGACTCTCTAGTTCCAGGTTTGCTAGCTGGGAGGTCCATCAGCCCCACAAAAGCAAGACATACTTTTTTCTTTTTAAAGCCTCAGAGGTTCCTAGAAATGATACACTCCCCACCCCCACCCCCCACTTCCCTAGACTGTGAGTGTAGGAGAGGGCTGCCACCTGAGCAAGTGAGTTTTATCCCTGCGCTGCCTCCAGCTGCTCCAAGGCAGGGGCAGGCTTTCTTCATCCCCCATCCCTCCCTCCCCACCCTACCCTGTGTCCTCAAGTTAACTGTGGGAATCCATCTTGAGAGTTCTCGGCTGACTTCTATTTTAAGAACCGAGTTCAGCCATTATAATTAGTCCCCAGTTTGTCTGAAATCCTCCCAGGCATTCAACACTCCAAAGATCCTAAGCAAGTCCTTGTCAAAAATTTCCCACAGAAATAAACCTAGCGGCGGAAGCAAGTCAGCTGACTCAAACTGAGAAATGTCTTTCTCTTGCCTTTAATTCTGTCATGAAGTGTATAGCACATACACTTTGCATTTTTCCACAATAATAATCTGATTTATTTTATTTTTAAAAAGTGTTAGCCGGGCGTGGTGGCTCATGCCTTTAATCCCAGCAGAGGCAGGTGGATCACTGTGAGTTCAAGGCCAGCCTGGTCTACAAAGCAAGTCCAGGACAGTCAAGGCTACACACTGAAACCCTGTCTCGAAAAACCAAAAAAAAATTTTTTTAAAAAATATTTTAATAACTTGTTATTGAATAGGGCCAGGAAGACAAAACATGCCTTGAGCTTCACCTAACAGTCTATTCAGGGGTCTCCAGAGTGCCGGTCTTCAGGATAGAGGCTTCCTGTCATTCAGAAAGTCTTTCCATGTAATAAGCTAAACTAACCACTAAATGTTTGCACTAACAGTACTGTGAAGCAAGTTCCTGTCAACAACAACAACAACAACAACAACAACAACAACAAAAAACCAACAACCTACAACTGTATGAAGAGTAAATGAAATCTGTATTTTATTTGGACTAGAATCTGTTTTTTATTGTGTGGTCATGCAAAGATATCTATGACGCAAGGTCAAGGGAAGAGGTCACAGACAGGTATAAGAGTATGTTTGTAGACAATATTAGAGCATCTTAAATTACATTTTAAACATTTATTGTGTGTGTGTGAGTGTATGGGGAGTGGGGCTCGCAGGCACACATGTGGAAGACAGAAGACAACTTTCAGGAGTTGTGTGTGTGTGCCGGGAGGTTCCTGGGGATTGAATTTAGGTTATCAAGTGAGCAGCAAGCACTGTTATCTACTGAACCACCTCACTAGCCACATTAAAAAAAAATTTTTTTTTAAAAAATCCTTGTATGGAGTTAGGTCCAGGAAAATTTCGCTTTCCTTGAGAATGAATGATTTAATTTTTTTGTATCAGATATAGATTATTGCAAGTCTAAAGCAGGCACTACAATCAACCTCAGTTTGAAAACAAGAAGCAAAGCTGTGCACATGTTGCCCTGTAACAAACCTAAGCAGCCGGAAGCAAACCCTGTTCCTTCAGTGCTTTGCTTGGAGAACTGTGTGTGTAACTTAGGCTTAGAATGAAAGGCAGGCTTTAGTTTCCTGTTCAAATGAGTAATTTATATGGACTGACTCTTAAGAATTCCATGGATGCCTTGGAGTGAGAGGCGGGAAGGAGAACGGAAATCTACACTCCTATAAGCCAGAGGTAACTAACCTCAAAGCTCCTCCTTTCTTCAGCCCTGGCTCTTTTCTTTACAAATGCATTTTGGACACTGCAGCTATCCCCTTGGTTCTAAGAGACAGTTCTCTGAGCCAGGAGAATGGAGCATCCACACTCAGCTTTAGTCTTCCCTATGTTAAGTAGAATGTTGGCTTTCAAATATTCCTCAACCCTACAGCATCATTCAGAGGCTTGGGAATTCAACGTTGCTCATTTTAAAGCCCGCTCCAAATGTGGCCTAATTCAAAATGGGAACTATGGGGGAAATAGTTTATTTTACTACAGATATTTATATGTACCTTACATGTGTTGATATAGTTAGATTTTTTATATTAAAAGTAACATTTTAAATCACCTATAAAGCAATGTGGATAAGCCCAAAAGCCACACCGTTCCTTGGCCGTAAACATTCTCCCAGGAAACTGTCACGAAGCCATCCAAAATTGAGAGTGAAGTTGGCGGTGAGGCTGGAACTGAGATGGCTCACAGAAGATCTGGCGATGCTGAGTGATGGGTTTATAGTTTTTGTACAAGTCAGGAGAATGTACAAATAGCATTTAAACCAAATTTCATATTGGAGGTAGCCCACAAGGCTAAAGGCCAGGGGGCTAGTCACAGACACTGATATATTTGTATTTTCTAAGCTTCAAAATGCTCATATTTGAAATGAGAACAGACGCATAGATCTTGAGGGCCGTTGGGGGACTTGAGTGAACACTGGAAATAAAAAGTCTGGATCAGTGTTTGGTGTGGGTTAGAGGCCCAATATCATGTCCTGCTTTCTGGTGCATGTACCCTTTATGTTTTTATTGGTATCTGATTTGTGATAAGATGATGATAATTGAATTGATTATGAATCACTGAATGATTCATTAACTACCTCAAGACCCATATGGCCTTCCAAGGACTGGCCATATCTAGGAACAAAAGGGCAACCAGTGTTCTTATGGAAGTTATTGGGATGGTGGACCACACAGCAGCTCATGATGATTAAAAAGAACATTGGACACTTTTTAATTTGATTATTTTGTCTCTACTCTAAGCAAATGTGCTACCATCCCAAATTTAATATTCTCTTTGGATTTATTTTGTCTTTTTATGGTTTTTCATTGCTGCTGCTGCTACAACAAAACACACTCTTTGTAGATGAAAATGGACTTTACAGAGAATGGCAACCAGAATTGAAGAACGGCACTTTACTTGAGCAATGCAAGATAAGACTTCCCTTCAGACCATGTAAGAGCTTTCCCACTAAAAATAAAAAGCAGCGCAAGATGCTAACCTATTGATAGTTGAAATATTATTACCAACATGCATATCTGAAACACATTTTTTGTTTGTTTGTTTTTGTTTTTCAAGACAGGGTTTCTCTGTGTAGTCTTGACTGTCCTGTTCTCACTTTGTAGACCAGGCTGGCCTTGAACTCACAGCAATCTGCCTGCCTCTGCCTCCCAAGTGCTGGGATTAAAGGCGTGCATCGCTGCCGCCACCACCACCACCACCACCACCGTCCGGCTCTGAAACACATTTTAAACAAAACCATGTCTTTGGGAATGTGACTCACCTTTAGAACTGACAGGTATATTTATATTTTCCTCATTTTTTAAAATATCAAGTTTGTCTAGCAAATTCATGCAATAAGGATTGTACTATTCTTATGTATTACTTAAGAAAAAAACTGTCTGGAATTGTTAATAAAGTCTGATAATCAAATAAAGAAGTAAAGCCGTGGGTGGTGGCACATGCCTTTAAGTCCAGCACTCAGGGAGGAAGAGGCAGGCAGAGCTCTGTGAGTTCGAGGCCAGCCTGGTCCAGGACAGCCAAGGCTATACAGAGTAACCCTGCAATGAAGAACAAAAACAAACCAAACAAACAGAGATATACTGTGACAAGCTTGGGCTTTCTATGAGGGACCCTGGGCCACTGAGGACTCTGAAGAGTTCTATCAGGATGGTGGGGGCAGAATGAATTCTGTCCAGTACCAATAAAGAGTGGAGTGGTGAAGTAAACATCATCCTGAGATCTTTCTTCCCAAGCAGTAGCCAAAGCATTCACAAAAAGCTGAAGAGTGAGCAGAGATCTCTGGCCCTTCAAACTGACACTCAGAGAAAATCGTCACATTTGGTGCAGCTATGAGGTTGGGGATTGTGAGTCCACACTTGACATTTATTCTGTTTCACATATTACTGGAAGAATTATTACCATATGGCTACAAACCATTAGGAGGCTTTAAAAAAAAATCACATGCTGGTAAGCTTTTGCTTTTGCTTTTAAAATATAAAGTAGATCAAAATGTTTTGGGCTTTAGTTTATTCACCTCCCTTTTTTTGTATTTCCTGTCCCCTGATATGTTTACCATGGAGGGTTAACCATCCAGAAGCCATTTGGTAATAAATCTTTTAGGTGATAAATATTATGTGCGCATCTAAGAGTCAAGCGTGGGGTTATCAGTGAAAGTCAAGAGTCTTCACGGGAGAGGCGTCTTAATAAAGAATCGCCCACTTTTTCCTCATACTCCCCAAACTCAGCTCAGGAAGAGCAAGTAGCTTCTTTCCTTTGGCTTCAGCTCACCACCTGGTTAACTGTTTCTACTTGGTGCTGTTCCAAATGTCCCTTCTACACATAATATTGCAAATTACTCTGTCAAGATTTATTCCTTTTGCTAAAGGCTAAGTGCCTGTTACAGCCCTACGAGCCGGGATCAGCCATTAGTCTTCACGCACCATGCTGGATGCCCAGTCGGAAAGGGGGAGCCACAGTGGTTGGTTCTCTCTGTCTGTGGTGTCATTGCTTAGGGCCACCTTTCAGGAGGATCTACATTTGGTCCTGGAAAGTGTTCCATGCAGCAGTTGGTGGGAAAGCTTTTTCTGGATGGCTCAAACCTGGCTTAGACGGTTTGGGGCATCTCCGAAAAGTCACCATGCGATTGATTCTTCTCTTGCGTGGATTTATACAGAAGCAGCAAACAACGCAAAGAAAACAGTAGTAGCCATGGGGGGGGGGGGGGGGGGGGGGGGGGGAGGAGGGGGGGGGAGAACGATGGGATTTGTGGTTGAGTTATAATGTCTGTGATTTAAAAGCTAAACCTTAGTAATAGAGGTAAAGAGAGTTTGTGAGTAGCTTAGTAGCTAAAAACAAGGGATTGAGTAAGAGGCTAAAATGGAAGAAAAGAAGGAAGGAAACAAAAGAGGCTAAAGTCTGGGCAGTGATGTAATCCAAGTGGCCCAATCTAAAGACCTTCCTCATACCCAGAGAGGTGGACTCCAGTCAATGTGGTTACATATAAATGTACACAGTGACAATGTTCCACACTATTGAGGACAATGTAGGTTAGCTTTATGTCACTGTGACAAAACAGCTATAGTAATGTTATTTATATTTTAATCCTGTCTCTTTCTGTGTAAGTACATGTGCATGTGTATGTATGTGTGTGTGTGTGTGCATATACATGTGTTTACATATGCCATGATGCTCATGTTGTGGGCAGATGACAACATTTGGGAGTTGAGTTAGAGTATTCTGGGAATCAATCCCATGTCTTCAGGCTTACGGAGCAAGCCTTTACCTACTGAGCCATCCCATCAGCCTGTTATAAATTAGCTGTTGAGGAAGAACGTCTTTTTTGTTGTTGTTTTAACTGTATTGTTATTAGTCTTGGTCACAAGTTGCTTGCAGACTCCTTCTCGGTGCAGGCCTAAGATAGAGATCTTTCAGCTCAAGGAGTTGAGTGAGCCAAGAAAGATGCAGGAAAAGACCAAGAGCTCCAGTAGCCCCATGAAGGATCCTGAACTTCTACCCAATAAGCTTTACCTCTTAGCGGTGCTACCATTGTCCCACAGCGTGGGCCTGAAAGAGCAAGCCTTTTAAACTGGCTGTGGGGAATATTTCAGGTCTGAACTGCAGCAGGCACTGCAGCCAGCGTGACAATAAGCCTTTTCAGTTCATTTTCTTCATTTTACCTAAGAGACACTGGAGTTTAAAATTAGATGCCTCACGTTTCAGACTTTAGCAACTGTAGTTGTTGGCTTGTATCACTGCACTGGTGGCTTAAACTACAGTAGCTTATTTCCTCTGAGAATAGAGGCTCCAAGGCCAAGGTCAAGGTGCCAGCTTGGCTGGTCTGTTCTAAGTAAGGCCCCTCTCCTTATTCTGAAGTTAGCTGGCATCATGTAGCGCTCTCTCTCTCTCTCTCTCTCTCTCTCTCTCTCTCTCTCTGTTTATTCTAGACTCCCTTACTTTAAGGAGAAATTAGGGTCATTCTAATAACCTCATTTTTGCCTAATTATAATTTTAAAGATCTAAATATGACCTTCTGGGGTTAGGACTTCAACATGTGAACATGGGGAATATGTTTATATGTTTCATCCCACCACAGCAATTATGTGTCTGTTAACAGGCAAGTTTACAATGGATATCATGATTAATTAGAATAGCAAGTTGTAGACAGAAACCACTCTAGGTACCTAAAAACAAGAAATTTATTCCAAAGAAATAGTTCTATGCATGACGGATGAATCAAGAAACGCACAGAAACAATCCAGAGACGAATGAATGCAGGGAGGTTTTTTTCCCCTGTGACCAAGAGGGATGAGAGAATGGTAGGTAATGTCATTGAGGCAGCCTGGGGTCTGGGGACACCCAGTGGGTCAGAGTTGCCAGAGCTAGGGCAAAAGAGAGCAGAGCTATTGTACAAGAAAGCCATTCCGGGGGTGGGGGGGTTGGGAGGGGAGGGGCGGGGGGTGGGGCGGGAAAGAATGATAAGGATGCTACCTGAAAGAACAAGTCAACATCTGGGTCTCTCCCTCTGTACTGTTTGCCTTCTTACTCTCTCGACTGTGCCCCAAGGCAGAGGGCTGAGGACTCACAGGAACCAAGAAGGGGAAAGGCAAGAGACGTTCAGAGCTATCAGCCGAGGACCAACACACCGGCTACTTAAGGAAAGCTTATTTCATGACTTGCACAGAGCATCTTTGAATAGTTGCTCCATGGGCCTTGTTCCATCAGCAGTTAAATCCCTTTAAGAACTGTGGAATAGCAGCATCTGAATTGTTTACAGCTGCCTTAAAGCCGGGACATGGGTGTTCGCGTGTGTAAATCCAGCTCCCCCCAATCACAACGCACCCACTCTGCCTGCCCCTGGACTTGATTTCCTGCGTAGCACTGTTTGGCTGTGCTTAGCCCATGAGATGGTTCTCCAAATGAGCCAAGGCTCGCAAGCAGCTTTGAGGCTGCAAACATACAACTTCCCTGACAGCTGCTTGCTATGCTTGCTACCTGTCTTTTTTGCATAGTTGCTCCTATCTGCGGCTCTTTGAGAGATGGAACAGATCTTTGCAGAAATCGGTGACTCCCAGGGCTGCTCACAGAGTGTAAGTGGTGCCCTCTGTGCAGGGGGCAGAGGGAGAATGCGAGTGCGGACTTCACATGGTCCGAGTCTTCTGCAGCAAAGAGCAGGGGAGAGTCATGGGATGCCAGCTATGCTAACAGAATCGTTTAGAGGACTTGTTTTCTATGCAGAGTTTTTCAGGACCTGGCTGGTTTTGCCTCCTTAACGCACTCTGCATTCCCTGCAGTCAGACCCCACTGCATGGCTAATGACACAAGTTCCGGGAAGCTCGGGGATTTTGCCAGAAGACGCCAGAGACACTAACCTTGTCAAAGCAGAAAAAGACGACATACTTAGAGTACACGAAGACTCTCTGTTCCTAAGCCCCGAAGGCAACTGGGAAGCAAGAGACTTAATGTGGACACACTAATCACACAGCCAGATTTCTCTCAGGGCAGTATCTACTGAAAACTCAGATCAACAGAGGATTAATTTCCAGTAATTGAATAAACAACAGGTAATAGTAGCGATTATCCTAGGCATGGGGCAAGCAAGTAGTTGTGTGCACAGACAGGCACCCAGTCCGCCTTCCTACAGGCACTTCTGACTATACCAGGCACGTCCAAGGGATGGCTAGCAGATAAAACCCTTCAGGGCATGTTAATTGGTAAACAGAATTCAGCTGTCACACCCTCAGAGCAATATTGTGCCCATAGGCTCAACATTTGTGGCTCTCAGACATGATTCTTTTAAACAAGTTACCCAACCCTCAGGGGTGTAGTTTTGCTGATCAGTAGCCCAGCAGGCTGCACCCTGGCTGGTTGCTGCTAAGTTGTACTGACATCACTGATTGCTAAGGGTGAGATCTATGGCTGGGGATGTTTTGCGTCAATATTCTACACAGTGCCTGGCACATAGCAGGGAATATTAATCTCTAGGATGACCTTTGAATTTGCAAATACAAGTGTTTGGGCTATTTTATCATCCATTTTAATGAATGCCGTCATTGAGGGTTGGTTTTTTTTTTTTTTTTTTTTTTTTTAAATTTCCCATCTTGCCTAATAAAATCATAATGTGAATAATGATCTTCACCCAATCTACTTAGTAATTCTGTCCCAGACTCTTTGGGGAAGGAGGAACTTAATCATAAATAGGAGACAGGACACAAGTCTTTAAGTTTGGAATGTTCCAGGCCTCCGTGAAGGTTGCACCTCCTTATTTTCAGCTTAGGAACTCTGAAAAGGGGTGGCACTTAAAATGCATTACCAATTGGCTACTCTTTGGAATCGACTGCATGGTTTAATATTTCTTCCAGTGACCTTCTTGTGAGGTACAGCTTGAGCCCTGGATTTTATTTTGTTTATTTATTTATTTGTTTTGTTTTTCGAGACAAGGTTTCTCTGTGTATCCTTGGCTGTCCTGGATTTGCACTGTAGACCAGGCTGGCCTCGAACTCACAGGGATCCACCTGCCTCTGCCTCCCGAGTGATGGGATTAAAGGCGTGCACCACCACTGCCCGGCAAGGCCTGGATTTTAAAAGTTCTCCCAGATGATTCTAGTGTGCAATCGAGGCTGAGAGCGAAGACAGTCTCCTCTCCTCTCCTCTCCTCTCCTCTCCTC
>OU015750.1:47516178-47544233 GCA_907169655.1 Acomys percivali
AGAGAGAGAGAGAGAGAGAGAGAGAGATGACATGTACTCTAAGAGGTAACCATTCATTTTCCCCTAACCAACAGAGCTATAAATCTGGTCTGTGCTCGGCACACTGTATGTGTTTTGCTTTATGAAGGCATAAATCACCAAGATACAATTTGTGTTTGATTTTTTTGGACACTTAATTTGCTTAAATGTTCAGCAGTTCATAGACATAAATTGTGCTGGGCACAGCTCCAAGTGGGATAAGCTGGGAGTAAGAAAGCTATACATATTAGGATGTAATTCAGAAGAAAAATCATCCTGGCCAGTCAAGTAAGTCCCCTTTAGAAGTTACTTATAAATAACTTTGCTCCATGGGCAGTATAAATACTTGGTAAATACTTGTAGAACAGGGAGCTTTGTAGTAAATTTAAAGAAGCCTCTCATAAACGTGCTTCTGGGTGTGGGTAAGGTATAACACATTGGGGATGTGTGATACATGTTTCTAAGTGTAACCGCATGTATTGATTCTCATTTAATTTAAATGTATTTATTTATTTCCCGGGACTGCATGTTGTGTCTACATGTATGTCTGCCCCCCCTGTCTGTGTCTGGTGAATGAGGAGGCCAGAGAGGGTCAGAGCCCCTGAAGCTGGAGGGTGTACGGCTGTGAGCCACCAGGCAGGTGCTGGGAATTGAACCTAGATCCTCTGAAAGAGCAGCTAGTGCTCTTAGCCACTGAGATGACTCCTCAGTAATCCCTTGCTGAAAAACCAAGACACAGATTTTCATTGTGTCTGCCACCATATGTAGGAAGTTGGGCGAGTCACTTAGCTTATCTGAACCTCAGAGTTCTAATTGAAATGAATAGTGGGATTAACCACTCTCCTGAGTCTTCCTCTTTCTAAAATGCTCTCATCCTAAATACTCAGTGGACACCTCTATCACACCATCTCCACATCACGGAGAAGACAAAAGAAAACACAGGGGAGGGGGGACTGGGGACAAAGTTTTGAAATTATACCGGTAGAGCAGCTGTTTGACAGTCTGAGTGTGAGGAGCACATAAGGTTTGAGTGTGTGTTGTTGGCATGATCGTGGTCAGGTCAAAGAGCCCAATGCTTCAGACCCATGGAAATGCCAAGGCCTTCTCCTGGTCCAAGTATAAATGTTGAGAGTGCCTGGAAGTGTAACATGATAGCTTTCTCCTCCTGGGTGACTCCATCCTGAGATGCCTCGCCTGTAGAGATCTGCTTGTATTAGCTAACCCTGCCTCCTTGGTCAGCTATACACTACAAACCCACCTCCACTATTCAGAACTATAAAATACATATGCTGACTTTCCTAGCTGCTGCTGGTACAAAATATGTAGCCCACCTATCCCAGCTTCTCTGTCTGGCAGTCTGTCTGTTTTTCATTTCCTCATCACCCCAGTCAGTTCAACACAAAAGCTATGCAGACTGTGACAGTCTGGGCGAACTATCTCAGGAAGATCCATGCAGATGTCTGGAGTTCCCCAAAGCATGCTAGGCATGCTTCTGCTATATCCTACTTTTTTAAAAGAATGAAAACTACTTATTACATTATTACAGGCTTCGCTCTGAATGCTATAACAAGGCTACTGATGGTAAATTTAAAGTACCACACAGAGGAAATAGTTTTCCCTTGGTAATGTATTTATTTTTAATATGCATTAAATGTGTGCCTACTATCTTTAGCAAGTTCTAGCTTTCTATATATACTATCAATATCAAGTTAACCTAGGTAATACATGTAAAGAAATGTCCAAGTATTTAACAAGGCTGTAGAACCAGGACATGCTAGGACAATGTATGTAAAGGCAGTAAAAGGAAATTAGTCAAAGTTTAGGAACTGGTCATTGTGTTCATTGGCATACACAATGAAGGCAACTGTCTTTGTTAGAGTTTCATTGCTGTGAAGAGACACCATGGCAGCTGAGCATAGGAGACCTCAAAGCCGCACCTACATCCACCAATAAGGCCGCGACTACTCCAACAAGGTCACACCTCCTAATAGCACCACTCCCTGTGAGCCAGACACACACACACACACACACACACACACACACACACACACATACACACACACACACACACACACACACACACGTGTCTATGGGGGCCATTCCTATCCTAACCATCACAGTAACAAATTCTTCAGATGCATCTATTGGGTCTTGCCAGCTAGTAGGAGTGTTCTTTTCAGAATGTTGGGAACTTGGGATGCAGACAGCTAGAGTCCAGGAAGAACCATGGAGGATTGTGTCTGTGTGTATGTACATACATACGCACCACAATTAGCCTTGGTAATTAACCTCCTGCTTGAGAAGCTAGGGTTTCATCAATGTTTTGTCCTCCCCCTCCCCCTTTCCCTCTGCCATTTGTTCATCTTCACTGGCAACCGGCCAAGGCTGAGCTGTTTGTTTTTGCTGTTCTTGTGTAGACATTGGGTCACCCTTTATGGCCACCATCCCAAGTAAAGAGGCTCAGACAGATACCTCTGTACAGCCAGAGTTGTAAGCCGTCAGCCACTGCTCCATGGATCATACAGAAAATAAATCTACTCTCCTGTCTTCAGTTAGCTGAGCTCACACATTTAAAAATTGCTACTAGAAGATGCTTCTATGAGGAAGTGACCACACAGCCCATTTCATCTTGCTACACAGTAATTTAATCTTTAGAAATAATCAGTTGTTGTTATAGCAGAATATAAACTAAAAGTATCATTTGCCATTTTCCACAAACTTGTCATATAAAGAGCAATAAAACCATTCGACCATTTATGCATCTTACAAATTCATTTTCTTCCATAATGTCTCACAATCAGATGGTATTTTCAGGTCCCGTGCAGGTCATGAGTGGAGGTCTGGAAATCATTTGTTCTGCTATAATTTATAAATGTTGCCGAGTTGCTACTTTCAAAGACGATTGCGGAACAGCAAAACTCCAGCTAGAACATTTCTGAAATTGTCTTTAGGAAAACCCCTATCCGTCTGAAAATCTACAGTGATTTTTCTCTAATGAGGTAGCACTGTTGAGAGAAACAGCGTAGACCCTAAACTTTTGTGACCTAGACTCAAAGTTCCCGATCAGGCTTCCCTGCAGGGCTTGTCAAAACACCGATCACTAGGCTCATCTGGAAGGTTCTGAGTCGGTGGCCCTGGAGCAGGGTCAAGTGTTGGAATTTCTCCTGTTCTCTAGAAGATCATCCTGCAGGTCTTCTGACTACTGGAAACCACTACCTTAGGCTACTCTTTTTGGTTTCTCCCTTCCTCCTCCCAACTCCAAACTGTCTGCTACATCTGTGTCACACAGTTTCTGCCCACGAGCTATCCCTTGCTCCTGGCTACCTTTTTCATGTTAGCTTTCTACTGCTGTGACAAAATACCTTAGAAAATTGATGTGAAAGGCGAGAGGTTTACGTCAGTCAGCTCATAGTTTCAGTTTGTGGTCTTATGGTCTTGTTGCCTTTGGGCCTGTGACAGCACAGTAGATTGTGGTGAGATATGTATGTGGCGGAGGAAGATGCTCGCCTTGTGGTGGCTAGTAAGTAATATAGGAAAGAGGGACTAAGCACATGATACCAATGACCTAACTTCCTTCTATGAGGCCCCATTTCCTGGGAGTCCCACCACTTCCCGATATCGCCATAGGTTTGGTAACCAAACCTTTGAAACAGAGGCCTTATGATACATTGGCGATCTAAAACATAGCAGTGACGTTCCCCCCATCTTAGTCTTCATGCCCAGATCTTACTCAAGTCTTCCACTTTGCTTACAGAGTCCTATCTGCCGGGGACCCTCTCCTGACCTTCCCCTGGCTCTTGTATCTACCCTGACACTGTTTTGACTACTGAACTGTTTCAATTTGTTTTCTTAAAGCAGTAGGCGTTCTCTTATAGTTTGTGAGTTTCCTGAAGACTCTTACCTTAATTTTAGGGGCCAGGAACCCCTAATTCCTGACAAATAGTGGATACTCAGCAACAGTTTTCCAAGTAAGTGAATAAATATGAAATCTTTAACAGAACATTATAACCAGTGCAAATCCAAGTGGCTGGAGTTTAACACCGCTCTTGGCAATGGGCTTTTGGAGTAAGGCAGATCTAGGCAGGGAAGGGAACACAAATTACTTCATTGCTAGAAGTCATGATGGCCTCATCTATCTGGGTAAATTGAGGACAACCTCCATGTTTATTGTGGGAATCCAGTGAGATAATGCAGGTACAAGAGCCACTGAAATGTCAAAAATAGCATCCATAATTTCAGTGATTAGTATATATAAATTGAATTTGTATGTTAAACTCAAAGTAAACCTTTAATGTTGCTACTATTTCATTCGCCATTATATCGTGTGTGTGTGTGTGTGTGTGTGTGTGTGTGTGTGTGTGTGTGTGTTGGGGGAGGGAGGGTTGAGTGCGTTTTCTAGTGACCTAAGTGACTAGACAGCGCCCTTACATGAACTTGCAGACTAGCCTCATTCTGGCCAAATTGCCACCCAGCAGGTAAATTTTAGTGCCCATAAGGCAGAGATGTAGACAACACCCAGCTCCTTTTCCCACGAAGTGCAGAGGGCCTAACATTAAGCGTACCATCAATAAATGAATGAAGATCAACAAAGGCCAGTGATATGAATCAAAGTGTGGCCTCCCTCACGAACGCCTCAATCCTTTTTAACTGTGCACTTGACACTTTTCCACAGCACTCCACACAGCTTGATCTTATTACCAGAAACTCTCAGTTGGTGTAGGCTCCCTCAGGGAAGCCCTTCCACAATGACCAAAGAACAGCCCCTCCCTTCCTCCTACCCCTGTACCTTCCTCCCAGTGTGGCCCTTTCTGACTTGTTTCTTCCTAAGTCTTCCCTGCATGGTCCATTGAACCAGGGTGCCAGCACACTAAGAACCCCAACAAGTATTATTAATGTTCTCTCCTATGACACGCATGTCTAAGGAAATTTACTGTCAATATTTCTATATGCCCCCTTTCATAAACAATGTCAAAGCTTTCTTAAAGATCGTGTATCCCTTTTATAATATTTGACAGTGGTCCTCTGTACTACCCGTGACTTTGGATTACAAGTAAGAACTGGATAAGCCACATTAGTATTAACGAGTTTTCTGATAATATTTTAAAAGACTTATTATCTTTATTTTTAAAAAAAGATTTATTTAGTTTATTTATTGCATATGAGTGCTTTACAGAAGAGTGCAGCAGATTGCATTATAGATAGTTGTGAGCCACCATGTGGTTTCTTGGAATTGAACTCAGGACCTCTTAAAGAGCAGGTGGCGCTCTTAACCACTGAGCCATGTGTATGTCTACCTGCACTCACGTGTAGGTGTTCACAGGGGGCCCAAGGTGTCATATCTCTTGGAACTGGAGTTGCAGGTGATTGTGAGTCACCTGAACTGGATGCTGAGAATCAAACTCCCATCCTCTGAACTGCGTCATTTTTCACACACCTGACAATATTTTATTATTATAATCTGTTTTATATGTTTTATGTGACTGGATACAGAAAATTTAACAAGGTTTCTTCTGTTAAAATTCATTTAACCATTTTTTACAGAGAATTTTACATGCACTTTCTATAACATTGCAGATAAAATGTGTACGCGTTTGTGTGTGGTTAGTATTTTTTTTTTTTTTTTTTGGTTGTTGTTCTTTATTTTCTTGAAAATAAAGCCTTCTAATTTTAATGGATGCAAACATTGCACTGTATGAGAAAGTGTGTATTTAAAAGTAAAAAGAAGCTGTAAGTTAGACAGCAGCGAAAGCACTGCAGGTCCACGATTCACAGGAATGCTGGACTGGTGGATGGATTTCTCCAAGGCCATGAATTAACATGAGGAGGCTCCTGAGGAACCCGTGAATTTCGTTACAGGTTTCTCAGCAGCATAACCATTATTGAAACCAGCTTCATCTGAGAACTAAGGGGAATTTGGCCTGGCTTTCGCCATAACTCTTTTTTGTAGTTTGGATGATGGGCAGCTGATTTTTAGCAAATGTACATTTATCCCAGGGAGAAGCCTAATTTTAAACTCTTCCTTAAGAAGCTCATGTTTGTGAACCTTTGAGAGCGAAGCAATTACTATGAAACAGTAAAAAGAGAGGCCAGGGGTTATCGCTCCTTAGACGTTCCCTTCAAAGTTAGGCGTATTGGATTTCATGTTAAAATTCAAGTATGAAAGTACCTGACAGCATCAGCAGTTTCTTCTTCTGTCCTGACAGGACCCATCTGAAACTTGATTTGTCACAAATATGATAATGATTGTCAATTATCCCTCACACTTCATATGTAACAGTTATAGGCTCATTGTTGTGACCAAGAACTTGGCAGACAGCCACATTAGGGAGAGTTTGCTTTGGCTCATGGTGTGAGGGGCTACAGTCCGGCACGGCAGGGAAAGCCTGATGGTGGGCGGCGTCCGTGGTACTGAGAGTGCCACAGTCTGGCACTGCAGGGAAAGGCTGATGGTGGCCTCGTCCGTGGTACTGAGAGTGCAGCTGGACGGCCATTTGGCCGGAATGAGGTTACTACGCAGCTGCGTGCGTTATTAACCAGTGAGCCATCTCTCGGGCCCCCACCTCCTCTTTCTTTAACATGCTCATGCCTCTGACATCTCTGTTTCTTTGAATGGCAGTGCCACTCTCCTGCCATCCGATCCTTGCCCCTGTCCTTCCCCTTGCGTCCTGCGTCCCTTTAGTAGGCCTATACACCTTTCACAGGGTTCTGCACTTTGTTGCCATTTCAGGACCAGGGGTCACAGCAGTGGCTGCACGTTAGATGATATGATGAGGTCAAAAACCAAACCCTTCCAGACCAACTAAATCAGCAACTTAAGGGTGAAATCAAGGATTTAAAAAAAAAAAAAAAAATCTCCCCAAGTGAATTTAACATGCTGCCATACCTGAAGATCTCTGATTAGATTGTTTCCTTTTTTTTTTTTTTCAAAAGATTTATTTATTATTTACACAGTGCCTGCCCACCACAAGAAGGCACCAGATCTCATTACAGGTGGTTGTAAGCCACCATGTGGTTGCTGGGAATTGAACTCGGGACCTTCGGAAGAGCAGACGGTGCTCTTAACCTCTAAGCCATCTCTCCAGCCCCCTAGATTGTTTCTAACCAAAGTTCTATATGCCCCCTGATCCCCCATCAGCTCTCTCGCCCCAGCCTTTGTTTATATCTCTTCATCTATATCTCTGTCCATCCACTGACTTTCTCTCTCTCTCTTCTTTTTTTTTTTTTAATTGTGCTCCTGGTAAGGGTGGTTCCATGGTCCAGTGCCTTCACTGACTTCTCATCATTGCTTTCAGAATAAAGTCAAATCAGACCCCCACATTTCCCGCCTTGTTTTTTTTATGTTAGTTGTCTACGTATGCTGTGGGCATCGGTCAAATTATGAGTATGCCCTATTTGATCTTGCCTCATGGCTTTACGTCTTCTGTTCTCACCTAATAGGTTTCCTTCATCTTTGTGTGCAACTCAGGATGCATTTGGCTGCAGGTCACAGCTTCTCTGTGATTCTCTTACGTTTGTTGGGGGGGATGGTGTTGTGCGTTGTGTAGCAGATGCTGATTTCTGGGCCCAGAGATCTGGTTGCAGCCCGGATGTGGGCATTGTCCTGTCTATGAAGAATCTCCTGTCTCAATGTTCTGTAAAAGTTGTTCTCCGTCATCTCTGATTGGATAGTAAAGATCTCAACAGCCAATAGCTGGGCAAGAGAGTTAGAGATGGATTTCCATTCCCAGTTATGGGGTCTGAGGGGTGTGATTGTGTGTGTGTGGTGTGCTTGCTTGCTTGCTTGCTTGCTTGCTTGGGTGACCATGTATAAAGCAGGAAAAGGTGTGGTATATAGACATAAATCAGGACTAAAAGGCCAGTGATGGAGGCAAACACTTTTAACTCCAGCACTCCTGTGGTAGAGGCAGCCAGATATCTCTGAATTTGAGGCTAGCCTGGTCTACAAAGCAAGTTTCAGGACAGTCAGGGCTGTTATACAAAGAAACCCTGGCTTGAAAAGCAAAAACAAAAATATCATAAATCCCAAGGTGCCCCCTGGAAGAGTTCCCTTCAGTACCATGAACCATCCTTGACCCGGAAGGCCTCAGTCCTCCTGGAAGTGTCACAGCGCCGCAGGGGCACTGGCAGCCTCTTTCAGGAAAGCAGGGGGGGGGGGGGATATGGAAGAGCAGGTACTGCCAGGAGGAACCCATGGAGGTCCCACATTTTTAATCTCTTGGAAAATCAGTACTTTTCTCCCGAATTTCATTTAGCTGCCTTCTTTTTAGTTACAATTGCCTGAATTGCAGCAGGTGGAAGTCGAACCTGCCAGATGTTTTTGTTCCTACTGTTCCTGGTTCGAGGTGAGCCTCTGCTGTTATCTGTGCACACGTCTTCCTTCTCGTGTAGACTTGTGTTAAGAGCACGCGATATCTTGCTCAGTCACCTTTAAATATCCTGTACCATCAGCTCGACTTAAAACTATTCTGCTGTAGGAATGCCACTCTGGCATTTATTACTCTCATAACATTTGTTTGGCTGGTGCTGTTTCAAGCTTGCTCTCAGCATTTGTTTTAAGTGGCTATTAGCCAACAAAGGCTGCTTCACAGTCAAGGCAAGGATTGGGTTTCTCAGGCTGTTGGGCTATGGGGCGGCCCTTAAGCCAGCCATCTGTGGGAAGTGGGCCCGCCCCTCCCACTCCCGGGGGCATCAGAACCGATTCCGTGATAATAAACTAGTTGTCACATCTGACCACCTTTACAATAGCTCACAAGATATTCAGGGTTCTCTGCTTAGATGGGTAAGGCCGTCCTGGCTGGAATGCTGGCTGCCCACAGGGCTAATGAGAAAAGTCCCACCAGGGGTAGCTCACTCCCACCAGGCCCCTCCAGGGAGGGTCAGCCAGGCAGAGAAGGTGCTCCATCTTCCTTCCCTCTTCTCAGGGAGACGTGGCTTCAAAGATCTGGCCCCCACAGGAAAACAAATGGGAACGGGATGGGAGGGGGCAGGCACTGAGACAAGGCAGACTTATTAAAAAAACAGTAATAACAATAATTTTCAAAGCATTATTTATTTGCGAGTGAAAGGACGGGATTTTTTTATTGGTTTCAAGTGCCGGAGGGTGGTTGCTTTCCACTGTGCTTGTGTTGTGGAGCACAGCCCACCTGGAGTGTTATTTGGTAGCAGCCCTAAGGCAGAGAGAAGCACTTCAGATCCCGGGTGTGCTTTGCTTAGTGAGTGCTGGCTGGGCAAACACAGGCCTGGTGAATGGTGGCTTCCCTGGTGTTTATGGACAGGGGAGAATGAACTCTAGGGGTATGTGTGTATATGTGTGCTTGCTTTTGTGTGTGTGTGTGTGTGTGTGTGTTTGTGTGTGTATGTGTATGTGTGCGCACACATGCACACTTTGCACATACACCTTCATGAAGAGTCAGTTTGTGATGCTGGCTGCAAGTGCATTCCCGGGCACATGTATGTTCTGAAATAGAAGATTGCCAGGTATAGCAAGCACTCCAGTTAAAGTTGATTTTTCTGGTGTGTGTGTGTGTATGTGTATGTGCGTGTCTATGTATGTGTCTATGTGTGTATCTGTGTGTGTGCTGGTGGGGGGGATGTAGCTGTCTGGTAAAATTAAATAAAAGCAGCAAGGGGGTTCCTATTTTCTTTTAGAAGGGATGTGACTTGCTGACAAATGTTAAGGTATCATGACTCAGTTAAGAAGAAATCAATTGGAAAACTCGAAGTGACTGAAGTGGCTGTTTGAACACGAGGCCTCAGAAACATGGGGTTTCTTCTGCATCCCTGATAAAGGGCTTCTCCTCATCCGCCTTTCTCTCAAGGTACCATCCTTTGAGGAGCTTTCCTTCCTAGGTAGGCAAGCTCCGTGGTCCACAGCTGTTCGTAGCCCACACAATGACTGCCTCCTGTCTTCCCCAGGCCCTGCTGTGAGGGGAAAAGGATGTGTCCTTTTAGGAAAATGAGGATTTGATTAGTACCTGGCTTTGACTCACTCACGGGGACTCTGCAAGGATATGGTTCACCTGGTAGAATCTGGGAATTTAAACGAACCACAGGAGGCCGAGTACCCTGAACGCACCATCGCACCATCGGATGAAGCCAGTATTGGAAATGCCAGAAGCCAAAATACCTTACTCACAGAGTGACGAATCCGTATGCACTCTGGAGTAAACAACACAGCGTCATCTGATTGCAGCTGTAGCCTGACATGGCTGCTATTTATTTTTCAGCTGAGGGTGAGAAGACTGGGCTGTGATTCTTGAACATTTTTGTAGGACATATGTATGTTGAGACAGGATTGCTCGAGCAGACTTCCGATTTGCTGTGTAGCTAAGGATGACTTTGAACTCTGCTTTTCCTGCCTCCGCTTCCAACTGCTGGGGTCACAAGCAGGAGCCCCCACACCGAGCAGCGACTGGACTTTAATGTACCTCAGAACCACCAGAAAGGTTTGTTAAAATACAAATTGTTGGCGTTCCTTCCAGCTTGTCATCCAACATCCAATGGAGACACTGTATATTCCACGGTGAGCTAATATATCAGCTTTCCCTGAGTCCTCAGCCTGCCAACCTCTAACTGGAAGGACAGTTTCCCCCCCCTCCTGGGTCGCCAGTTTGCCCACTCACCCTTCGGGGCAGGTTCTCAGCATTAGCAAGCACGCATGCTGCTATTCAGGGACCATGCTTATGAGCCACTGTGGCAGACTGTGGCCATTCAAACAGCCTGCCTCCATGACTTCTCCAAACCAGATATTACGTTTCTTGAAAGATGCATCTAATTTAATGTGGAGATGAGTAGAACGTGGCTCATTGTTTTTTCAGGGAAGAAAGCATTCAACATGCAAATAAATAAAGGCAGTAGACTCTAATAAGTGTTCATAGAAGGTCTATTGGAGAGCAGAAGAGAAAGTGGTCGTTTTCATTATGCAGAGGGTATCTGTATAGTCTCCATTGTAAGATGATGTGGGCTGGGTGGGAGGTGAGCTACACAAGGCATGAAGCCCCGTGAGAGTGGCCTGCCCTTCTTCCTCCTTTGCTTTTGCTTTGGCCTGGATTCTAGCTCCACTCCTGGTCTGATCACTACGGTTTGGGATTTTTTTTTTTTTTTACTCTGGCCTTTTATTAACTAGCTGGCTCCCTTTCTGCACACTTGCTCCCCCACACCTGGTAAGTTCAGGCCAGTCCTGGAGACACCGGGGGAAGAATGCTTGCTGGACCCCTTCCTCCTCAATTGTTCTGGAGATTGAAAGAGGCTCCTGAACTTTACAACCAGTGAAAACTGTCGCCAGCTTCACAATTCTGGCCAACATGTCTATGCTTTGAAGTCTGGTCCCTGCCTTTTACAATTCTATTTTTAAAATGTATTAAAGATGTTCAAACGTGGCAGAGACTTCCAATAAAAGCCGTGCGGCTTGAGAATCAGGATGCTGGTCTCAATTTAAAGGGCCTGGTAAATAATAGGATACCCATGTAAAACGGGCTCTGGAGGGCTGGCTACACGGCTGGCTCTCGTGGAAATCAAGGGCACTCACCGACGGCTCCGATAGGATTTCAGAGCCCGCGTGCCCCATATCCTTCGCCGGTTATGCCACAAAAGTGCTTTTTCATATAAAGTGATGGAATGTTTTGTTTGACTTGATACCAGGAAAAAAAGAAAGAAAGAAAGAAAGAAAGAAAGAAAGAAAGAAAGAAAGAAAAGAAAAGAAAGAAAGAGAGAGAAAGAAAAAAGCACGGGACTGAAACGGGAAAAGTCTCAAAATAGTTTGACAAATTTTCTGACTGAAAAATCATGCCCGGGCTCTGGGTGGGTTCTTACTTTGCCAGTCTTGGCTTCCTGAAAAAAACAGTCAAAGGTCACACAACAGGTTCACAGACTCCACAACTCTGAGCATCATTTGGGGACTTGTCAGTCTTGGCAGTTGGTCTATTTTGTGTTGAGAAGTTTATTAGCCCTTTTAGGAGGCTACCGAAAGGGTAAGTTGTGGCACCTGACCTGTGCCCTCCTGTCACTGCCCTCCCTCAAAGAGCATGGTTGAGCCTACTTTTGCCTTGCCCGCGTTTGTCGCTGCCTGTGTCCCAGCTCTCACCTGTCTGCGACAGTTGGATTCAGCCAATACTTATCTCAGGAGCTTTTTCCAGTATATGTCCGGAATTTAAAATCTAGATTTTTCTACATGCTTTAGAACCCTGGACTCTCCTGAGGTTAGGAGGAGCCGTGTGGCACAGCCTAACCCAAGTCTATTATTCAGCTTTGGCTGAGGGTGTCAGGGTTAGGATACATTTTCCAGAACATTCACCAACACTCCCTTCTACCCACAGTTCTTTTTTTTTTTTTTCCCCTTAGTTGCTTAAAATGTGATATAATAACTAAATATGCAACTACCGCCTGTAACTAGGAAAGAAATGCCAAGAGGTACATAGTGCTTGGTTCAGCCACTTTGTTACATTTTAAAAGTATATTTGTATATGAGTATGTATATATGTATGTATGTGTGTGTGTGGTGGGGAGTGGGGGAGTAGCAGGGGTGGGGTGGGGTGGGGTGGGATGAGGTGGGAGGGTGTATGCATGCATTAGCACTCATGTGAACATCAGAAAACAGCTCCAAGAGTGGGTTCTCTCCTTGTACTATGTGGGTGCAGCGATCTAAGGCAGCTTGCCAGGCTCTACCAACCAAGCCATCTCCCAGCCCTGGCCTGCCATTTGACCTATTAAACCAACATCTGCACTTGTCAACTCTTAGACTTGTCATTACAAAAGAAAACACACTTTGTTCAAGCTACTGTTCCTACTCATGTGTTCCCTGAGGCCTTTGATACTTCGGGAGCTATTTTAGGGCTCAGAGTGGTTAGGCTTTTTGCTTGGGCACAAAACCAGAATTAATCTGATTAATTATACAAGGTAAAGTCATTTTGGAAAAAGGGAACCTCACCTGAGAAAATGTCTCCACCAGTTTGGCATGTAGTGCATTTTCTTTATTGGTGGTCGGTGTGGAGAGACCACAGCAGAATCTTTAGAAGTCCCTGTTTCAGCTGAGGTGTAATAGAAGGAAAGGAAAGTTAGTACACACGTGAGGGAATTCTCCTTGAGGAAAAGTGGACTCCAGTGGGTCCTCTGGCTTAATAACAACACCTAGGCCAACTCAAATGACTACTGCATCTGGCACCATGTGGACCAGCTTTGGGAATAAAACCTGAACATGTCAGTGTGATGTAGAGTCGGTGTTAGCATCAGAAAGGTCTGTCCACAAGGCTGAGGCAGCAAGAGAGCCACTGTACATTCAAGAACCTAGCAGGCTGCGTGGTACCACCACCAGTGGGGAAGCTCATGGCTGGGAACCGGGTCTGGGCCTCTCCAGAATGAGGGAGTGATGGGGTTTTTAGATAACACAGAAGAAAGTTCTTAGAAGTATCCTGGATTCCTGCTGTCCTGGTGAACAGCAAATCAAGAGATTTAGTCTGAAGAGTGTTTGTCCCCTGAGCTAATGAAGTAGCTTGGAACAGCTATGCAATAGGGCTAACAGACAAAGGGAAAGGGACAAAATTGTAGCTGAAATGACCAAAAATAGAGACAACAGGGATTGGCCTTGAAATATAATAGCATATTTAGCATATTGTATCAATTTTTGTGTCACAGGTTCCTTTCATGTTGAATTTTCTCCCTAAAAGTAGAGAGTCTCTGGGGTTGAAAATTATAGCAGAGATAGGGTGGGACACCGGGAGAATTTGTATTATCCTTGTTCTGTGTCATTCGGTCTGACTTTATGTGCCAATAAATATTCATAGTGGCTAGAAGCAAGATAGTATTAACCTCCTGGCATTGTGAGGAAGAGGAGCTTCAGCCATAATGCTAATGAATTTTGCATTATTTTCCAAGGGTCCATAGACCTTGGATCACTCTGAATCCAGCATTGGAGAGTCAACATCACTATGCTGAAAGTCTAAATTGCATATAGAAGATGATTTTAAAAATGAGCTCAATCAAAATAGATCTGATGGCTTAATTAACATTTACTTTAATTGGCAATGCTGGTAAATATAAAATGTTTAGGGTTCAAGTAACATTGCAGTGTTTAGGGTTACTCTAATCTAAATCCATTCCAGATTTGTAAAGAAAAAAAAAAAAAACCCACCAAAGTATAACTATCTAAAAACTCTCCAAAAGACATTAAGGTTTTTTTTTTTTTTTTTGGTACAGGAAAATATTTAATTCATCAGAATGTCTTCAGAATTAATTGTGTGAGGAGGGACTAATGGATTTGAGTAGTTATGAAGCCATTTCAAGTACTCTGCTAAGCACTTCATATTCCTTCTTTTAATCTCCATAGTAATTATATGAAGTAGGTATTATTATCACCGTTAAAATTATTATTCATATTTTAATCAATGAATCAGAACTGTACGCATTTATGAGGTACAATGTGATGTTCGGATCCCTCCCTTCCCAATATCTAGCGTGGACTAATAAAATCAAGCCAGTGAACATACCCATCGCCTCCTTCACCCGAGGTTCTTTTTAGCGGCCAGCCACGTGAACGTTACCCTCTTAACTTATTTTGAGACACAACAGATGATGATGCCTGAGGAGCTCACTCCGCTCTGCAATGCGTTTCAGGTCCTGTTCTTCTCATCTGAAGCTTTGGATCTTTGGCCAACAGCGGGTGCCTCGCCCAGCCTCTGGGAGCCGTCATCTTACCTCCTGCTTCCATGAGCTCACTTTTATTAGATTCCACATGCTAGCGAGCTCATGTGGCATTTGACCGTCTGTGCCTGGTCATTTCACGTGGCACGATGTCCTCCAGATTTATCTATGTTGCCACGTACGACAGGATGTCTTCTTCTTTAAAGGCTGAATGATATTCCTTTGTGCATGTGAACAACACTTTATTTATCCCTGCTGGAGGACACGGGTGATTCTGCGGCTATCCTAGATAACGCTGTAACAATGAAGGGGATAGCCCTCGGATGTTCTGAATTCCCGCTTTTCCCTTTCTTCTTGCAGCTGCTTTTCAGCTGGGATTAAAGGACATCCATAATCCACACTTTTAAAGCTCAATCAGAAAGGATAATTTCCAGGAATACCTGGTTTTCATGACATTCCTATTATAGAGTTTCAGAGGAAATATCTTGAAACCTTAACGGTTGCCCTTTATCACAAGAGGAAAAAAAAATCTATATCCATCTCACGTACTATTGCAAGCCCCTCAAAGCTTTCTAATTTTGATTCTCTCTAGGACCTGACAAAAAATCTTCTAGGCCTTTCTAGAAGACATTTGACAAATGTGTTGAATGGCTGGTAGAAAGTATAGGCAAAGCAGAAACTTAAACTCACTTGATGAAAGCCAGGCCCCTTTCTCCCGCTGAAGCGCACAGCTAAAGTGTGTAGGCCTTGGCACACTTGTAAGAGGCCTTGAGGGCGGCCGCTATGTTCTCATGCTAGAAAGCTTGCTGTGCTGTAATGTAGCTTTGAATCGTGTGTAAATAAGACTTTGAAAGTCTCTAAAGAGAATGCACACGTCTTCTCCAGAGTGTTTCTCAATCATGAAAATATACTGAGTTAAAAAAATGTTATTGACTTATTTTATGTATACGAGTCTCTGTTTTTATGTGTACCAGCAGAAGCAATCGGATTCCATTATAGATGGTTGTGAGCCACTGTGTGGTTGCTGGGAATTGAACTCAGGGCCTCTGGAAAAGCAGCTAGTGCTCTTAACCGCTGAACCATCTCTCCAGCCCAATATCCTGAGTTTTAAATTATTGAATAAAATAACATTATGGCTTAGTTGGGTTATTATTAACTATAACAAAATCGTTTTTTTTAAAAATAAAAATAGAATTACAGAAATGTGGTATTTACCAGCATATTTTACTTAGCATTTCAAGTTCCATCTATGTATTAATAGTCTACTTTTATGGCTATGCTATGGATAGACAACACTGTATTTACCCACCTATTAAGTGAACATTTGGGCTGTCTCATCTGTTAGGAGTAATGTTAATATAGACAGTATACAGGTAATATTATGTGATCACATGATTCTCTTGGGCATACACTTAGAAATAGATTTGATGAGTTGAATGGTAACTGCATTTAACTTTTTGAGGAGTTGCCAAATATTTTCTGCAGCAACTACATCATCTTATCTTCAATAGCAGTATGTGAAGGCGACAAATTCTGCACACCCTTGCCAATACTAACTTCTCTTGCATTCTCATAGGGATTACAGGATCGGTGTTTCAATTTCTGCAAACAAGTATCTTAATAGAGATTACATTGGAACTATTTCTTCTTAACATTAGTAAGTCTTTTGATCCGTTAACATAGGGTGCCTTTCCATTTATTTGGGTCTTATTTAATTTCATTCAATGATGTTTTAAGTATATAAATCTCAAATCTTAAGAAATTATTTTATTTGAGACTATTAATACTAGATTGTTTTCTTAATTTGATGCTTCAAAATATTCACTATTAATGCATAGAAATACAAATAATTTTACATTGTTATATTGTATTCAATAAACCCCTTGTTGAGTTTATTTTTAAGCCATAATAGTTTTTGTTTCATACAGTTTTTTTTTTTTATGTACAAGATCAATACTATTCTAAACAGATACGGCATCTTTTAAAATCTGAATGCCTAGTAACTGATTTCTTGCCTGCTTGCTCTAGCTAGTACAACTTGTGCAGCATTAAATGGAAGTGGCAAGAGTAGATATTCCTTTCTTGTTTCTAATATTAGGGAGAAAATATCCAGTCTTTCTTTCTAATTATACTGATAATTATACTAACAGATGTATTTTTATCAGCTTGATAAATGTTCCTATATTCCTAGTTATTGGCTGTTCTTTTTTTGGTTTGGTTTGGTTTGGTTTTTCAAGACAGAGTTTCCCTGTGTAGCTCTGGCTGTCCTGGACTCACTTTGTAGACCAGGCTGGCCTTGAATTCATAGAGTTCTGCCACTCTGCCTTGAAGTCATGCCTGCTTCCACCTCCCCAGTGCTGGGATTATACCACCATACCTGGCTGTTGTTGGCTGTTCTTATCCTGAAAGGATATTGGACTGTATCAAATGCTTTTTCTGTGTCTATGGGGATGGTCATGTGTAGTGTATTATATCGAATGATTTGTAAGTATTGAATGCATCTTGAATTACTGATATAATTCACTATTTGGCTTTGGTATACAGTCATCTTTATATGGTACTGGGCCTGTTTGGTGGAATTCAGTTGAGAGTTTTGTGTCTGTATTTATAACCACTATTGATGTACAGCTTGGTTTTTTATGTGTTTGGTCTCAGAGTTTGCTGGGAAGTGTTGTTGTTGTTTTAAGAAAGAGTTTATGAAGACTCTGTGCTGCTGCTTTAGTGAATGGGATGATTTTCCAGAAGAGCCCCTAGTTCAGGGATTTTTCTTATGGGAACTTTTGGATTACTGATTAAATTTCTTTACAAGCTACCAATGTACTCAGATTTTCTATTCCTTCTCACTAGGGCTTATCTCTCTAACAACATGCCCACTTTATCTGTGTTACCTACTCTGTTAGTATATGGTTATTCACAGTTTTCTGTTTCAATCTGTTTCCATGGAGTTGGTAGTAATGGTTCCTCTTTGAATTTTGCTTTATTAATGTGTCTTCTCTTCTTCATCAGTCTAGATAGTGACTTGTCAATTTGACTGTTTCAAAGAACCAACTTTTGGTTTAATTGACTGTTGTTTTCTCAGTTTTCTAGATGGCTTGGACTATGAGTACATGTCCAGACTCATGTACTTTGTTTTCTTTGTTTGTTTCTTTCTTTCTTTTTTTTCTTCCTCCCTCCCTCCCTTCCTTTCTTTCCTTTTTTTCTTATTTTGCCCTTATTTTTAAGAATGTCTTAGTGGACACGAATTCTTGATTAACAGTATTTTTCTTCAGCATTGCACACACCATACCATCATCTTCTAGATTCTTGAGTTTTCAATAAGCAATTCATTGGTATTTACATTGATGGCCTACTGCACCTAAGTCACTTCTCTCTTCCTACTTTCAAGATTGAGCCTTTCTTTCTTTCTTTTTTTTTTTTCAGCAAATTTATTGTGATGTGTTAAAGGTTAAATTATTCTAGTTTATTCTACCTGGAGTTCATTGAACTTCTTAGATATGTAGATTAATGTATTTTATAGCATTTCGGGGTTTGCCATTAATCATTAATTCCTCATGCATTCAAAATTATTTCACATTTATTTGTTATCTATCTATCTATCTATCTATCTATCTATCTATCTATCTACTTATCTATCTATCTATCTATCTATCTATCTATCTATCTATCTATCTATCTATCTATCTATCTTATTGTTTGTGAATGCACACGTAGCCTGTGTTTGGAGATCAGAAAACTTGAATATGTTGGCTCCGTCTTTCTACCATGCAGGTCTCAGGGATTGAACTCTGGTCGTCAGGCTTGGCAGCAAACGCCTTTCCCTGCTGAACCCCATCTCCAGCTTTCAATGTCCTTCTTTCTATCCTCTTTCCCCTCATTCTGAACCCCTCATCACGTGTATGCTTCTGTTCCTGATGATGTCCCCTAGATCTCCGAGGCTGTGTTCATTTTTTTTTTTTCTTAATTTCTCTCAATGAATAATTTTTAAAAATTTACTGATTCTTCCTTTTGTTGCCTGTTGGTCTTAGACCACTCTGGTGAATTTACTTCCATGAGTGCTTTTTTTTTTTTTTTTTTCTTTTTGTGGCACAGGATTTTATTGACTTCTTCTGTATCTGGTGAGACATTGTTCTCATATTTTCCTTTAGCTTTTAGTCATGTGTTAATTAGTTTATCTAGCATATTTAAGCCATGCAGTTTAAAGCTCTGTCTAGAAAAGCCAGCATCTAAATTTTATCAGGGACAGTTTCCAGTGATGGCTGTTTCGTTTGATGGGTTTTTTTCTCTGTTGTCGGGCATAAGCATGACCTTGTTTTTCCACCAGGTGAGCCATTGTTTCCTACCTGTTCTTTGCATGTTTTATAAATCTTAGTTGAACATTGTGTAGACATTTTACATGTGATCTTATAGCAATTCTACATATAGCCTTTCCTTTCTTTCCAGTTCGGCTGATGCCTTTATTTGTCACTTGCTGACATTATGTCCTCGGTGACATCTGATATAGTTCTGTAAAATCAGTGTTAATGGTCACATGTGGTCATCAAAATCTTTGTCTGGTTAACTCAGCGGTCAGCTATTACTGGACAGGTTTTCTTAATTCCTAGAACAGACAGCCAAGGAACTCTGTGTATCTGTGAACATATTTGCAACTGACTTGGCAAGTGACAGAACACCTTAAAAGTTCTAGTTATTTGTATAGATCTTCAAGGGGATCCAGAGTAGTACTGCCCTATATGCAGACCTCAGATCCCCAGAAATGTATGGGGACATTAAAAATCCCTACTAACAGTTCTTTCTCCAGTATTTTTTCCATGTAGCTTTTGGCTAGTGAACTGTTTATAGTAACTGTAACCCATCTCCTTAAGCACTTCTGAATGAAGTGATTGCCTATCACTATTTTCAATAATCGCTTCTGGGTTTCCCAGGGACCATCAGACATGTCAAACATGACCGCTGAAGGAGTGCTGCTTTGAGGAGCATAAGGCCAGAGGCTGTGGGTCTCGCCACAGTTATGGGCTGTACATCATTAGCGATAGGAAGGGGAGATTGTGATGTTCTCTTTCTTAATACTTTGCCTTTCTTCATGTGTCTTAAATTTTGAGTGTGTCTTTTTCTCACCCCGCCCTCACCATTTGCCTCTACCTTCCTGTCCCATTAACACACATTCCTGTCATCTTCATACGGTCCCCTAGGTCTTGAAGTCCAGAATTCTCTTTCCCCTTACCTTCCTGTTTGATCATTGTTGTATGATTTGGCACTGTATCCTTGGTCCAGGAGAGTTTGCGATGAGACTGTTTCTGCCCATTCTGGCACAGAAGCTCTCCCGTCTCCTTGACTCAGGCCTAGACCCTGGGCTTTCATTATTGCTGACTGTATTGTGTTTCTCTGCAAGTGGTCGCTATGCTCGTGCAGGTCGATCGTGTGTCTCATGCATTTACAAATACTTACCTGTCGTTGTTCTTTGGGATACTGAAAGGGAGAAGGGTTGAGTTTTCCAAGTTGGTCTCTTACACTAGTGGCTTAATGCTCCCCAGTCTTTCAATGTTAGGGTCCTGAGAAGGGATTTTTCATTTTGGTACTTACATTTTTATTTTCATTATGTCTATTTTTTTCTTTCATCATCTTCCTTTTGTACTTTGTTCCTGTTTTATAGAGCCCAGTTCTTCCCTTCTTTCCTCATCTCTCCTTATTTGTTTTCCTTTTTGTTTCTCATCATTTTTTACTTAAAAAAAAAACCTATTAAAGGTGAAAG
Organism: Acomys percivali; assembly: GCA_907169655.1. Lineage (NCBI taxonomy): Eukaryota > Metazoa > Chordata > Mammalia > Rodentia > Muridae > Acomys > Acomys percivali. Next base: position 47,536,580 of record OU015750.1, read on the forward strand.
GGATTTCCTTGGACTCTCAAGATAAACAGTCTGTACAGGCCTGTTCTGCACCTGCACTGCCCAAAGAAAACGCTTCATTCATGTTATGTCTTAGTGGCCGTAGTGCATTGTTTCTCTGCGCCTACAATTCTGAACAAGATGCCTCTCATATTTGATGCTTGTCAAGAGGTCAGCTGTTTTGACTCTTCTTGACCCCGCTTCAAGGCCTCTTGAAACTGAATGTTTACAACTCCTAGATCATTTTTTAACATCAACGAGGTTTGGTCTCCTCTGGCAATGCTCGGGAAGATGGGAACATGCGCCTCTCTCCATTTCTTAATGCTTTTGTGCTCTTTAAAGAAATTTAGCACATCCCTTCAAAGTTTTATGTATTTTTCTGTTATGTCTATGGGTATTTTGTCTGCATGTGTGTCTATGTCTAGGTGTGTGCAATGCTCAAGAAGGCCAGAAGAAGGAGTCAGGTTCCCTGGGACTGGAGTTACAGATGGTTGTAACCCATCATGTCGGGCCTGGGAATCGAACCAGGTCCTCTGAAAGAGCAATGAGTGCTCTTAACTGTTAAGCCATCTCTCCAGCCCCAGTCCATTAATTTTCAACCCACCTATATATTTCCTATATTCTTTTTGTCCTCTATATACTTTTTTCCCCCTGCAGTTTTTGTTGTTGTTATTGCTGCTGCTGCTGCTGTTTTGGTACAGTGCCCTCGAACATTCTGAGATCCACCTTTGGTCTCTTTGGGATGGCTGCCAAACATCTCTGTTGATGTGCTTGCTGCTTTTCTCAACTGTGGGAACACAGTTCTGTTCCCCTTTTGATGCTGGGCAGTATTGCTTTCAGTTGCACAGCACTGCTGGTATTCTGTTTTTATTTTCACTGTAGCACCATGGAGATGCTACAGTTTTTAATCTGTTGTCCCAACATTATAGAAATAATAACTATTTTTTTTATATTTGAAAAGTGTAGTAAATTTAGCCTTTTTTATCTCCGTGAATAACTTGAAACCATTTTCAATAGCAGAAATATAAAGGACATCAAATTTCTAAGAACAAAATTCAGTTAATTGCTACCAGTTCTTGGCTTTTATCTTGTTCTCAAGTTTCAAGGATTATGGCTACCTATGCACACTCAGACTTCAGCCCCCTTTGTGCTTGGGTGCCAAGGAAACTCTATATGGGGAAAACTCTAGAAGATTTTTGTTTGAGGAGGATTTTTAGAAGAGTAAAGTTGAAACTCCAAAAAGAGAGTTGACTTTTTCCCCCAGTAAATTTTAAAGCTATGAGTCCCACTAATATTGGTAGATTTGACAGTCAGAATGGCGATGGAGACTAGATGGGGAACGTAAGGCTGAGAGCGGAAACTGCTGTGCCAGAGGCTCCTGTTTTCTGTTGCTGGATCATGGGGAGCTTAGAGTCATAGACAGCAGAGAGAGGCCAGAGAAGCCAGGGAGAGAAAAGCGGGGCTCCCGTAACTCCCTGCCCATGGAGAAGCATGTCAGCTTGAGAGTAGCTGGCATTCCCGTAGCAGATCATTAGCCTCAGACCCTGGAGTCTAATCGGCGAGTGGATAGGCACATGGTCATCACCATATTCCCAAGATTTACCTAAGCTCCTGTCTGGAATAAGGGGATAAGTGGACAAGAAATAAACATATACTTATGAACAGGCTGAACCCAATAGCAGTATGTGACGCCACTAAGAGACAGGACTATGGTAATTGTCATTTTCCTATCACACAGAAAGCACTTTGGAAAAGTAATTTTGCTCTTATTAGGGGAAAAAAAAATCTTACTAAGTCTGGGTATTGGGAGCTGGTATGGTCAGAAGTGGGGTGACTGCTTCAGCAGCCCTGTCGATGCAGCCAGTCACTCACTTAGCCTGAAAATTCTTTATCTCCTTCCTGGAGGAGAAATAGTTGCAGTGCCTCGTAATTAACTCAAAAGCCAAAAAAAAAAAAAAAAAAAAAAGAAAGAAAGAAAGAAAAAGAAAAAGAAAAGAAAAGAAAAGAAAAGAAGAGGAAAAAAAGTGAAAATTTCTTTCAGGGACACCTGGCCAATGCCCCATTTTCTATCTATCCCCACTATCTGACCTTCCAGCCCCTATGCAAATGATACAGTTCATATGCAAATGATTCTGCTCATATGCAAATGATACAGTTAATTTAGGCAACACCCCAGAGCCTGAAGGACCATCCTGCCTAAGGAAGGAAATTCCTTGAATGCTGGCTTGCACACTGGCCGTGGAGAACCAGCTCAGGCTTGCCTCTCGCTGCCTTTCTCCACTGCATACAGTCTTCCCGGCCTGGAGGGGCGATCATCACCCTTCATTGTCCAGCACCATCATTACAATATTGTTATCATCTGAGCTGGAGTCTGACACTTTCTCTAAGACCTTTCAAATAACCCCTTTACTAGGCTTCAGTACCAAACCATTCAGGGCAAATCTCTGCTTTGTGCTTGTCAGCCTTAATAGACTGGATGTCACTTGAGCCTGTAAAAAGTGCCTGCTCCTCAGCTGTCAGTCAGTCCTGGTGGTGTCAGCTGAGAGCGTGGCTGGAGCTGGCTGGATTAGAGGGTAGTTACCATAGCTGTCAGACTACTGACAGCCTGACACCCACACTCCCAACTTTCTCCTACTGTATGTGGTTTCTACTGCGCTCTCTGGACCTTTCTTAAGGTGGATTTCTCTGTTGGAAGCCGACTATGATGTGGCCAGCATCTTTAGAAGTTGGGCTCCTTTGTTTATTGTTCCGATTTTGTTTTTGTCTTTTTAAAGAAAGTCCTTTTCTTTGAATAGCATTTTATATTTCAGTGAATATTTTGAATCTGATTCCAACAACAATGTCACCACTCTACACTTCCCAAGTTTATCAAGATTCTTTGTATATCTGAGCTTTCATTACCCCAGTTATTTGAAGCTGTAGACCGCTCCTCTGTCCTCTTCAGTCATATCTTTGCTCTAGCCTGCTGTGTGCAATGTAAAGCCCAGTGTGAATGTGTTTGCGTGTTGGGGGGGATACATGTACACTGCAGAATGTGTGTATAGACTAAACTCTTTTATATCCATGAACAGTGCACACACACACAGACACACACAGACACACACAGACACACACAGACACACACAGAGACACACACACAGACACACACAGACACACACAGACACACAGAGACACACACACAGACATACACGGACACACAGACACAGACGACACAGAGACACACACAAGGACACAGACACAGACACAGACACACACACACACACACACACACAGACATACACACAGACACAGACGACACCGAGACACACACAGAAACACGCACACACACACACACACAGACATACACACAGACACAGACGACACAGAGACACACACAGAGACACAGACACACACACACACACAGACATACACACAGACACAGACACAGACACACACAGACACACACACACACACACACACACACACACACACACACACGGAAGGGCCAAGACCAGGGGAACAGTTTGGCAACATCCCAAACTGTGCCCTAGTTGAACACTCACCCCTCAGGGCAGCAGCTGATGAGTGAGCAGAATTCAGCCCCTCTCCCTGGGCGCCTCCTTTCGGGTTTTGTTTCCATATTTTTTTTCCTCCTTTTTGCCTTTCTTCTTCTTGCTCTTTTTGACATTAAAGCTTTACTATCTTACGGTCCCCAGGCTGAACCACCAGGCAAGCAAACGAAGGCAACTCCACCCTTGTACACAAATTCACAGTTGCCTGCCCACATTCCTCAGGTATGTCTGAGATTTATAGGCTTTTACGCCTGGCCAGGGAGCTGAGCTTAATTAATACTTTCATTTACTTAGCTAATAGTCAAAGCTGATTTGCTTTTATTAAATCAGGCTTTGGGACCAAAAATACACCTTGGGTACAATCTTAAATTTGGTTTCTCGTCTAACCTGCTTCGGAACAGGCACAGGCCAAATGTGTGTTTAGCACTTCACAGCTTAAGGAAACCTCCTTAACTCATAGGAAATTCACTGCATCTTGCTGAACTTGAGTTATCTTTTCTCTCGGTTGGAATAATACTTATCTGTCAACCTTGTATGTAAGATATATGGTTCAAATGTGACTATATGTATGAATGTATGCTTATATATCACACATACATATAGTGTATATATGTATATCTGTATACACCCTGTCTGTCTGTCTGCCTATGATAAAGTGCTTTCCAGATTACCAGGTTAACAGATGGACATCATGATGAAGCGATGCTCTATAAAGTGACATATAAGCTGAATCCAGCACTTGGTCATTTAGATGGTTTTTATCTTCTCTCTCTCTTTCTCTCTCTCCCACTCCTCACTCCTGAGGATTAAACCCAGGGCCTCCTCATGCATCCAGGTCAAGGGCTCTGCCACGAGCTCTCCCTGTCCACTTGCTTTTGTTCTCTTAACTCATACCACGGGTTTTCTTTTTAAAGGGCTCCCTAGTAAAAATAACAGATTACACTTTCATTAAACTTATGAACCCACACTCAAATCGAGAGCCTTTAAAATAAATGTATTAAAAACAGCCTCTAGTGGTCCACCTCGGCCCTCGCTGTGGTTGTACGAGTGCACGACTTATGCTCATTGTTGGGGATGAGCCCCGCAAAACGGGTCAAATTACAGTCATCTATCACCTTGCTAGGGCAATTTTGTATTTCTTGTAATCCCAGAAAATTGGCAAAGTAAATTTCATATAAGAGCCTGAAAACTTTAGTGAACACTGGGCAAGGTGGAGGGAGGGGAAGGCGTATGAGACTTTAATGTTCTCTGTGCCGAGTGGAGGCATGCATTTTTCCACTGTATTTCCTCCTTCCCAAAAAAAAAAAAGTTTTAAAAATAAAAGACCCTTATATTTCACCTAATTAAATGCTGGAAAACAGCCTTCAATATTATTTACAAGCATCCAGAAGTTTTAATTCAACCAAGTCTCCCACATCCTCACCCACTGGCTCCAATCTTTTCTTTATTGTGTGTCGCTGAGGCTGTCCTCTCAGAACCACAGTGACCCCTGGCGCAATTACTCCACTTACTTGGTGGAAAACATCACATCTCACAAATAAGTGGGTTGTGAAAAATGTTTATTTGCAAACCGAGCTTTCTGGCCACATTTTTCCCACCTGATTTTTCTCAGGCGAGAGTACTATTCTGCCCCAGCATTCTAAACGCCGCCGTCTCAAAACCCAGCCCTGTCCCAGGCCTCATTCATGAATGGAGACCCCGCATGCTCCTGGGGACCTGTCGGGGGCGAGGAATTCATTGGCAGCCCAAAGGCTGAGGACTTAGGAAGGAGCAGAGGCCCCAGCACAGCCTGGCACCAGAATTAGCCAATGTGACAGAGCGGTCAAGTTTGTATGGATGCCTTAACTTGATTTTAACCAAGTCTACTTTGGCCTAAATTGCACAATGCGTCAGTGTGGCTCTGACACATAACAGCAATTCTTGGGCCCCTCTGCTGCCCCCCTCACCTCCTTTTTACCCCCTTCCATCTGTGAGACATATGAAACCACAGGACTTACATGGGACCAGTCTTGTAAATTTGGCACGGTGCCCCTGGCCCAAACTAAGTCCCTGGCAAAGGGGATTGTTGTTGTTGTTGTTATTGTTATTGTTGTTGTTGTTACTACTACTGTCATTTTCTACCTCAGCCCTGACCCAGCCTCTGAGGTTATGAGACCTAAAGAAACCTCTCAGACAGAAATCTCCTACCTGACTTTGTTCAAAGGTATGTACGATACTCATTTATCCATCCTTAAACATGTTTATCAGTTTGTGTGGGAGGAATATAAGGGTCTGCTGTGTGTAAACCACTTGGCCAAGTGAGAAGTTACAGAGACGAGTGCTCCTTGGCCTTGAAGATCTCGGGTCAAGTGTGGTGGGCAGATACGTTCACATCCATTGCTATCCAGCTACGGCAGAAATAGAAAAATGCGATACAACCATGGCGGCTGGAGATAAGGTTTAGCCATTAAAAACACTGGCTGCTCTTCCAGAGGACCAAGGTATAATTCCCAACACCTACATAATGGCATGTAACCATCTGAAACTCCATTTCCAGGGGATCTGACACCCTCTTTTACTCCCTACAAGTACCCAGGATGCACATAGTGCACAGACATACCTGCAAATATTTTTAGGCCTGGCATAGTGGCACATACCTGTAATCCAAGCACTTACTTGGGAGGCAGAGGCAGGCAGATCTCCACGAGTTCAAGGCCATCCCAATAGAAACCCTATCTTGAAAATCAAAAGATCAAACAAACAAAAAATATTTTAAATGTGATTCTGGGAGCACACAAGAAGTAGCACTTTTTTTTTTTTCCTGTTAGAAATGTCAGTAGTGTTGTCCTAGCAAAAGAGTTTGATCTGAGCCTGAAAAAAAACAAAAACAAAAACAAAACAAAACAAAGAAAAAGATTCTACGTCTGTGTAAAGACTTAGGTGTGATTGGAGTGAGCATGAGTGGTGAGGTGGGGAAACTGGGACAAGTGGGTACAGTAGGGGAGGGTCCAAGGAAAGAGGCTGGCATCCAGTCTAGAGAGCTGTGTGTGTTAGGCCTTCTCTAGGACCTAGGGAAATAGTTTTGCTTGGTTTTGTTTGGGACAACTTCTCACCATGTAGCTTAATCTGGCCTAGAAATCGCTATGTAGTTCAGGCAAGCCTTCTGCCTCAGCCTCTGGAACGCTAGGATCACAGACACGTGACACCATGCCGAGCTTCTCTGCAAAATATGGACAGGAGCATAACATGCTTGGCTCTGTGTTGTAGAGAGATCTACGTGAGTAGAATACAAAGACAGATTTAGAGATAACAATACACTCAGTGTGGAGAGGACAAAACCCTTCAGGAAGGCAGAGATGGAGAGACAGAATGGAAGAGACGAAGCCAGAACCTTGGTTGTGGCGGGGTGGGGGGGTGGGGGGGGGACAGTAAGAAGAGAGAGATAGGTTCTAGTTTTTGACTTGGATACACAAAGAGGAGAGTGAAGTCACTGGTGCCAAGTACACAGGAGCACTGTGTGGAGAGGGTAGAGGGGTTGGACACAGGGTGGGGCAGGGGTTCATAGTTTGGAGAAAGTTAGGTAGATGTTGCCCGTGGACTGTTTTATAAAAATGTTAAGAAAACATGGTGCTTAAGAGTGAGCTATGGGGAAAATCTGGACCCGTCAAGGTGGGCTTGGTGGATGGAGCTATGGTGTGGGTTGGGGTTGCCTAGGAGGCAGCAGCCGAAGACTAGGTAAGCTTAGCAAGGAAGCTTTGTGAGGCTTCAGTGCTCCTGACAACACAACACAAGAATGAAGGACTCAAAAAAAAAAAAAAAAAAAAAAAGAGTACAAGATGGAACAATTGGGAAAGCAGAGAGAGTGTGGTCCAGTGGATGGAGTGGGCATTCTAGCACAGTGGGAGCTGGGAATTCCCCCCCCACCCCCTGAGAGAAGTCAAGTTCCTCAGAGCAGAGAATTTCCAGTAATCCCACCAAGGGAAGATCAGTTACTGAGGGCAAGATACTGGGGAGTGGGGGTGGGGTGGAGTGGAGGGGTGAAAGTGTTGGGGAGGTGGGAGACGGGGTTAGGGAGGGTTTGAGAGAGAGAGAGAGAGAGAGAGAGAGAGAGAGAGAGAGAGAGAGAG
>OU015750.1:47544243-47560696 GCA_907169655.1 Acomys percivali
TGTGTGTGTGTGTGTGTGTGTGTGTGTGTGTGTGTGTGTGTGTGTGTTAAGCAAGGAGTGGAGCAGGACTTCCTGCTGATGGGGTGATGTCAGGGTGTAGCTGGCAGGGAGGGAGTTGAAGATTACAGGGTTATAGGGTTCCCACTTTAGGGCTCAAGTCACACCTCTTGGCATGCGGCTTTATTTTCCTTACCACACCCTTGATTGCAGCTTGTAAATCTTTTTAGGCCTGTTCCTTTAGCCCGCTCAGACATCCAGTTCAAAAAATATGCAACGAATTGAAAGAATTGGCATTTGTCATCCTCAAGAATCCCAGGTTGGGGGGGGGGGGGGGCGGGCAGGAACCCCCAAGTAGCTTCAGCTGCAGGTTTTCCCTGCTCTGAAGCCTCTCCCTTTCAAGCTGATTGCATCCCCGCCTCCTGGAATGCTGGACAGGTAGGGTACCCCTCTTGCCTAACCCTTTTCTTCTTTGTGCAGGCAGGAATGACGAGCTGCCTGTATGCAGCAGCTGAGGCACCCTGAGACCCAGGCGTCTCAACAGCCTCCTGTGTTTGCCTCTCTCTCAGGTGCGGAGACACAATTGTGCTACTTGACAGTCATCTCTGATTAGCGGGCCACGGAGAAGCCCAGGGCGAGCTGGGCTACAACTAATTAGCATGTGAGGCCAGCAGGGCTGTTTACTGGAACTGTACTAACAAGTTGTTGCTTTTTCCATCACAGGAGAATCATTGTCAACCAGGAACCCTTCATTCAGTCAGTTAAGGGACAAGGCCAATACTTCTTAGTCACTAGCACCGACGCATTGATGCATTTTGTGCCGAGAGTCGCTTTCAGTCCACATTCCCTCCTCCGTTAACTGTCATTTCCAGATATAGTAGTAAAGCCTGGTGTTATTCTAAGTGGTCTTGCACTTTTAAATGATTATCTTATACATTTTTTCTCAGCACATCAGGTAATGTTTCCAATCTAAGAAATGGAGGTAAGCTTGGCTATGGCTTTTGAAGTAAAAGAGAGCAGATGACAAGGTTAGAAGGTCAATGGAAATGGAGGACATAAACTCTGCTTATCCCTCTAATGTTTGACGGATTGTTCATAAGCGCAGTGAACGTGAAGACATTGTTCCAGTCTCTGCCATGGAACCACCTGGTTTGAAATCCTTTTCAAAGGTCTTTTTCCAACCGAAGAGACAACACCCACCTAAGTTCTCCTTCACCCGTGGGGCGACTTTGGTAGCTTTAAGACATGACCTACTATTATTGCAGCTTCCTCGTCCTTTACAGGGGAAAGCATTGCATCTCAGGATGTAGGCACTGAGGATGCCGGCGGATATAATGTGGGTGTGATGTATGTATGTACCCCACGCCAACCATTTCAGCGCGCCTTTAAAATCGTCTTAGATCTTGGTTACTGAGGAAACATTGGGACATTTTAGAAAGTCAATCGATGGAATCATTATCGTTCACGGATCCACGCCTTTGTAACAGGCTCATTTAAAAAAACCTGTGTCACCCAGACCACCTGTTTCTCCAAGCCCCTACTGAAGTATTTATTTGGTGACCTCAGCAGAGCTGCCAAAGTCTTGCTCCTCCTCGAATCCAAAACAACCGCTTAGACTTCTTGAAAGAGAATTTTGAAATAATTCTAAAAGCCCAAAGTTTTTTTTTTTTTTTTTTTTTTTTTTTTTGTAGATGGATGACCTTTCACAAGCCTTAACATTCCACGTTTATAAGCATTTTAATTTATTTCCCAATGAAAATTATGGCTTATACATCTTGAAACTATGTGTCATGGTCTTAGCACCACCATGTACAATGGCCTTTTCAAGGGGTACGACTATTTTCAATAAAGCCTATTATGCATGTAGCATTTAATTCTGATGCTACTTAACATTCACTTATTTATATTTAATCATCAGAACCATATTTCATGGTAGGTTTCAATAATTCTCTGCTTTAGAAACTCAGCAATGACTTAAGCATGCTCATTCATTTTTGTTTACATCCCCAATTTAAGCTAACCCTAACTTTCTTTTACCACCACCACCCTCAATTAAAAGTGGCATTTTGTTTTGTGTCCTTTCACTTTAAACAAAAATTCCCTCTCCAGGTGAAAAGTTAGTTACTAGGCTTTGGTCTGGAGGTAAATTTTACAGCTCCTTTAAATCCGTGGCAGTGGGCCTCGTGTTAGAAATGCTGACACAGCCTTGCCCACTATGTATCGGCGTGAACTCTCCCACTGTAATAGCCAGTTATTATGTATGTGTAAAAATAATGAGAGGCCATGTCTGAAGAGAGTTAATGTAAAATGCTAAGCAATTAGAGTTGGTTACACAGTGCAGGTTAATATTCCTTCATATAGCAGGGTGGGGTTTTTTTTTTTCTCTTTTGTCCTCCAGAACTAATGAAAAATTTGAGATCTGACCATAATGATAAGCAGCGACTCACACGTCCTTTGTGTCAAGGCTGCTGCATTAATGCCTTCCTCTCATATAACATTTTGCATAGCCTAAAGCATCTATTAAAATCCTTTGTAAAATTCATGAAACAAAAGTGGTGGGTTGAGTCTAGGGGGAGAGAAAGTAAAGCTGCTTATTAGCAAAAAGTCAAAAACACGGGGCCAATTACAGTTCTGAAGAAGAAGGGCTTGGGAGCAGTGCGGGGAGTAATTCCTTCCTCAGCCCAGTGGGCTCAAGCGAGGGGGCAGGTTGGGTGGAAATGGAGCAACAGTGTGAGCGGTAATTAAACAGAAATGTTTGGAGTTAGGAAACATCTCCGTCACGATGGAAGGAGATACTCAACTAAAGCCAGCCTGGTCTCACCAAGATGCTAAATTGGAAGGATTTAGGGGTTGCTCCCTAAAGGAGAGACTGGGGACTGGGGGTAGTGAAGAGGACTAGGGGCTCAGGAGATATGTAAAGAATCCATTTGGTATTTCAAATGCTCTAAATTAGAGAGAGAGAGAGAGAGAGAGAGAGAGAGAGAGAGAGAGAGAGAGAGAGGGGGGGGGGGGGGGGGGGGGGGGGGGGGGGGGGGAGGGAGAGACTTCTTTCTGCAGCAGCAACAGAAAACTGAATAAACCACAATAAGACTGCCCTTTTTCTGCTATAAACTTGGCATTAAGCCTGTCATGTTCAATGACAGCCTACTGGGCCTCATGCTTTACCCTTTGGAATTTGAAAGATTGGCAGGTGTCATGATTTCCTTAACATAAAAGACCTTGCAGATAATGTGCACCCTGCACACTTAGACTCTGTAACTCCACTTGCTCCGTTTGGGTCTCACCGGGTGAGCTTGCCACTCAGGCTGCAGGCTCTGGAGCTGCTCAGAAATGGATCTGGCCTGAGGACAGTGTTTACTGCTGGAGGAGCTTGTGGTAGAGGCTGTACTTTTATGATTCTCCTTAGCAGTCTAAACATGTCCCACATTTACAATAATGAGCTGCTTTGTAGAGAGGGGCTCTCTGAGAGCACTGTTACTTTTCTTTGAAATGTTGAATGCAAACAGAATGGCTCTCCTCTGACTTAAGGCTACAAACCAAGTCCCGTTTAAACAAGAATCCCCTCTCTTTGCAACCTCCTACCCAAGCCAGATCTTTCCAATAACTCCAAAGGGGAAACATTATTAACGGTGAGAGAAAAACAACTTCTCGTTGAGAGCTGATGGCTCTGTGTCAGCTGGCACCCTGATGGCACCAGTGTGCCACCACCCAACCTCACTTGAAAATAAACATACAAGCAGGGGACTCTGTTGCCAGAAGAGAAATCTAACATGTCCTCCCCCACAACCCAAATAGTTGTGGGCTGGGCACCAACTACTCAATAAAACGTTGTAAAATAAAATTTTAGTAAAAACTAATCTCATAGATTTTTATTTTTGTTACAGAAAATTAAACAAAATGAGAGAATCTGATAATTCCACATATACTCATCATCTGAACAAATGCCGCCGTGGAGGTCAGTCTAGACTCATGTGTGTCTGCTGCCCAGATGTCACGACGAGAAGCAAACCCTTGGCTTCAGTCAGGTCATCACACCTGTAAACATTCCAGTGCCCAGCTCCAAACCATAACACCTTGGCTGTTTTTTTTTTTTCCTTGTTCTTTTTCTTTTTTAGAGCCCAAGGAATGATTTCAGCTCCTTTTACCTTTTTTGTGGCATCTCCCCCACGAGCTGCATTTTGCAAGGCAATGCTATCAGCCCACATATTAGAAATGTCTCAGGTTTGCTCCAAGAGAGTGTTTTCTCACATGTCACAGAGAGTCTGGAAACCGGGTTTTTCTCAGTTGGAAGAGTGGCTCTCAGATCATTTATAAACCTTTACTTTGTGCATTCAGATAAATGATCAATTTCAGTAGCCTTGCCAAAGTATGTCTGGATACCTACTCTACCCTAATCGCTACAGCAGCAAAGAAAAACAGGTAGGACCCAGCAAAGAAAGGAAGATGGAGAAAATTAATCTTCCTTCTCCCCACACTGGCCCCACCCTTCATTGGATAATATTTTACAGAGGTGATGTTATTCAATTTTCTTTTATATCGGCAAGTGTTACATATTGCATATACAGAAACTTTTCTGTTTTCTACTTTGATATCACTACTGTTTACTTAATTGTTATTAAATATCTATTTGCTACTTGGCTATAAACTATAAAGTACCCAGAACTCATCGGTAAAGAACACTAAACACTACAAAAAGACATAGCCAGTCTCTGTTTTCATAAGTAAGTTATAGAAAAACAAGAAAACTCTTTACAGAATGTTCTACATAGATTTCTTTTTTGAGTTACAGAAACACTTTGTTTTCTTCCTTTTCAGTATTTTATACTGATACTGTCAACACCGAGCAACAACAACAAAAGGTACCACTATTTTTAAATGGTATTTTTCTCTCTGGTGATTTAGAAAACTTTGTAATTTTACTGAACAAGGTGATAGGTATCATTTTTAGGGAGGTAGAAGATAATGGTTCTATTAAAAATTGCATTTAACACATGGGCATATATGCAATATAAACATTAATTACGAATCACAATATTAAGATACCCATTGATAGTCCCATCCAACTTAAGCCCACAGTTTCTCAGATGTCTGCATTCTGCCTCCCTGAAGTACCAACTATATATTTATACATTTTATGAATCCCTTTAAAGTGATGTTTCTATATATGTGCATATCACTGAAGCCATTTTGTTTTGCTTAGGAGTTTATGAAATGTTGCCATATTATACATGGTCTTTGGAATTGAATTTTCCTCATCCAATACTAAGACTTATCTAACGCATGTGTGCCTGTGTCGTTATGTCACTTGTTTTCCCTACTGCATAATAGTCCATTATGTGACTACAGCACAATTACTTATCTACAATTTGATCAGTGGACATTGGATAATTTCAGGTGTTTCCTCTTATCTGGTTCCCGGTGCACTTATGGAAGAATTTCTTTAATGCTGATTTTTTTTTTCCTCCTAAGAATTCTACAAATAGCAGTGAAAATTTTTTTAAAATTCATTTTTCTACTAACAAGGCCACTGAATTCCTTGGACTAAATTAATTTCATGAACTAAACTATAAATAAATAAAAGTTTAAAAAAATGAAGTTTTATGGATGTAGGACAGTGAGGTTGTAATGCAACAGCAAGGAGAGATTTTACACCAGGAAAGTGCGAAGCCCTGACCCAAGAGACTAGGTATCAGATGTTTCTGAATGGAAGGACCCCAAGACCTGCTCAGGACATGGTGCTCATGGTGGCTCAGCTCCATCAGCCTGGTTAACAGACAGACAGCTTAAAAAGAAAGGAAGTCACTTAAGGCCAAATGATTCGGCAAGCTTCGTTTAGGCTGCTGTTGTTCTTTCAACAGAGTGGTGTGATGAAAACCAAAGAGAAGACAACAAAAAGGGAAGAGAGGAAAGATCCCGCGTGACTTCTATCTTTGGTAAATAAATTGAGATATGTGTTTGGCAAAATCCTTCAGAATTTTCTGAACTATTATGTCCCTCTAGTTTCACTAACATGTTAACCTACTTACAGCAATTAGTGCTTCATTAGTGAGGCTAACTAACTGTTGCCGGGCCCTGTAATGATTTGCCAGGCTTTCCAGATACAAGCGCATAATCAATGTTTTCCAATTACTTCTATAGTGCAGCCACTATTTCAAATAAACTAGATAATAATACAAACCCATTACTGGAGCTGAAGTAGCAGAGGCATTTAATTGCAAGGCAGTTCTTCTCAGCTTTTAAAATTTTTCACACTAATGAAGTGTCATACAAAAAAGTTGTATTGATTTTTCCACCACATGGCTTCAACCACAAATATGTAATTATCCCTTTTATATCTAGCTGGGGGATTAAAATAATCTATAGTATATAGCCTTTACTTATCCCTGATGAGTTTAGTAGTGCTTTTACCCTTTTCAAAATATGCGGCCCTTTGATGAATGAACTTTAGGCAAAATGTTGCTTTATCTGTTTCAAACCTTTGCTTTTTAAAGTCAGTTTGTGTGCAGGCATTAAAGTCTGAAATCACAAATTCCCAAACTGGAAGAGTACATTCTAGCACATTCTCACACGGTTCCATTCACCGAAAGCATCACAGATATTTTTTCTCCTCTATAGACGTCAATGCGGGTGACCAGAATCGCTCTCGGTACTTCAGCCTCCATTTGCATCTCACTTACATTTTTATTCCCAGCTAACACTTTATTAACCGTGTTATATTTTTAACAGGATAAAGGGGCCTCTGCATTAATTGGAGCCAATTCTTTCCCAGGTTTTTCAGGAGGAAAAAGGTAACAATAACCCACTGGCATTAAACTTCTTATTTTCTCATTACAGTTTGGTCAATAGAGGGGAGGAGGAAAGCATTTTCTTTATGAAAAGAGAAGGTCATTAAAAGAATAAAATGAATTTTGCAGAGGTCAGGAATTACCGTCAAGAACACGGAGCTTTTTTTTAAAAAACTACCTCATCATTCTTGATCTTTTTACACATAAATTAGTCTCTTTAAACTTTTTCTTTCTTTCTTTCTTTCTTTTTGCTGAGAATTCTTTGGTTTAACATTATTTCGATTTTGACTGGTGGGCTCAGAAGAGAAGAGCACAGCTTCAGTGTTAGCAAGGCTCTTAAACTTCTTCTGCCACAAACTGTCTCTCATCGTTTCAGGAGTGTGGGAGCCAAGGCGGCACCCCAAAATTCCAGGGTGTGAGCATTTCCCCTGATTTGCCTTTGTGTGTCGTGTGGTTAAGAAAACATCTGAAGTCAGATTAAGACACTGTATTTCAGACAGCTCTGCACAATCCTGCCAAGCTGAATGTGGACACCAATCATGTTAGATATCAACACCAGGAGACTTTGGAGCAAAAGTTTTGTTGTATAGAAATGTGAAATGAGGGTTTTTATTGACATTTTCAATCTGGATCATTGCCGTTTAGAATGTTTGCAGAACTCTGGAACAGATGCTCTATCCCTTAAAGATCAGGTCACCATACCTATGTGGCTTTCAATCTTGACTCTTACCTTTATCTTGTTTTTAAAAACTTGCAAAAAAAAAAACCTTTTAAAGTATCAGTTGTTCTATATACAAATGTGCTCTGTCGTATAAATTATAAGAGGAATAAAACATAAATACACATTTAAAATAAATAAGATAATGGATTTTTAAAGCTGTTGTGTATAATACTTGGATTCATTCACACAGAATACCTTCATAGTAGAGATGGGACAACACAGATGAAGGGTGAAAGGAAAGTGAAGAAATGGGCACATCAGAGCAGTCTGGGTACCAGGAAAGCTGCCACTTATTTTTAAATTAATTTGCACACAACATGTTTTATTATTGATTTCTTTTAAAACTACTCTGAATTTTCTCCTATCATCTGGAGAACTGGCTTCTCTGGCTTTGTGTTGCCTATTTTTCTCATATTTGAGAACACCGAGATGACTGCCATTAAGGATTGAGAGAGAGAGAGAGAGAGAGAGAGAGAGAGAGAGAGAGAGAGAGAGAGAGAGAGAGAGGTTGCGCCCACGTTTGAACTCTTTGGGAGGAATACCCGCAGGGACAGATCAACCTTTGCTTCTGCATGCTCTGTGCAGGAGCTGTGCATCCCTATGTAAGGGCAAAAGGCAAGCAAGGAATATGGACTGTCTCAAAACTAGATTACTATCAAGAATTGTCAGGTACATAATAGTGGAATTTCTGCCAGGAGGGAAGAAAGAAATGTGCCCTACGGTGTGGAATTCAACCCTCAAGTCCACTTGTTGTTGGAGTAGGTGTGTGTTTCTGAGGTATTAAACGCCACTACCTTGACCATCAACATGAAACTATCACAGCCCTATTTATTGATGAAATGTTCAGCTCCCAACCTGCCACACAGAGTGTGTCTCATACAGCTGTCAGCAGAGCCCAGGCATCACAGAGAGGAGGGCTTGTGACATTTCCCTTTCATAATTTATGAAAACAAAAGATCTTGAAGTTTGTAGGATACCAGAGTAATTTTAAAATAGTCTCCAAGCTAAATTGTGGTCTGTAGGGGGAAAAAAAAAAAGGTGCTTTTCTGGTTTCTGGTTTTTAGGACAATCAATTACAAACCAAATTAGAACCATAAACTCAGCCATTATTTACAAGATTCTAATCCTGATGTGAAGGTTACAAGCATGGCCAACTATTGGGGGCAGCGATTAACATCACGCTGGAGTGTAATTCTCTTATGGAGGAATAGTTATTCCAACATGTGATTTCTCAAGGGTTTTATAAGTACAAGGCCATTTGAAGTTATTAAATTATTTTTCTTCTCCAAGGTAGTGTTTTACCTTGTTTGATTGCTGGAAGATTAGAGCTGAAAATACAAGCAAGAAACAGGAGGATTTGTGGCCCCTGTGTCAACTCTCATGTTAGCCTTGCTTGGACTAACCAGGAAAAACCACAAGGCTAAATCACTCAACATTGTGGACGTGTTCATCGGGCATGCGGGTCCAAGAATGTTGTCACGGGGTGAGCTCTGTACTCAAGTTGTTCAGGTACCAACTTAACCAAGGGAAGATTCTACAGGCATCTTAACCAACTGCTGATCTTCTGATTTTTGTTTTGTAATAATTAGGTGGTAGGAAAGAAGATCGCAGGGCCGGAGAGAAAGATCACTGAGAACCGTGAGAATAAGGATAATGTTTTCCATCGTGCTATTCGGTCTATGACAGCCATACAAATGGATGCATAAACAAGGCCAGGACAATGGACGTGCTGTAGACAGCTAATGATACTGGGAGGAGAATTAGCTTCCTCATTGTTTGTCCGATGCAGAGCGGTCAGTCCTGAGAGCTCATGCATACAAAGAACAAAGATGACTCACCACTTTGTATTTATATGTATTTGTGCATATACATATATTTGTACATATATGTAATAATAATAATAATATCATCATCATCATCATCAAAGAAAAAGAGGCTATCAACTTGGGAAGGGGGAGAATGGGAGGGGTTTGACAGAGGAAGCTGGGAGGGGCTGGAGAAAAAAAATGGGAGCGGAGAAAGTCATATATAATTCTATTTCAATTAAAAACACATCTTTAAAGTTCCCCAAAATGGTCTCAAGGTAATTAGGGGCACGTGAGTTTCTATAGTTAAGGCTAAAATAGCTTGTCCTGGACAAGCCCCTGCCCTATCCATGGGGAGAGGCAGGGAACAAAGATGGTTTTACATTGAGCATATGGAAAGTCAGGCACATGCACATGGGTGAAGCAGTCACTCTTCCTATATCATCTGACAGTGGGTAGGAGGTGTTAGGGTGATCCCTAAATGAGTGCCCCAATGCCTGTCCCCAAAGGGAGTCTTGTGCCACACAGTCAAACCAAGGCCATGGCATCTCTCCCCGTAAGTAGCCCCAGCCCTCACAGGTAGGGGAAGGCACAGTAAGGAACAGTGGCTTTCCAAGCCCTGGTCTGAGACACGGTCCTGATGTGACTCCTCCCAAACTCCAGGTGCTGCAAGTCCATGTTTAAGGGTGTGCCTTGTAGCTACAGTTGGGAGACTGGGCTGCAAAGCAGTGATGCAAAGCAGGCACGTGACCTGGAGTTCATGTGTGTGTGTGTGTGTGTGTGTGTGTGTGTGTGTGTGTGTGTTGCATCTCTTCCTTATCCACACATGTGGTTTGTATCAGTTTCCTGACATGTAAAATGAGACTCGCAGGTGTGACACGAGGACCCCCTGGCCTCCAGTGACTGAAGCTTTGGAAAGCACAGAACGCAGGAGCTTGCGGTGCCCCTAGGAAGCTCAGTGTGTGATAACTCTGGTATTGTTCAGTGCAAAAGGTGTACGTGTGTACGCTCAGGTACCTATCCATGCACCTCCAAGATCTGTAGTCTCTGTGCCTACGAGTCGAAGAGGATGAAGAGGAAG
The DNA here is from genome assembly GCA_907169655.1 of Acomys percivali. NCBI lineage: Eukaryota > Metazoa > Chordata > Mammalia > Rodentia > Muridae > Acomys > Acomys percivali. Next base: position 47,554,633 of record OU015750.1, read on the forward strand.
AGAGGAGCAGATAAGAACTTGAGAGAAGTAGAGCAGAAGTGAGGGCTGCATGGAGGTAAGAAAGAAAGAAGGGAAAAAATACAAAAGATCTTAGCATATGGGTTTTCCCTCTAAACTGGGGCGCCCATCCTCCTGGGTGGGTAAGACTCCATCTACCTCTTACTTCAGCTCACCCTCCGGTCCCCTCCCTCTCTGGATTGCACAGGGATGAAAGCAGAGGACCCCTGCTGCACAGGGCTTGAGATGAAGCCTGTCAGCCAGCATCAGAGCTGAAAATTACAGCTGATTAAAGGAATAATAATAAAAAAAAAACCTCCAGCATCATTCGCTGTTCTTGAAATTGACAAGCGAAGGTGCTACCCCTTTAAACGCCTGATAGGTCTCTCATCTCTGAGAGGAGCTTTTCCTGGGACCCTGTTTATAACCCCGAGAAGGAGAAAGGAATGAACTCACAACCTTTTATGAAGCTTTCGACGCTTTGTTTTCTTTTTGCAGCGTTTTTTTTCCCCCCATCTTAAAAACAAAACAAAACAACAGGAAGCTTTGGTAGAGCATAAACAGCATATTTTCCTAACAGAGCAAAGCTTCCAAAGCCGAGAAAACAGGTAGCTGTGAGTCCCCAAGCCTGCAGCTTATTTTGGGGGGACAGGGAGTGGTCAGATTAAAAAGGCTGCAGAGCTCCGCTTTGCTTTCTGAAGGAGCCCAGGAAGTGATCTCCTTCCCAGTGCAAATAAAGGAGCGCTTCATGCTAACCGACAGCCACACTAATATAACGCCCTCTAAAATGCCTTACAAGAACCATAGTCTCAGCCATTAAGCTCAGGGATGCGGTAGAAGCGCAGTAACACCGGCCTCATGGAGCTGGGTTGTGGGGACGCAAATCTTCCTACTATTTGCTGAATTTTCTGTTTGCTGCTTTTTATGGGAACACACATTTTTTTTATTCTTTTATGGATGTTAAAACATTTATAACTGTACAAGGTCAACGCAGAAAGCTTTTGCATCGAAACTGAAATTGTTCAAGCAGCCACAAGGGATGGATCAAGCCTAGGAGAAGCCAAAGTGAGCATTGTAAAAGTGCGGTCACCATATCAAGGATGCTTCTAGAAAAACCAGTGGTCCAGAAGCACAAAGCCAACGATACAGAAAAGTGTCACGGGGTCATATATGGTAATGAATAAAAATTACTGTTAAAAGATGAGGGCTCTGTTGGCAATGCTTTTCTTGGAATGTCAGAGGATCAGCTTACCATCCCTCCATAAAGGTTGTGTCTGGTCAATCTTTCACACTGTTCTACAAGATATGAGGCTGGGATATTTGCAGATACCTAAGAGAAAACCGATAGCCCCAGGGGAGTTGACTAGCAGGTTGTGAGCTGAGGTGGAGAGAGAAGAGCAGTCTAGATGGGTGTACCAGCTTCCTATAGCCAACGTGCAGGAAGAGGGCTCTTGAGCGGCCAGGTGCTTCCGTTCTTGAATTCCCCCATTTCCTAGTTGTGCGACGGTGGACAATCCATTATCCATCCTATGCTTAATAATTTCCTCTGTATCGTGGGGTTCCGCAGGTCTGCCCTGTTGCCTAGTTGAAGCAAATAGTGCTATTTGGATGTTAGATTTTTGTCCTGTTTATCCAGCAGGAGAAACAAGTGAATTCCTATGGTGAATATTGATTCAAGAGACAAAAGGCCAACATTAGAACAGTTGTGTATTTAGCGAGTTTGTTAATGCACCTCTCTCTGTCTCTCGCAAAAGGCGAGCTATATATACCAGCCCTGTTGCTTTACTGACGGTGGAAAAAAGAACTGCTCATGAAACGCCTTGAGAAATATCAGATGCACAGTGTCGCACATTCCATGATGTAAGAGAGGCGCTTCAGGAAGGTGGCCTTTTATCTGAATATGATAGCTCCATGCTCTTCAAAGGTCGGTTTCCATCAAGCACACACATGAACGTTTAATACTTTCCTTTGACCCACGTGGAGAGTCAGAACGTTCTTATTCATTCACAGATGTCCCCTTTAAAATGGCACATTGTCCGGCAGTCATCCCTCTGTCATTAGTCACTGCCGTCAAGGCAATGCCTAGACTGCATCAGCAGGTCCCCTAAAAAGGTTGAAGTGATTTACATCTATGTGAGTGGACGTGATGAGTCTGTTTCCGTCTACTAGTGCAGTCAGCTCAGTAGGAGGGCTGGCCTAGTGACTGGGTCTTCTACCGGGAATCAAAATCCAGAGCCCCTTGAATCACAAAGTGTCTGTGCCCTTAAGAGGAGTCTAGTCTAATTGGATACAGGGACCCAGGTGAAAGAAAAATGAAACATCCTTATCATGGATCCAAGAGAGGATTTTGTTTGTTTGTTTGTTTACTACAAAGCACTTTCAGAAGGATGGATTTGCTTTAGTACCTGGGGCAGTCACCGGCCGACCTCTAAGCCTGCTAGCCTCTATACCTGTTGCACGGCTATACCTAAGGGCTTGAGGAACACAATTTATGCCCAACAGTTTTCCTCTTTTGACTTTGGTTTTAATATCACATCATGATTCAAAGCTTGGAGCACCATAAATTTCCTCCAAATGTGTAGTAATTCCTAGGTGCAGTCCAAAGTTATGATTCATTTATACCGGAGTGACAGCATAATACCTAGGTGTCAGAATCCATTAAAACTGTTCAATGTCTTCAGTTTATTTTTAGAACCAATTGAGACTTAACTGATGGTGAAAAATATACAGTCAAGTGTGTTTACTTCACCTTTACAAAGAATCCGTTATAGTCCCAATTAATTTGTTATTCCTGTCACAACAGGTACGAGAAACTTCAAAACTGTCATTATTGTTTCTGGCTTTCCAGGCTTTGTATTTATTTTTTAACCCTTTCAGGGGCATCTGTCTATTATGAGCTAAGGATCTCTCTCTCTGTCTCTCTTACACACACACACACACACACACACACACACACACACACACACACGAGAGAGAGAGAGAGAGAGAGAGAGAGAGAGAGAGAGAGAGAGAGAAGGAAGGGAGAGAGAAATAGCATTTTAAATATAGGACAGCCTGCTGTTCTCATTTGTTTAAAACAGGAGTGTATATATTCAAGCAACATAACCTCACATATATTCTGCACTTAAAACATGTTTTTCTTGCACCCAGTATAACATATTCTCCCTTACATCACCCATTTCTTCCAGCACATGTGAAGGCTTGATGGCTGTCACCACTGAAATATTTACCTGAGCGATAAACAAAATTTTCTCTTATTGTTTCTGAGCACTTACTATGTGCATCTTCTAGTGGGAAAGTCTGCCGTACACAGAAAGGAGTGCCTGTTAGGTCTTTCAGCAAAAATCACATGACCCTCTGAAGGCATGGAGTCTTGGTCTTAGGGAAGGTTTTTTTTTCGCTGCAATCATAAAATATAACGCATATACAATGGCAGTCTATGAGAAGCGCGCACACCGCCAGGAGAAGTGACTGGGAGATGACTTCATTTCTGGGAGTCATATTTATAGCCCAGTCAATAATAATAAGAATTAAGATAGGTCTCAACCTAGGCAAGGCACATGAGAGGACAGTCCACCTCTGTCCCGCTACTATGCAGAGTGGTAGAAGCAATCCTGACATTGCAAACTGTGGTGGTCACTTCTGACATGGCACATAGCTGGGGTGAAGGATGCTGTGAGACCTCAGGGAGGGCCTCGCTTTTACTTCTCATTTGGATTCGAACATAGCTCTGTGCCCTTGAATTGGCATTAAAATCGTTCTGGGTCTCAGACTTTGCTTAAAAAATATGGGAATGGTAGTGGTATTTATTTCCCAAGCCCCAGGTGTGTGGTAAGAGTGAAATGAATGCAGGGCATCAGATGCAGTGAGCACAGTTCCGGGCACATGACAAGTCTGCATGTCAGTTCTTAGTGCAACAGTTGTCAAGAACACAACACAAAGAATGGAAGCTGAGGTGAAAGGTCTGCCGACTGTGAAGGATTCATTGGGCTCAAAGGAAGCCAGTGGCTTCAGCTCTAAAAACAAGCCAAACACTGGAGGAGTCTTTTAGGATGAAAACAAAGAATACATAGCGAAAGGGTATGTAGGCCTGACCTAGCCCCATGCTTGACTCGAACTCGGACTTTAAGTATCTTTGCTGAAATCCAGCACCAATTGTTCCCAGTCTTCAACCTCCTGATTCAAAAATCTGTCTTTCCTATCATCGTCTTTCAGAAGCACAGATCTTTTCCTGTTGTTCTGGGCATAGGACTCGGCACATCCCAGCAGTAACCACAGCAGTGCTCTTCAGAAGAGCACAGAAAACTGTTCCTATTCTGGGATTCGGCCTCTTCCCATATGAGATGCTCATCCCACCATGCTACGGCTTCCAGTCACCTCCAGCCCTGGCTGTACCCCATGTACGGAGTAGCTTCTAATGTCTTGATGCCCTCTCTGCAATGGTCTGTGTAGCCATTCTTATAGAAATCCCTGGCCAAATGACCTGTATTGCCCAAGATGCATTCTGAGTACAATGTCTTTTCTGATGGTCTGTGTGACCTGCAGACAAGACCCTCCCGGTCACTGTCCAAGCTCCCTAGTATTACTTTGCTTTGTGATCTTTTGCATATGATACACTAGGTCCATTCTCTGTCTCTGTCTCTGTCTCTGTCTCTGTCTCTGTCTCTGTCTCTCTCTCTCTGTCTCTCTCTCTCTCTCTCTCTCTCTCTCATGCTTTGGGAGCAGGGCAATGTCAGAATGCCTGATAAAGAGTACAGTGCCCCCAACATCGCTTTATTATTTTGAAGCAAAGCTGGCTACATGGCATTAAGAACAAACGAGGCTGTGCATTTGAACCGAGCTTTCAATTGTGGAGAGAGAGGGTGTAAGCACCAAATATTTCTAATATAGCTCTCCTAATCATGGGTGTCAAGGCTCATTAGTTGTTTAGAGTCCCTGGGGGGACTTGACACAGCCAAGACTTACTCTACAAGGATCAGGGAAAATATAAGCAATGCTTTCAGCATAGCATACTCTCCATTCACAGGAATGAAGTCATCATTTAGGCTGTGCAGCCTAAGAAAGGATGCTAAAATGTTGAGCCTCAGTTTCTTTTTCTATAAAATGGGACTATTTGGAATACCTTTTTCATTGGATTGAAAGGATTAAACTATTGTGTGTGTGTATGTGTGTGTGTGTGTATGTGTGTGTGTGCGCGCGCGATTGCATATGTGCATGCATGTTTGCTCATGCAATCAAAGCTTTATGATGCTAGCATATTATAAGTGCTGTGTCTTAATTGTGTCTCACCACAATTTCAAAGCCCTAACCCCCAGTGTTGGCTGATGTTGGAGATAGGCCTACTGCAAAGTAAGTAAGGTGAAGTGAGGTACCAAGGCTGAGGGCGTGAGCAGACTGGGTTAGTGGCCTTTTAGAGACACTAGTAAAAGTGTCAAGCCATGAGGACCTGAGTTCAGTCCCCAGGAGCCACACAAAAAGTGTTGAGTGTGGCCGCACACACATGGAATCACAGTGCTGCGGAGGCAGACAGGTGGGTTCCCTACAGCATCATTGCTGAATGTCCAGAACAGTGAGAAGCCCTGGCTCAAAAAACAAGACGAAGCTGGGAGTGGTGGCAAGCGTCTTTAGTTCCAGCACTCAAGAGGCAGGGACAGGGTTCGAGGCCAGCCTGGTCTACAAAGTTACAGGATAGCCAGGGCTACACAGGGAAACCCTGTCTTGAAAAACCAAACCAAACAACCCAACAACAACAAAACAATCAAAGTGAGTAGCATGTGAGGAACAGCTGCTAAGCATGTCCTCCAGCCTCCACAAACACCTGGTCACACAAACACCTGCACAACTGTGTGTGTGTGTGCTTGCACACGTGTACACGCATGCAGGTACACACATGCACATGTGCATTCAAACACACATACACACATGCATGGAAACTCCATCAAGTTTACACTCTTCCCCCTTTTCCTTCCTTCCTTCCCTTCTCTCCTTCCTTCCTTCCTTCCTTCCATCCTTCCCTTCCCTCCTTCCTTCCTTCCTTCCTTCCCTTCTCTCCTTCCTTCCTTCCTTC
>OU015750.1:47570587-47583158 GCA_907169655.1 Acomys percivali
TGTGTGTGTGTGTGTGTGTGTGTGTGTGTGTGTGTGTGTGTGTGTGTAACTTCTTTTCTGTAGTACTGGCTATTGAAACAAAGGCCTCTCACATTGAGTTTTTCTTTTTCCTTTTTGAGAAAAAGGTCATTCTCTGCTGCCAAATCTGCTTTAATTCACTCTCTGTAGCCGAGGCAAGCCTTGAACTTGTGATCCCCCTCCTCCTGGCTGGCTGGGATTCCAGGCCTATACCGCCAGGTTGGGCTACAAGTTTGCTTTTGAATTAGAAATAACTTTTTGTTTTTCTTAAGACACAATTATTTGGTGTTTGTTAAAGTGGCTGAGCCAGGAGCCCCAACTATTTGCTAGGGATTCTGGGAAGTACCATCTTCTCTTCTGAGTGCCAGTGTACCTGGGTTACAAATGCATTTAATTAAAGAGAAAGAAGAGAATATTCGACAGGGACAGGAATGGTCAGCCGCATCCTTGTAGTGTGTCTCTCCACACTTTTTCATACTCATAAAAAGACACAAATACAGATGTACAATTACCTTGAGAGTTGTAAACAAACATCACCATGAACAAGCTGAACAGAAAGAAAATAAAAAAAAAGGAAGAACTAAAGAGCTAAAATCAGCTGAAAGGAAAGCTTCCATAAGATGTGGCTGAGGCAAGCCTAGAGAGCATTTTTCATTTTCTTAAGTCGTGATGATTAACCTAAGAGGACCCAGCCCATTGTGGGCGGTGCCATCCCTGGGCTGGTGGTCCTGGGTTCTATAAGAAAGCAGGCTGAGCAAACCATGGCTTAGCAAGCCAGTGAGCAGCACCCCTCCATGGCCTCTGCATCAGCTCTCGCCTCCAGGTTTCTGCTCTGTATGAGTTCCTGTCATGACTTCCCTCAGTGACAAGGAAGTGTAAGCCAAATACACCGTCTCCTTCACAAGCTGCTTCGGTCATGGTGTTTCATCACAGCAATAGTAGCCCTAACTAAGACAACTAACAGATTTTTTAACTTCTAAAAACAGAACCACTTAATTCTAAAACTTGAAGACTGTCCTAGCCAAGTTATAAAATGATTGACAGCAGTTGATGGGATCCTTGGCTTTCCTTTCACAGATGAGAAAACCTAGGCCCACAGTCTATGCAGAGTAAACCCGTAAAGAGACTAAATAGATACCAACCCATGGGACTCCCAGGTCACTGTTCTTTCTTTTATTGTATAACACAGGATATTTCCAAGTAAGAGACGCCAAGAATCCTGGAACCTGGCAAAAACAAAGTAGAGGTTGTCTGGTTCTTGACGGCCATTGGGTTGGTATGAGTTACCCAAATGGTTTACTCAAAAAAGGCAGGAAACAGGTGAGTTCTTCTTTGAATCCAGATGTGTTAGTTGTTTTAGGGACCTTCTCCATATGACACTTGGCATTGCTTTAATTAACTTGTTTTGTGACTTAGATATGTGACGAATTTCAAAACACTAGATATCTTTATTTATTTATTTTTGACTTGTCGCTTACCAAGCTCTAAAACAAGGATTTTCTTTTCCTTTACTAATAAATAAATTCTTAAATGTGAGTTTATAGACAAAGTTGGAGACTTAGAAGGTATGGCAAATGACATTCTTCCCCAGGATGTAGCTGAGTGAATTTGCCTGGTACTCCTCTCCACGCCCCTAGATCTAACCCAGATCCCACATGCGGTGCCTTGTCTTGTCACCTCTGCTGGAACTTCTGCCGACCTCCAGGCTTCTGCCAGGGTTCTCACAGCCTACCCTCAACCTACAGGCCCCTTCCATGCTACGTCCACCTTGTTCGCTGAATCAGGCTTTGCAGATCCTTCTCCAGGGCTTAACTGGATGACTCCACCTTCTCTCTCCTCTACACACTGTCCCTAATCTCCCATATTTATCCCATGCACTACATCCAATGCCTTGGTCTAGTCTGGCCAGTCCTACTTGCACTATCCCTTGACCAGTAGGCAAGAGAGGGAGACCATGCCTGGTACTGGTGCTGGAGACCTAGGCCAATTACTCAGAGCTAGTGACGTCATGGATCTTGATGAAGAACCCACAACCACCACTTGACTAGCCCGGCTTAACTTGTAACTCCTTGCTACATGTGCGTCCTTTCCTACAATTAAGTGTAGTTCTTACTCCTCATTAAAGAAACCTTTCTTTGCAACAGACAGAGGCCATTACAGAGAACACGAGATCTGTGCTGCTCGGTCCCCACCAATACATCCACCAGGCAACGCCTGCCCGTGAGGCTCAGGGATCATAGTGAAGAGGGGATAGTGAGGTTGTAAGAGCCAGAAGATGGGGCAGAGACGAGGGAGCAGTGGTTGCTGTGAGAGTCTGTCTCCTAGAAATGTCAGTGGAGCTAAATCTGTGAAGTTTCATCAACATGGCTGCCAAGACTAGACTTGAACAAGAATGACACCAACAGACATAGCTAACATAGAAGGACTCAACCCTAGACAAAGAACTCTAGGCAACTAAGAGATGCTGAGAGGACAAGAAATAGTCTTCTCCAGGGAAGAGTCCCCTAATTGATGTCCTGAAATCATATACAAGCAATATCTAGACTGAGTAGGTTGTGTTTATATATTTAGGAATATTCATATATATCTGAATACTTAAAGAAAAAAAAGGCTGTGTACGGTATTTGAGACACTGCAAGCAGTTAGACAGGATGGCTGGGGAAAAGAAAAAGGAATGTAAGAAATGATATAATTGTATTATAATTTCAAAAAAAAAATTATAAAAATTGACAAAACAAACTGCCTTCCTTCATCGAAGAGGCGTCACTTTACAGGGGGCAATGGTGAATACAGAGATGTGCAGCTGGCCAAGACACAGAGAATAAGTGACTTTGGTGTGCATAGCCCTAAACAGGACAGCTATACCAACCCACGTCCCCAAAGGTCCAGGAACAGTGCCTTCTGGACCAGAGGTCATTGTTCTCAAGAACGCTCTGCAGCTGTAATGATGATCTGTGCAGGACCTGAACGTGAGTGACCCATCACCATCCCATCATGCATAGGGAAGAACTTATGAGGGTCTGTCGGGGGGGGGGGGGGGGGAGAGAGAGAGAGAGAGAGAGAGAGAGAGAGAGAGAGAGAGAGAGAGAGAGAGAGAAGAGATGAAAATGTCCCAGATCCCATCTATACACACAATAAATTGTCAAAGAATAAAATGAACAGTCTTACAGAAGGAAGAGGATTAACAAGATGTTGTTTTAAGCACTCAACAAAGCACACTACTTACAGTAGGCAGTAACTTAGGGTCATAATTATTTTTGAGATTTATTTATTTGTATTTTATGTGTGTATAGGTGTTTTGTGTACCACATGTGTACCAGTGCCTGCAGCGGGAAGAAAAGGGCATTGAATCCCTTTGAACCTCAATGTGGGTACTAGAAATTAAACCCAGGTCCTCTGGAAAAGCAGCAAGTGTTTTTAACCATGAACCCAACTCTCCAGCTGTAGGATGAAATTTTTTTGTTTTGTTTTCTTATTTACTTATTTATTTATTTAAACTTTAAAGTCTAATCCCAGCCCCTCCCTCTTCTCCTCCCAGTCCCACCATCACATGCTCCTCAGTCACCCTTCTCCTCTTTCTTAGAGAACCGGAGGCCCCCAAGGGATACCAATTCACCTTGGCATCTCAAGTCCCAGCAGGACTAAACGCATCCCCTCCTACTGAGGCCAGACAAGGCAGCCCGGCTAGGGGAAGGGATCAGGCAACATAGTCAAAGATGGGTTCTACTCCCACTCTTAGGGTACCTACACGATGACCAAGCTGCACGTGGGCTACCTATGTGTAGAGGTTCTAGGTCCAGCCCATGTACGCTCTTTGGTTGGAGGTTCAGTCTTTGTGAGTCCCCATGGACTCAGGTTAGCTTACTCTGTAGGTTTTCTTGTGATGTCCTTGAACCCTCCAACTTCCTCTATCTTTCCTCCCACTCTTCCACAAAACTCCCTGAGCTTGGGCCTACTGTTTGGCTGTGGGTCTCTGCATCTGTTTCCATCAGCCCCTAAGAAGACAGTTATGCTAGGCTCCTTTCTGTAAGCATAGCAGAGTATACTTAATAGTGTCAAAGGTTGACCTCTCCCATGGGGTGGATCTCAAGTTGGGCCAGTCATTGCTTTGCCATTCCCTCAATCTCTCTATACTTCTTGTAGGTGAGACAAACTTGGGGCTGAAGGTTTTATGGGTAGGTTGGTGTCCCTCTCCCTCCACTGGAAGTCCCACTGGCGACAGGAGATAGCAGCTTCAGGTTCCATAACCCTGCTGCTAGAAGTCCCAGCTAGGGTCACCCTTATGAACACCCTTATGAGCCTCCCCTGTCCCAATGATACACCCCCCTAAACACACACCGATTTCCATTCTTTCTCTAGGTCCTCTCTCCCCCCCCGACTCCTCTGCTCTCCCCACACCTGATCCCCACCTCCTCTCTCACCCAGTTCCCTTGTTCTATCTACTTCAGATGTCTGTTTTATTTCCTCTTGGTTCCTCCTTGGCGTCTTTGGGTCTGTGGATTGTAGCATAGTCATCCTGTTTATGGCTAACACCCACTTATAAGTGAGTACGTACCAGGTGTGTCTTTTTGGGTCCGGGTTGTTGGGGGGTGGTGGTGGTCTGATGTATTTTTTATGCTAATTACTGCTTGCTGTCTCTGACCCACCTTTTGCTTAATAAAAAGCCATCCCACCTGGGCAAGGCAGAGGAGATAGGTGGGGCTAGGAGAGAGAGGAATTCTGGGAAGAAGAGAGATCACCAGAAGGAGAAAGGAGAGAGACCTGAAGTGAAGAGAGGAAGGCCGCCATGGGTTAGATGGAGGAGAAGCACATGGCCTGCAAGGATGGAGAATCCGGCCCAGATGAAGAACATTAGCATGTATATGGGATTATGAATGGGAGGTAGCTTGATAGAAGTTATTAGAAGCAGATGGCACGTGATTGGGGCAGGGATCCCATGCCTGCCCCACTATGGGAGGTAGTTTAGATGATTGGTATCTGCCCTACCCCACGTTAACTAAGGCTATTGTAAAATATAACAAGTATCTGTGTCTTGATTGATTGCTAGCCAAGCCTACAGATAATACAGATAATTTAAAAACAATACTGGATTACCTCACTCAGGATGATATTTTCTAGTTCCATCCATTTGCCTACAAATTACATGATGTCTTTGTTTTTAATAGCTGAGTAGTATTTCACTGTGTAAGTGTAGCATTTTTTCTTCATCCATTCTTCAGTTGAGGGGCATCTAGGTTGTTTCTAGTTTCTGGCTATTATGAATAAAGCTGCTATGTACATAACTGAGCAAGTGTCCTTGTGGTAAGGTGGAGCAGCTTTTGCGTGTATGTCCAGGAGTGGTATAGCTGGGTCTTGAGGTAGCCCTATTCCCAATTTTCTGAGAAAGCACCAGATTAATTTCCAAAGTGGGGGTAAAAGTTTGCATTCCCACCAGCAATGGAAGGGTGTTCCCCTTTCTCTACATCCTTGCCAGCATGTGCTGCTACTTGAATTTTCGATCTTAGCCATTCTGACAGGTCTTAGATGGAATCTCAGAGTCATTTTGGTTTGTATTTCCCTGATGACTAAGGACAATGAATATTTCTTTAAGTGCTTCTTGGCCATTGGAGATTCCTCTGTTGAGAATTATCTGTTTAGCTAACTTTTAATTGGGTTGTTTGGTTTGTTGGCGTTTAATTTATTGAACTCTGTATATTTTGGATATTAGCCCTCTGTCTGTCAGATATAGGGTTGGTGATGATCTTTTCCTATTCTGAAGACTGCTGCTTGTCCTGTTGGCAGTGTCCTTTGCCTTGTAGAAACTTTTCAGTTTCATGAGGTCCCACTTATTGATTGTTGATCTTAGTGCCTGAGTTGTTGGTGTTCTGTTTAGGAACTTGTCTCCTGTGCCAATGAGTCCAAGGCTCTTCCCCACTTTTTCTTCTATTAGACTTAGTGTTTCCAGTTTTTACTTTGAGGTCTTTGATTCACTTTGACTTGAGTTTTGTGCAGGGTGATAGATGTGGATCTATTTGCATTTTTCTACACATAGACATCCAGTTAGACCAGCACCATTTGCATGGTTTTGGCTTCTTCATCAAAAATCAGGTGCCCGTGGATCTGTGGGTCTATTTCTGGGTCTTTGAATCAATCCCATTGGCAAACCAGTCTGTTCTTATGCCAATATCACGTGGGTTTATTACTATAGCTCTGTAGTACAGCTTGAAATCAGGGATGATGATACCTCCAGAAGTTCTTTTTTTTTATATTTTAATTCATTCATTATGTTTAATTATTTATTTTATTTCATTTTCTCCTGCATGTGTGCCTGTGTGAGAGTGTCAGATGGAGTTACAGACAGTTGTGAGCTGCCATATGGGTGCTGGGAATTGAACCCGGGTCCTCTGGAAGAGCAGTCAGTGCTCTTAACTGCTGAGCCATCTCTTCAGCCCCAGAGTTCTTTCATTGTACAGAATTGTTTTAGCTATTCTGAGTTTTCTATTTTTCCATGTGAAGTTAAGGATTGCTCTATCAAAGTCTGTAAAAAAAATCGTGTTGGTATTTTGGTGGCCATTTTTACTATGTCACTCCCTCTGATCCACGAGCATGGGACATCTTTCCGTCTCCTGATATCTTCTTCAATTTCTTTCTTCAAAGACTTGAAGTTCTTGTCATTAAAGTTTTTCACTTGCTTGGTTGCAGTTACACCAAGATATTTTATATTATCTGTGGCTGTTGTGAAGAGTGTTGTTTTGCCAATTTCTTTCTCAGCCCATTTATCATTTGCATACAGGAGGGCTACTGACTTTTTAAAAGTTAATTTTATATCCTGGATCATATTTTTTTAAAGCACAGCTTCCTAAACATCTCTCAAGTTCTATTCTGTTCTCCGTAGATTTTCAGACTTTGGAAAATGGTTACCATAATACTCTTTTGTTCAGCCATGGAAACCTAAGCAAGGAAAAGGAAGGATTTATTTAAGGTTAAAATATATGTATTAGGGCTGGACATGGTTGTTCCTGTCTGTGATCTCTGGACTTGGAGGTAGAGGCAAGAGAATCACAAGTTTAAAGTCATGTTTTGCTATTTCTAGGCCAGTCTGGGTTACATGAGACCTTCTCAAACATACACACACACACACACACACACACACACACACACACACACACACACACGTATGTGTATATGTACATACATATTTGTGTGTGTATATGTGAGAAGATACAAATCATTTGCATCTACCCAAATGCATTTCCTGTCGTCATTTTAATTGAGTTACTGTTGACTGTTGTGCTGCTGCATTAGGTGCACTTGAACTCTGCATTCTCTTGCTGATGGAGTCGCCTCTCACTTTCCTACCACTTTATGACATTGGAAAAAGTTTTGCAGAAATTCCTTGGTGTTTTTGTGAATCATCAAATATATAAGAATTATTTGTAATCAAAATCAAAATATGTGCTAAATATTGACTTTCTCTAAGTTTTTCCTCATATAAGTTTCCCTCCCCCATCTTTGGATGCCAAGAATTTCACCCATGTATGTAAGTTTATACTTAATGGAGGTTGAGCTGTCCCAAAAGTTCTCTTTATTATTTCTCCTATTCTAGAAAGTGGAGCTGGTTATACTAATGCCAAATCAGTATCATGTAGTCTACAGAATTTAAAAAAAAAAAAAAAAGACCTGATTTAAGGTTTTTCTTATTTTCTTTATGATGCAATTGGCTTCTTAATAACAGAGGAAGCTGGGGGCACAGAGCTGTACTTGGTAGCCCTTCAAGATCTCAAAGAACACGTGTAGTTAATGGCTTTGTACCCTTCTGCTTTCACTCACACACATACCTGTGGACAGAGCACACATTGAAGCTGAGTACCCAACAGCACGGCCAATTTACAGCAAGTGATAAGGGCATGGCTTACAGCTAGAAGCAGGTCATTTTTCAGTGCCAAGGGAAAAGTGTTTAGTAGGTATTTTATAGGCTATATATCGAGTACACCACAAGACATCTGTAGTTGCTCATACTAAAAGTCCTCTGCTAGAGATGAGTCAACACCCCGAGTTCTGTGAGTGTGGGAATATGTGTGTGTGTGAGCATATCACTATGGGCACTGGGGGCCTAGGCAGCCTTCTTTAAGAGCTTTACAGGGAAACAGTTTGGCTGATCGGTTCTGCCCTCTTCCCAGTGAGACATCCAGGTGAGCTCCAGATGAGGTGGACTGGGCGCTGAGTTCCGGGCTCTAACACACTCCTCCTGGTGGTCTGAATTTGTCCTGGATCCCAGCCATCTGGCCTCAAGTTCCTTCCGCTGCAAGCTAAACTAGAGTGTTCGGCGATGAGAATGAAGGTGAGCTGGTCTTTGAACGCCTTGTTGGCACTGGGAGGTCAAAGGTGGCCTGGCCACTCCCTCACCAAAGGACAGCTGCAGGAAGAGAAACTCTGCCCCTTGCTTGACAATATCACTGTCCACACAGTTCACAGTTGTTTCTCTTTCTTTTTTTATTCATTGGATTAAACATTTTAAATTTTTACATATATATTTATATTATCACACATATATACAATAAACTACCTATATCAAGAAGAACCATGAGACAATCAGGAATTATATAAATGTTACATTCTTAGTGTTTTGGCTATTTGTATTTGACAGCCTTGAAGAAAACATCTTTCCTATCTTGGTGCGTCTAAAATTCTGAAAGTAAATCAACCTCCATCACATCTTATTATCAACTTAAAACATCTATCTAGACTTTAAAACATCTTAACAAATTAAGAACTAAACTTCATTGTAAAACTAAGCTAACTGGTCTTCAACTCTATCAGGGACTTGAGAAGGAATAAACTTGATACCTGGGAGTGCAGGTTAGTAGCTTTCCAAATGAGACGATGACAGAGAATTTGCTACCTGAATAGTCACCCAAAACTGTAATCCCAGCACTTGGGGAGGCAGAGGCAAGCGGGTCTCCATGAGTTCGAGGCCAGCCTGATTGAGAATAACTGGATTAAGAGATCCTTCTTACCCCAGCCATCAGTCCTAGACCCCTTCAACAGAATTCTCACGGTTGTTTCTTAAGCAGAGATGATGAGTCGTCCTACACAAGGTATTGACAAAGTCAAGTTTAAGAAAGTAAACTAAGCACTATAGCCTCTGTGTGTGCTGGAGACACGGTGTCCACAGATCACAGTGTCCACAGATCACGGTGTCCACAGATCACGAGAGGAGAAGGACCTTGGCTGAGGCAAGCCATTCTGTCACCATCTCCAGCAGGCCTCTGGGATGACAGCAGACCCAAAGAGGAATATGTCAGTTCGCTCCCTAGCCCACTTAGTGAGCCACCACATTGTAAAGCGGTCAACAGTTTCTGCGTTAATAAAATAAAAATTAAGTTTCCTGGGTGTATATGGTTTATCACAGTCAGTCCGCATTAATATTTCCTAATCATAGTGACCTCAGCCTGCCAGAATGCACAGGCCCCTAATCCTCACTGTAATGTTTTCTCATTAGCTACGCAGCTTTGCCACACCAGTGGCGGCAACCACACACTGCCCCAGGCACCACTGGAATTAATTACTTAGAAGAAACACTGCTGTTTCAAATTGTCATCTTGAATTTATCACTTGCCACTTAATGTAACTCATCTGACCGAATACCTTCATCGTGTCACCAGGGGCCTTGGCACAGGTTTCACCAGGGTAATAGCAGGGGTTCTGTAGGCCCTAATGTGGCCGAGGAGCCACATACACAGCTGCCGGAGGCCTGGTTAAAATCCTACCCTGGAGGGAAAGCATGCTAACAACGCCCCTAGCAAATTGCAGATTACCCAGATGTCGGGTTCTCTCTGAAGCTGGGAGTGATTCAAAGGTGGGCCTGCTCCATCTCATTTCTGTAGCTTGAAGGAGACAATCTTTCATTTCTTTGGATGGGACAGACCTCACCTTTTGCTCTGGCCCGGTAACAGTTCTGAACATAATGCAAATGACTATTCAAATATGGAAGGGAAAGTGGGTCTGGGAGGAGTTGTAGTGTTAGGTCTGGGGCTGCTTTTTCCTTATATATTTTCTGAAGGAATTGCTCGTTAAATTGCCTACACAAAGCAAGGCAGTTTCACCATTTGTTATGCTTCCTTGGGACTCAGATCAGGGCTGTAGGCTAAGGAGAACTCTGTGCTGTGCTTTTGTGGGGCTCCATGCTGCCGTGTGCTTGTGAGAATAATTCTTTACTAGTTCCTGAGAAAATGAACTTTCCATAGTAGAATTAATGAGCTGGTTACTTTCACCAAATCAGAGAAATTACTAATGAAAAACAAGCTTGGTGTAGTTCTAAACAATAGACCTCTCAAATCAAATCCCTCATTTGTGAAAACTATACATTTGAACCCACTGCCCTTACTACACTACTTTCACTTAAAAGTTAGTCTTTCGGTTCAGTTACAACTTTTATTTCAAAACAAGGCATGTACATATAGTAAGTGATTACTTCTAGGAGCTCTCGTGTGTAGTGGTATAATCCACACGGTAATAACCAGGCACGACCAGCCCCTAAGGAAATAAGGACTTTGATAGATTCACGTTATCAATGGCAGCCCCAGCATGTTTCATAGGCAAAAACATTTCCTTTGGTCACCAGGCTCTTCTCCATGCATAGTAAACTTTGGAAGATGTATAATGCAATATAAGCATTAATAGTTACACCATCGTGTTGTTTTAGAAAGACTATTTATAGAGAAAATACAAAATGCTTCCCCGAAGTCTACTTAGACTTAAGCCACCATAATCTTCCAGGTCATACAGCAGGAAATCTAATACCCCAGCTCAATAAACCTGTAGGAAACAAAGGTTTTATGTAGCATTAAGTGTCACAATATTAAAATGCCCATATTACTTTCAA
The DNA here is from genome assembly GCA_907169655.1 of Acomys percivali. NCBI lineage: Eukaryota > Metazoa > Chordata > Mammalia > Rodentia > Muridae > Acomys > Acomys percivali. The sequence goes on from OU015750.1 coordinate 47,581,470, forward strand.
TTGCTCTTATAAGCCTCTTTTTAACAATCCAGAAGTTTGAGAGCCATTATGAGCAGACTAGTGTGCTGTCTAGCATAGGACCGGAAAGGGAAATAAAATCCCCAAGCCCTTATGTGCTAGTCACTGGGCCTGATGCTGTTTTGGTGGTTTTACATAAGGGCTATTCCCTTTAACTGCCTTCCTGCCCCCTTCTTCCATCTTCTAGTGCTGTCTGGGGTATGTTTTGTCAGGATGACACAACACTGGAAGGAGTGTCAGAAGGCGGGGCTACAACGCCCAATCAGCTGTGTAACTCACCACTTTGCGGTTGGGATCCCTTTTGAGTGCCTGTGATGCTGTGTTTAAGATCAGCTGAGGGCGGGGTCTTTCAACACACCACCCTTAGCATCCCGAGATGGTCATTCCAACTGATGTTAGAGCAACAACATCTCCAAAAGCATGAGGAACTAAATACCAGGCAGTTGCTGTTTTGAGTTTTACAGAGTAGCTAACACTCTGTAGTTGGCTTATAAAGACCTAATGACAATTACACAAGTGGTGCTCACCTGGCTGAGGTCTCATAGCATCTCAGAAAGTTTTGACTTAATGGCCCCTAAATAGAGGGACTTCTAATTCTTTTACATCAGCCAACGCCTCAAACTTTCTCAAAGGCAAGTTCATGAAGTCCTTTGATGGAGGATCAGTGGTACAGAAGCACATCTTGAGGCCTTGAGAACAGTGCGGGTGCCTTTTGAACACAAGCCCGGGTACCGTCACCAGGGCTAGTGGCACCAAAACCACTGGGATGCCGTTTGCACCCATGATGGTGAAGGGGGTCGGGCTAAAAGTATTTCCAATAAACATGCAGCTTCTGAGGCTCCGTGAACTCCCAGACTACAGACACTTCCTGGTACTCACACATAAGGAGCTATAACGTGGTGTGTTTGGAAAGGCCTGGGCAGTTTCCTTTCAGCTTTGGTAGAAAGCCTTCCCTCACTGGGCAGAGAACTAAAGATGGCTGCCAAATACAGAGCCTTCAATAAGTCCTTGTGAGCTAGGGTTTCTCTCTTTCTCTCCTTCCTTTTCTCCCCAAGGCCCTTTCTTGCTTTTTTATTTATTTATTTTTTGAGACAGGCCTAATAACGCAGCCCCCCCCCCCCAAAGCTGACCTGAGACTATGTATCTCAAGGTAACAGGAACTTATGACAATCCCCCTGCCTCTGCATCACTGTGCTGGGATTGTAGGCCTGTGCTAGCACACCCAGTTCATGAACTAAATTTCTTTTCATCTACTTTCTCAGCTAACACTCAGGGTCCCACACCCTCATGAGCCCTCTTCAGGAAGGTCTCAGTGCAGAAATGCAAAAAAAAAAAAAAAAAAGTAATATATTTTAAATCCTGACTGTTAGCACTAAAAATATCCCAGTGCATGCTGGGAATCCATGCCATTTAGTACTGCTGTCTCGTGAAAAATCCAAGTCCTAAATGGTTCATCATAATGTTATCGGCAGATGCAGTTTTATATTTTTAAATTCCTCAGAGTTGCTGGAAAGAGTGGGGGCAGATAAAGAAAACACATAGATATGCCTATGTAGCCAGAACGACACCATAAAATCCAGTTACCTGGTAAAGTCGAGGAGCTCTCTGTGTCTGGATTGTTATGGAGAGAGAGAGAGAGAGAGAGAGAGAGAGAGAGAGAGAGAGAGAGAG
>OU015750.1:47585608-47605614 GCA_907169655.1 Acomys percivali
GTGTGTGTGTGTGTGTGTGTGTGTGTGTGTGTGTGTGTGTGTGTGTGTGTGTCCTTAGCCTTCTGAATTGATTCTACCTCTGTGGCTTCGGGGTGTTTTAACTGTTTTAACCACGAGTATAAAAAGTATAAAATAGAAAAGTGATTTGCCTTTGTCAAAAGCTGTAAACAGCGTTTTCATTGGTCCCCGTGAAGTGCAGAAAACAATGTCAGTTGGCGAGGCCACCACAATTACCCAGCCTTGGTTACAGCCTAGGGTGTACTAGTGAGTAGCCACCCACCCAGCATGGACATCTAGATCCAGAAACCCAAGGAAGGAAAGGGGCAGGAACAGAGGAACACCTGGGAGCTGGTGGTCTAGATGTAGGTAGCTCCGCTCCACATTGCCAGCCTGGTAGGTCACAGCATTAACCACCCCCCAACACACACACTGAAGTAAGCTTCCGGGATCTCGCACCTTTGAGTTCTGTGAGGCAATTCCACAGCATCAGAGCTCAGAAGCTTCCGAGAGTAGATCCCAGCACAGCCAAGGCAGGGCGACTTTTCTTGTCTCAAAATAGACTGAGGTAGGGAGAAATGTAAGGTCACTGCTTGCCTTCGCCTTTGCCTTGTCTTAACCCACTCCACAGTCAGGAGATATTTCAGAAACATTTGTTAGTTTGCTGGGAAAGGAACCTCAAATAGTCTTTTATACTTTACCACAAAGGCCAGGGATTCAATGTTAAAGAGAAGATGCAGGGAGTCTGTTCTGCCTTCTCATCATGAGCATTGTGGTGGTTGTGACATCTCCTGGGTTCTTCGCCCCTTTTTTGGCCATTGGCACTCATCTAAGTCTGGTTATGTTTGTAGAAAATGTCGGGGGATATAACTTGTTCTGGGCCCCGCAACTGTCCTGAGATGACCCCGGGCATGGATGTTTGAGTTGTCTGCCCACTGGTCAGATCTAGAGTTGTGCTTTGTGTAGTTTTCTCCTACAGGGCTCAAGACATTTGACTTCTTTGATGTGGTGATGTTTCATACGGTGAACTCAGTCTGAAGGAGGCGGTGGGGCTTCCGTGTGGGCTCTGAGGAAAATGCCAGATGACTAATAGGAAAGCTTAGCCTGAGAACTGACCACAGCATACTAAAAGTTGTGTCCTAGGGAAACCATGTTTGTTCTTTTAAATGTGGCAACTATTCAACCCAAGACAGCAGAGGAGGGACCTTCTCCCTCACACAAGGGAGCTTTGCTCAGTTCACACTGTGAGGTAAATGCATGTGGAATCTTGCCGATTCAAGCTAAATAGCTGCCTCATTAAGGTTATTTGGTATTTTACTTGAGTCCTGAATTTCTCAGAAAGCATGGGAGAGGGGAAAAGAACAGTCAGTTGCCTGGGGAAAAGGAGGTACCACCCTCCCACATGCCCTGGTTTGGACTTTTTTTCATCTGCTGTCCCATGGAAGGCACATTCCTACAAATATCTAATGGCGTGGCCAAGCATCTTCATACCTTTGAGTTTTCAATGTGGAGATGAAGCCATATGTGTGTCTTGAAAACCAAAAACCAAACCAAACCAAACCACACCAACCAACCAACCAACCAAAAACCTCCCAGTGAGTTAGCTAGAAAAGAAGTGCATGCTACTAGAAGACACGTGTGAAAAACTCACAGAAAGGCAGAAAGCTGCTCTCTAGTTACTGGATTAAGACAAGGAGTCCATCGCCACCACTTCATGGTTCTGGGGCTGCTAGCCAGAACATTTAGGCAAGAAAATGAGTTTCCAAACTAGAAAGGAGGAAGCCAAGGTATCTATTTGTGGAAAACATGGTTACAGAGCTATACAAAACCCTACAGACTTTACTCTCCCAAACCATTAGGACTAATGAATTCAGTAATGTTTCAGAATACAAAACCAAGATACAAATGCCAGCATGCCTGTATTTTTAGGTGACAGTAATGGACTATCAAGACATTAAGAAAGAAATCCCTTTTGCAATAGCTCAAAAAATTATGAACTACCACGGGAGATGCCAAGTCTATTCTTTACAGCTATTTAAAGAGCTTCTTTTGTCTCTATTCTCATAGAAACTGAGGACGCAGTCCTGTGCTGAGTATCTGCTGGCACACGTGGTATACAGGTCAGCCTTTGTGTGATAGAGATGGGTAGTCAGAAGCCGGGATAGTGGCTCTCATGCTTTTAGAATCTCTTTCAGGAGGCAGACCCTGTTGGCATGTCGACTTCAGCAGGTCTGGGGTAGGGCGGAGAATTGAACATCTGCCTGTCTCCAAGTTCCCAGATGAGCTTAGGGACCTCACTGGGAAGCTGCGGAGGGAGGTCAGGCTGCTATAACAAAAGACCCCTAAATCTCAAGGGCTTACAGTCCCATCTTCCATTTGTCTCTCATGTCTGCTAGTTGGTCAGCTACAGTTCTCCTCCATATCATTTCTCAACAGACCCCAGCATGACTGATAGGCCTGTCACTCAAACCCTGTCTGTCTCAGGGCAAGAGGGGAAAAGGACTATGGGAGGTTACCACTTGGCTGTTAAGGCTCTGACTTGCATTTCATTGGCTATAGCAGATCACGCAGACTTAATATTGGTATGCAATCAGAAGGCAATGCTTTTCGTGATTAATTATATAGCCTCCACCTCGTTCAGAGTAAATGGGCTCCAGATTTTGACTAAACATCTAGATACACAGAATAAAGACTCATTTCCCAAACTCTCCTGTAGCTAGGCATGGCCATGTGAATATATTCTGGTAATGAAATGAAAGGACTGCACACTCGCACCATTTCTCTCTCACTTAAAAAAACAAAAACACCTTTAATCCCAGTATTCGGGAGGCAGAGGCAGGCAGATCTCTGTGAATTCGAGGCCAGCCTGGTCTACAAAGTGAGTTTAGGATAGCCAGGGCTACACAGAGAAACCCTGTCTCAAAAAACCAAAACCAAAACCAAAACCACCTCTTTCTCCATGCTGTTGCCTAGCGCGCAGATGCTAAAACTTCAAAACACAGAGTGGTAGATGTAAGACCTCTCAGCAAATACAGAAGATATGAAGAGAACTCTGCCAACCCCAGACCACATACCTGCACTTTTACACAGGAGAGGAAGAGCATCCCACTGGACTAGTCACTGTTTCCGTCACTCACCGTCACTCTCATCCGAACAGAAACACTAACTAGCGTTCGTGTGTCTTTTGACGCCCACTCCGCCCACAGCTTCTTGCATTCCACTCATCCTTCAGCTATGCTCTAAGCCTCTGAGCCATTTCTTCCCTTCACTGCTGTTTTCTCAATCCTAACAATGCAACGAGGCTGCCCACAGAAAGAGGTCCAATACGGCTTTATTCTTTCCAGGACTATAAACTATGATGCACAGTCTGACGGTGGCGGAGGCGACAAAGCAAATGCTTGCTTGGCTGGGTCTTCCCTTGAAGCTTCTGAAGTGGGACTATTGTCCCTGCACATCAGCAAGGCTCCTTAGTGCCAAACCGTCCTCTGCAATACAGGCGCAATCGTGACGTCTGGCTTTGAAGTGGTTTGCAGGCCAAGGGTGCCTCATCCAACCACATGGGTAAATGTCATGTCATAAAGATGCCCGAGGTCCTGCTCACCCCTCTGTCCTCACTCTTCGTCCCGCTTGCCCAGTCTGTTTCCATTTACCCTGCTTTTGTCTTCATACTAGCTGTGTGTGTTCATACCAGTCCAAAGACAGGGGCAGGTTAAGAACAGGAAACAGAGGGGTAGCAAAAACCAAAGGTTGAAAGGGGGAATCAGGAGACAAGGCCCAGGGTGGCTCTTCCTCAGTGAGACCTGAGAGATAGAAAAGCTTGTGCAGGCCTCAGGATACATCCGAGTGGGCCACTCAGTACACTCCACCACCACACAGGGGATAAGTAACCATTCAGTTGTGCAGATGTGGTTTGTAAACCATCTCTATAAATGTTTACCTCCAAGGGTATTTTCCTCATCTGATGAAGAACTGAGCTGGAGCCCTACCTATTATGTTGGGCTAGTTTTATGTCAACTTGACACAAGCTAGAATCATGAGAGAGAAAGGAGCCTAAACTGGAAAAAAAAAAAAAATGTCTCCATAGGATTGGGCTGTAGGCAAATCTGTAGGGCAATTTTTTTTTTTTTTTTTTAGTGATTCTTGGAGGAGGGTCCAGTCCAGTGTGGTGCTGGGTTCTGTGAGAAAGCAAGCTGAGCAAGCCATGGGCAGTAAGTCAGTAAGCAGCACCCCTCCATGGCCTCTGCATCAGCTCCTGCTGCCAAGATCCCGTCCTGGCTTCCTTGGATGATAAACAATGATATGTAAGTGTAAGCCAAACAAACCATTCCCTCCCGAAGTGGCTTTTGGGGAACATACGAGGTGGGGTTTCATCACAGCAGTAGAAACCTTAAGACACACATGAATAATCTATTACAGTACTCACTACAACTCATCCTATGAAATGAATGCCCCAAATGAAAATAGTTTTCTTTTTAAAAAATAGTAAAAAGAAAACACAACCCAGAAGAACTAGTTTTCACGGTCAGATGGCTGTGAGAATCACTACAGCCAATGATCTATAGAATCACGATGTGTTGACACATTAAAGCTCCCAAGGATTTCTTGAGTAAAGAAATCTGATTATTAATATAGTGTCCAAAACATCTTGTGAACTTGGTCTTGGAGCATAATTTGGGAAACTGTCTTGAAAGAAGAAAAACTAATATTCAAAAAAGAAACGTTATGAGTTTAATATATTTCATTATGTGTATATGTATATATACGTATGTGGCATGTGCACACACGCACGTGTGCACACACACACTATGGCACACAACATGGTGAATGATAACTTGGTACTTGTCTGCATTGTGAAGCGATGACCACGAGCCGATTTGTTCATCTCTTTCACTCTGTATTTTAGCCCCCTAGAACTTGTTTGTATTGTAATTGCAAGTTTCCAGCTTCGACCGACATGTCCTGTCCCCTTTCCCCACTCCCACTGTTTCGATGAGTGTCTTTATCACATTCCCTGTATAAAGGAGATGGTACAGGCTATTTTACTTAGCATTATCACATTACTTTGTGGAAGGGAGGTTACTGTAACCTACGCTTTTGCATATATTCATAACCTATTGGCGTCTCATCGGAGCCACCTGAGAATGAAAGCAGAGCACAGCTTAGAGTCATTGCCAGTAGCACGAAACATACCTTTTGGGTTCTAGCAGCTGTCAGAAGCCCACAGTGTATTGCTAGAGTATTGGCTTTAGAAGTAGAACAAACCAACAGAAACAAAGTTATCCTAATCAATGATTAGCAGTAAAACAGCAAGAGGATGCCCGTCTAAAATATTAAGACTTAGAAGAGGCAATGAGTGACAAGGTACCTGAGTCAGACCAATTTATGCAAAAGGATGAAAAGAAGTGGGCTTGCAAGTCTACAGGTCTCCTTAAGCAGGACATTAGCCCGGGGCTTCAGAAGCTCAGCTTCCCTCTCTGCCCAGAGGCATCGAGGAGTAGAGGAAGCTTGGGCTTTAGCCTCTGCTCATCCCCTTAAAGCCCTGCGCTTATTGCTACCATGTTTCCCACAGCACATTGTAATAATTAGGTTTGGGTGGGTCTCCGGATTACACTACAAGTTCCCTGAGGGCGAATGCTCTGTCTTGCTGGTGATTGCATCTCTACTCTTGGCATTCAGTAGTAGGCACAGAGAGGACACTTAGTAAAGCTTATTGAGTGTATAATCTTGGGGAACTTCAGATGTATAGAATACAAAACAGCACAGACGAGCCTCAGTGAGGGTAAAGTGATCTGTGAGGGCTTTCAACGACATCAATGATGTGACCATTTAAATGTGCCAGCAGACAATAAATAAAATAAAATAAAATAAAATAAAATAAAAGGCAGATAGAAATTTTCTAGAAGAACAATGGTTGCCCCTGCATGTGGTAGTGTTGGGATCTATGTTATGGTCAAGTTCAAATGCAGATTCTAGGTGTGGTTTCAGAAGCTCTCCCTGGAGCTGTTGAGTGTGCAGTTAGCATACGCCCCAGGGCACTCTGCACAGGGCCTCTCTTCAACTGTGAGTTTAGAGACCCAGCTCCCAAACCTGGCTTTCTGGTCCCCAGTCTACACATTAGGATACCCAGGGTGATTTAAACAACAACAACAAAGAAGTTCCTGATAGAGCCAGACTGCCAATCTCAAGATTTCTCAGGAAGGTCTTTAAAAAAGCAAGATCTTTACAACTCCTTCTCTGGGAACTGACTCTCACCATGAGGCCAGCACTGAGAATATCTGCACTGACTGCCACTCCCCCCCCCCCCAAGATGTTAAATCTATTTACCAAATGGCACTGGGACACAACAAAATGGAGTCCTCCCGAAAAACATATGTGTAACAATAAGCTTCCTAAATATTTGTCTTCCAAATGACTGAAAGGTTATAAAAGATGAGTTTTAATTCAAGTTACACTAGTTTGACTTACAAGCTTGCTAGACAGACATCAACTGGAATGTTGCGACGGTCACGGGCACTTCCAGCCACAAAGGGAGGACTGCTGACCACCAGCACACCCCCTGTTTGTGTATTTCCGGAAGCTGTGGTGTGTCGCTACTCTAAGACGCATGTCACTGCTATAAGAGGTACTTACACACTTAAGGATAAAAATTCTTATACTCTTAATGAAAAGAAGCATGCAGATAAATTCCATAGACACAAATATCTGCACAAATTTATAAACAAACGTCGAAGGAATATTGTTGTTTATTTCACAGCATCCAAAGAATTCCATCCAAAATGGAACTAAACTGTGGCATGAATGAATGGTCAAGTTTCGGTGGCAAAATTGCTGAGGATGAACAGATTTTTATAGCTATTTGAGCCTACATTAAATGCCCTATTGCTAGGGCAGGCCAACTGGCTCAGTAGGTTAAGGCACTTGTCACTTAACCCAGTGACCTCATGAGCCACTTAGTAGAAAAAGAGAACTAACTCCCACAAGTTGTCCTTTGACCTCCATATGTGTGCCATGGCACACGCCCACACATATGCATGCACATGCAAGCACATTCACATAAATAAACAAATATTTACATAAATAAACACATGTAAAAATTTGAAAAAGAAAACACTCTATTTATGCAGGTTTTACAAGATTCTAAGTAGTTAGCAATATGTGAAGTAAACAATACTGTTCATTGAAATCCACCATTGCAGGTGTCTGTTAGCCTTGGCACCGTAAATGTATATCATCTAAGGAACAGCCATTTATAGAGATTTTTCGGGAAACACACAAACATGGGGATAAAATTGTTTCCCAGTGTGAGATTCTTGTGGGTGTCCTTATGGATCTGAGCTTTAAATGAAATGCAAACCTGCCACCAACCTTCTGGATTGAGTGTAGAAATAGCCACTTTTGAAACCTTGAAGAGAGTAAATTCTAAACTTTAAGCCAAGCACATTTTTCAAAGACCTGGTTTTGGATTCATTAACATTATACTCCGAAGCCAAACAGGAGATGTTACAATGATCATTTTGCTAAAGGCCACATGGTTGTTTCCTGGATTTTCTTTTCTCTTCCTTTCCCCTCCCTCCTTCCTTCCCTCCTTCATTCACTCTTTTTATTATTATACTTATTGGTTACAGTGTGAATTTTGAAATAGGTATTCATTATAAGATGATTAAATCAAGCTTACTAATATGTCCATTGACTTAGATAAATCCTTTGTGCGCGTGCACACACACATACACACACACACTCACACACACACAGATGTGTTGAGAACATTTAAAATTAATTCCCTTGGGTTGGAAATGTAGCCCAGTGATAAGACGTTTGCTTGCCTATGTGCAAGGCCCTGTGTTCAATCCCCAGCTTGGCGCCCCCGCTCCATCTATTCCTTTTTTCTTTTCTTTTCTTTCTTTCTTTCTTTTTTTTTTTTTTTTTTTTTGAGACAGGGTTTTTCTGTGTAGCCTTGATTTGTAAACCAGGTTTGGTCTTGAACTCGCAGCAGTCCTCCTGCCTCTGCCTCCTGAGTATTGGGGTTATAGGCATAAGCATGGCCCTTCTAGCCTTTTAGACATTTTCAAATATATAAGATAGTATTATTAACTGTAATCATCATGGTATCCAAAAGTTAGCACTCTTAGTTAATTGAGACATTGACCTTTGACCAATGTCTCCTTTACCCCTGGGTAGGCAGTTGATCTGATATCGTTTGCACTCTCTGCTTCTTAGCATGACATTTTTAGATTCTACATAGAAATGTGAGCATGCAATATTTTTCTTTTGGTGTCTAGCTTCTTTCACTTAGCATAATGTCCTCCAATTACATGCCATGCTATTGCAACTGACAAGGTTTCCTTCTTTTTGAAGACCATTATTCCATTGTATATATACACTATTATTATTCTATATAGTCTTACCTTGCTTTGGATCTTGGCTGTCATGTGGATGCTGCAAAAATATGGGTGTACTAAGTTCTCCTCAACATACTAACTTCATTTCTTTTTGAAATGTGCCAGAAGTAGATTGGATTATATGGTAATTCTATTTTTAATTTTTGGTAGACTCCCAAGCTGTTTCCCATAATAGCCATACAAATTTGCATTCTCAGCAACAGCGTACAAAGGTTTCTTGTTCTTACGTGCTTGCTAAGGTTTGTCTTTCATCTTTTTGACAGAAGCCATTCTAACAAGGGGGGAGGTGATATTTATTGTGCTTTTAATTTGCATTTCCCTGATGTTTGGAATGCTGAACAATTTTTCATGCATCTATTGCTCATTTGTATGTCTTCCTTCAGATATGTCTGTTTGGATCCTTTGTCCTTTCTTAAAAGATTTGAGTTACTTTTTGATTTTTGCTATTGAGTTGTTTGAAGTATGTGTGCTCATGAATGTGTGTGTACAAATATCTTGGTGTGTGCATGTGTGGGTGTGCCTGTATTATTAACCCCTTATCAGATGTATGCTGTACAGATTTTTCTCTCACCCCATAGGTTGTCAATTCATTTTGCTGATTGTTTTGTTGTTTGTTTGTTTGTTTGTTTGCTACACTAAGATCAAGGGTTTTCATTTCATGCAACCATGTTTTCGTTGATTGTGTTTTAGGGATTCTTTTTTTTTTTTAAATCTGTGGCCAGACCAATATGACAGAGAACCTCTCTATGTTTTCTTTTAAGTTTTATAGTTTCAGGTATTGTATCCGAATCTTTAATTAATTTAGAGTTGAATGTGTATGTTTAGTGATGTAAAGAACCAATTTCATTCTCTTGCATGTGGCCTGGTAATATTTCTTTCTGTGTTTGTTGAAAAGACTGTCTTTCCCCCACTGCATGTTTGGGCACCTTGGTTACCAGTGACGGCAGCTGTATGGATCTTTTCTGGGCTTTTTTTTTTTTTCTGGCCCTTTGCTTGATATGTCTGTTTGTACAGTTCCTTGCTGTTTGAGTTATAGCCTCTGAAGTTGAGATGAGATATTTAAGTATATCTGCTCAGATAGGCTATGTCTACTCAAGATTGTTTTGATTGCTGGAGGGTAGTTTTCTGGTTCTTTATGGATGTCAGGGTTTTGTTTTACAATTCTGGGTTGATCTTATTGGAATTTTGATATGATTGAATTGAATTTGGAGATCACTTTAGGCAGTTTGGACATTCTACTGACTCTAATTCTTCCCATGAGTGATCATGGGGCATCTTTCCTTCCACTGTTGCCTTCAGCATCTTACATGAGTGTCTTAGAGTTTTCAGGGCAGGATCTTTCACCTTCTTAATCTTTCTTGAGTGTTTTACTTGCTCAGTGTTACTGTAAACACCATTGCTAGAACCTAGGATGCCATGCTCTCACAAGCAGACTTCTGGTGGATGATGTGATGTGTGGCACTCAAGCTTGTCAGCACCAAGTCACCAAACTCTCCTTTTGTTCTAATCCCAATGCCACGTGAAATTTGCTGACCTCAGATACACAGTGGTATTTTTTTTTTTTTACTTTTAAAATGTTTAATTAATTTTCTCCTCATATGTTATTGCCTTAACCCCCATGTTAAGAAAAAGATAATGTCCCGTTGTGACTTTCAGTGTCCAAACCTCTGTAATTGGTGGCCCTAGAAGCCTCCAGGGAAAGACCAGGGTAAGTGTACATGTGGCCCAGCCATCTCCACAGATTTCAATGGAGGCCTGACAGCCTCAAAGGGCAAGTGTAAACAAAAGCTTCTCATTAAAGCTGAGTTTAGCATTAGTAAGATTGTCCAAAGATTACATTTAAAGATAACTGAAGTGTTACTATATTCCTTTGTGCAGCCCAGCCATGACCCTAATTAATGTGTCTAGGACAGACATGCATTTCTTCAAGTAATGGGTGGGTTTGTTTGGACAATTAGACCAAGCTGACAAGGAAATTTTCCATCAAACCAAGTCATAAAAAGTACATTATTCAGAATTATTATGAGTTAAGCAGTATTTATTACCTGAACTTTACAATACTCTATTATCAATCATTACCTGCCATTAAGGTATGTTAACATGAGATCAAAGTCGGAAGCCAAGCTAAACAAACAGTTGTGTCTACCAGTCACTTTAGTGCAGCTGTTTTAAAGAGAGGCAAATGTCGCCGAACTCTAGGATGGACAATTTGCATTTCACTAGAAGATGCAAATCCGCTCTGCTGTGACAAGACTATGATTATAAAAATCCCATGCTTGTTATGCAGTTGACAAGACAAAGCTGGTTTCCAGGGGACCTCATTCAGGAAGAGATGAAAAATAATCAAAGCAGAATGTGAGATACAAAAGTCCAGGGTTGATGGGGACCAGTAAAGATTCATTGCTGTTCAATTCAGCCACAATGCTGTCTCGGAAGTCACTAAAAATGATATCAGCTGGGCAGATCTAAAGAGGAGACCAAATGTTTTTAGCAAAGCTGTAAAACCTTGGAAACTGCCTCCTGAGCAAACACTCTGAAAGCTCAGAAGTCTAGGGCAAGCTTACAACGCCCTGGCTTTAAACTGGATCCTTGTGACCACTGCCTCTTCCCTCTTCCTCTAGGGCCAACAGCACAAAGGATTCTGCAAGGCACTGCTCCACCAAGGACAGCCTTCCTCTCTCCACCTGGGGTATGCGATCCCATCCTTTCAGAAGCAATCATCTCTCCTTAGTGCCCCTGACTTTCTTCCCTGTGTCTTAAGGCTGCTCTAGAAATGGCTAGGACTCAGCCTCAGCAAAATGCCATCTGCAAACAGCTTGGCAGTCCTGCGTTCTTATTGCAAAACACAGGAAGGGGTTCATTTGGGAATCTCATATTCTTACAGATCTGTATCTGCCTTTTCTGATCAGTTTAAGGGCAGGTAGGCAGACAACACATGCCCATGACAAAGGAAAAGATGGCTTATTTCCTTTACACTTGACATTGAGAAATCAATCCTACAGGCTAAGCAGTATTTCTGCCTACTATAGGACATGAGCCAGGAGAATTTCTGTTGTTATGTAGAGACATCTCCAAGGATAGGGAAGCAAAACTAATTGGTAAGAACCATTATCCAATCAACAAAGTATAGTGAGCACCACCATACAATAGAGGATTACAATTGCATAAAACTTGGCCTCTGTCTCTCAGGAGCTGAAGGGCAGCATACATAGGATTGATGCTATTGGTTAGCCAACAGGGTAAGTGAGGCCAGAGGCCAGAACAGGTATCATGAGTGGGCTGAGTGATCAGAACCAGGGTTCATGGTGTGGAATTTTGAGTTAATCACCAGGCAGACAAGACTCAAGCTAGAGTGGTATTTTGGCGGGAAGTCTTCCAGAGGCACAGCCATTGTCAGTGGTCAGAGGACCTGAGCAAGACCCCTCTGCCTAGATATAATGGACTCTTCCTTTTCCATCCATACCTACACCTACAGAAGCACACATCGTGCAACAGAACTGGGTGGCAGGTGCAGAGAGGATGTAGTGAGCTTTGTGGAAGGATATGTACGTTTGGAATGTAAAGTTGGAACCCAATTGCGAAGGACCTGGAAGGCCACACTTAGCAAAAGAAAGTTAATCTATAAATTGTACTTATCCTTCTGGTCTCTTGGGGGGGTGGGGTGGATAGGGAGAGGTATAGCATGGTGAAAGTAGCATGTGAGGAAGATTTGTCTGGAAACTGTAGGGAAGGCTGGAGTGTGAAAAAGCTGAATGCTTGGAGGTCAGGCCAGCACTTACCTAGTGGGCCATTTCTGTAGGGCTGATACCTATAATGGACCAGAAGGCTAGAGAGAGGAATGCAACGAGTGGGAGGTTCCCAAAGGCTAGAGCCATCTCTATGTGTGGTGACTATGGATTCTGGGGGATACAGTCACGATAACCATACCCCCAAAATGTTTACCTTCACATTAATTTCTTTAAGAGAAGGACCCAGAATCAACATTGCAGAATTACACATTTTACCACCAACCTATGAGAATTGGATTGATTTCTTTTCTTTCTTTCTTTCTTTTTTTTTTTTTTTACCTCCATCAGTTATTTTCTGATGACCTCGTGTGAGTTACTCAGCTTCTCTCTTCCTCTGTCACCCCGTCTGGAATATGAGGATAATAGTAGAACTGACCTTCCAGCACTGTTGATAGTAAATGTGCATAAGGTTCCCAGAACAGAACAGGTGCTTTCTTGGATCCCAGAAAGCAGCGTGTGAAAACACGTAGCTATTTTGATTAGGTGAGCACATGGTTCTAGTATTTCTAGCTCTGTGTAACGTTTGAAGAGAAATCTCTGGACTGAAGAAAAGGCAGCGGTGGCCATTGGGATGTGCAGTAATGTCTACAACCCCTTGACTGTGCCCTTCTGTGATATTTCTTCCGTCCGCCGGTACAATTAGACATGAGGTCTTAGTTACTGTCCTATTGCTGTGAAGAGACATCATGAGCAAGGCAGCTTACAAAAGGAAGCATTTAACTGAGGACTTGCTTTCAGTTAGTCCATGACCACCATGGTGTGTGTGTGTGTGTGTGGGGGGGGTGATGGCAGGCAGGCAGACAGGCAGGCAGGCAGGCCTGTTGTTGGAGCAGTAGCTAAGAGCTCACATCCTGATCCTCAGGCAGTATGGAAAGAGAGAGGGATGCAGAGAGACTGGAGCTTTTGAAACCTCATAGCCCACTGCATTGACACAACTCCTCCAACAAGGCCACACCTCCTAGTCCTTCCAAAACAATTCCACCAACTGTAACCAAGCATTCAAACACATGAGCCTATGGGAGCCACTCTCACTCAGACCACCACACATGTGTCTGTGGGTTTCAGAACTTAAGTTCTGTTGACACCATAAGAGGCCATGTCTATTCATGTTCCTATGACTGCATAAGAACAGTAAGGCCTATATAACTCACTGGTATTTTAGTGTCTTAGCTATAAGTAGATGATCTCTATTTAAGTCAACACACTTGGATTCAGATTTTAAAAAAAAACCTTTAAAAATCTTTTATTTTATCACTTTGTGAGTGTCATCTATGTGCATGTCCACATGTGTGAGTATATTTCTATCTATGTGTGTGTATATTTGTGCTTGCAAGTGTACAAGCCTGTGTGCATGTGCATGTGTGCATGTGCATGTGTGTGCGCGCACATGTGTTTGTGTGTGCGTGCACATATGTGAAGCTTATAGGTTAACATCAACTTCCTCTATTGTTCCCCATTTTATTTGTTGAGACAGGGCCTCTTAATGAAACAAGAACTCATTGGTTTGCTAACACTAGCCAGCCATCAAGTCCCACGGACCCTGCTATCTCCACCTCTCTAGCACCAGGATTCGAGGCATTCACTACCACACCCAGCTTTTCATGATCACAACAGATCTGAACTCAGGATCTTGTACTATTGCTATAAGAATGGATCGAACATCTCTCAGGCCCCAGCAAAGCCTTTTAGGGCTTCTGAGCCATGTTATACTTACATTTGTCCCCAAGGCTCATCTACTCAAGGTGCTCAAAATACCCTGGGATCATATCTACCACTCTCTCTGTAACTTGGTTTGCTTCACCGGATTCACTTTGCATAGAGAGTTGTGTCTCTCTGCTCCTTTGCTCATAGGACCCCAAGGCCACACTTTAATTTCGTGTACGTTTCTATGCTCTCTCAGTTTGATTCTCCACATTAAAATGGGATTCAGTGAGATCATTGTGACTCACCCAAGTTGCTACCTATTCCTAAAAATGGCTATCCCTGAATTGCTAGGGGGGAAGTTATGCTTCCACGAAGATAGGGGAGGAAGCCTTGAGTATTTATGGGGCACACATAGAAGTATCTAGCTCAGTGCTTCTCAACCTTCCAAATGCTGCCATACCCTAATACAGTTCCTCATGCTGTGGACCCCCCCAACCATAAAATTATTTTTTCTTGTTTTTTCAAGACAGGGTTTCTTTGTGTAGCCCTGACTGTCCTGGACTTGCTTTTGTAGACCAGGCTGGCCTAGAACTCACAAAGATTTGCCTGCCCCTGCCTCTCAAGTGCTTGGATTAAAGGCGTGTGCCACCACGAGCTTCCTAACTGTAATTTTGCTACTGTTGTGATATGCAGATGATCGTGAGTGACCCCTGTGAAAGGGTCACTCAACCCCCAAAGGGGTCACTACCCACAGGTTGAGAACCACTGATCTAGCTGATGGATCTGAAATTGGGTGAGAAAGCAGGGCTTTGGGTCAGGTGTCTTTCCATGTTCAGTCAACTCATGGCTCGTCAAATCTATTATTCTACAAATGGGTGTCAGGTGCTTCTTTATGAAACAGCCTGAGCTACATTCAACTGACCTGTCTCATTTCCGTCACTATTTTAAATGCCTCTCATCTCAATGTCATATATTACCCCTAATTCTATAACATTTGTTCATGTCCTACACCTTCTACCATTTCAGAGGAGACCAAGCATCTTTCATTTCTTTTCTCTATTTCTACATACTGGCTGCATCAGTATATTAATCATTTGTTGATGTGATGGTCTTGTGATAAGCTTAGGACACTCCTGGGACAATTAGAGCCCTTTAGGTTTTCATAGACAATCCTGAAAGCAAACATCTTTCTGTCCTTTGTGGGATTGTTGAACTGATGGTATAATCCCAAAGCTGTCTCCGACAAAAGGAGGAAGTCCTTGGGCACAAGAAGAAAAGGGATAAGGCTGAAACTCAGAGAGAAAGGGAGAGTACCTTGCTCCTGCCTTCTGGAGGTTGCTTTTTATTATTTGTGAACAAGAGCCCTTGCTGTTGATAAAATGGATGCTTTTGCCTTTAACGTTCATGTCAGCTGTATCTGTGAGTATCTTTGAAGGTCCACATAGAGTCTTCTAAAGCATCTCTCTATTTTTGTTTCACTGGAAATGAGGACCTTTGATAACACATTGGATTGTTAACAAAAGTTCTCATCATCTCTCCAAAGCCTTCAACAGATGAGGTGGTTACCTAACACCCCAAAGAAACACTCCCCTAGAAAGTCTGAGCATCACTGCAGGCCGGCTAACTTTTGTTCATGCTGCCAAGGTTTCATGGGTGTTCTGCTTACAAATTCAACATCCCGCCCTGCAGATTCTAAAGGAGGTCAGGTCATGCACTCTTTACACCTGTTAAAATGAAGCTGAGAAGGAGTTCTCACCACCTGGCACCATGACAGCATCATCTAGAAATTGTGTCGTATTTTTAGGTCAAGGAAAAAGATCTTCGGCTAATTAGAAAATAGGAGCGGCCAAACTACAACTGTAAGTCAGTGGTTCAAATGGGTACCCTAAAATGGACAAGACACTTTAAACAACAGTATTTCACAAATTCTTCTTGTTGCCAAGGATTAGAACCAAGATACAGTCTTCACGTTTGTATGAGTCACATTGTCCACTCTTGAGAGTGGCACAAAACTTCGGTTTTGCTTTTTTGTAACACATCAGAAAGTCTTCCGGGATGTAGTCCCAGATCTCTGGCAGATTAATTTCACCCACATTCCCCCTTAGCCTCTTAACTCTGAGAGGAGTCTTTGCTCTAAAACAAGGGCCAGCCACTCTGGTGACTTAGCACAAAGAGGCATAATTTGTTACCAGGGTGATGCCACATCTGTTGTATTACCTGTGCGTGACTGATATGGGCAAGCACTTTTACACAGGTTCTTCTTTACTCTTCACCAAACCACATCAAAGCAGACAAAACAAAGTGTTTGCTGTCCCTCTCTCCACCCCCTTTCTATGGACAAGGAAGCCCAAGCTTGGTAACGTTTCCAAATATTCCCAGCAACACCACACGATTCCAACCCCAGTTTTCTGACTGCCAAGCCCAGGCCTCTTCTGACATTTTTTTCTCCTGAACCGGGTGCATCACCATGTTGGGACCTTGTTTCCAGTGCACATTCTCAGGCCCCACTTAGACCTAACAAATTAGAAACCCCTAGGACAGGGCACTGGGTTCAGTAATGAAATGACTAAGGTAATACCATCTTGTTATAACTCCATTTTGTGTCTGCTTAATTAGTTCCCGCCCTCTATTCCCCTCCCCCACAAAAGTCACACCTGCCTTGTCAACATATTTGAGATTTCCGTAGTCTGGAGTATGGTCTATAAGTACAGCCAAACTAATTGAGAAGTTATGTCTAAAATAACTACTGTGCTCTGTCAGGAATAAACATTTCAAGGTTACTCCAACCCTAACTTAGATTATCGTTGTGAGTTTTGCCCTTTGAGACATTTTGGATGCTCAAACCCACTCTTGGTCTGACCATCAATAAAAAGTACTTAAATGTTTGCAGGGTATGGTGGTGCACGCCTGTAATCCCAGCACTCAGGGAGGCAGAAGCAGACAGATCTCTGAGTTCAAGACCAGCCTGATCTACAAAGCAAGTCCAGGGTAGCCAAGGCTACACAGAGAAATCCTGTCTTGAAGAAACAAAAGCCAACCAGCCAACCAACCAAACAAACAACCAAATAAACAAACAACAAAAACAAGAACAAAATCTTTTTACTTGGCTTCATGGTTGTCAACAAATATTTCATGTGGATCATTATAATAATAATGTCCTTTGGTAATTCTAATGGATACTAACTTTTTAGTTTAGTTTTGTTTTAATCCTGTCTGAAAACCACACAGGGGAACTTTAGGTCAAAGGTAATAGGTAATTTTCTGGCAAGATTGTTAACACAGATGTGATCTATTTCAAAAAGATGGACTTAGCTATCCTCAGCTGGAATCCTTTGTTTGGCCTCGAAGAATGGGGGGGGCTCCTCTGTTCCTCAGTCCTTCCAAACTTGAATGAAGAGCATCATGGAGTCTTAGACTAAGACCTTTGACCTTCCAATAAATTGGAAAAAATTGAAAAAAGTCTTCTGGATACTTAAACTTTAACCTAAGATCTTCCAGAGGACCAGAGTTCGAATCCTAGTATCCACATCAGGTGGCCCACAGCCTGTAACTTTCAGCTCCAGAAAACCCAACGCCTCTGGCCTCTGAGGTCACTTACACACACACGGCACATAATTAAAAATAGTAAAAATAAATCTTAAAAATGAATCTAAGAGAAAAACAAGATATTCTAGTCTCCTGTGCAGATGCTGGGAAAACAATCAGAAAACTTGGGGTGGGCATTGTTGCTGCTCTCTCTCTCTTCCCACCCACCCCATCCAGGGACATGCCATATATTAGCAGGTTTTCCACAACAGAATAATTCAGATCCCCCTGTCAGACAAATCCCACCTGTGAGCGCTGCTGTCTGCACCACGTAACACCACATAGATCAAGAGCTGGGAGAGGCCAGAGTCATGAACATCATAGCTTTCCATAAAAGTTAATTAATGACAGAAGCATATTGCCAGGAATGGCAGCCCAGCCATTATTCATGGTCCAGGAAACTCCAAATGTAGGGCTCCCCTTCTCTTTTCCCCCAATCCCAGCAACACCCATGAGGAATCTCCCCAACCCATTTCAGTAACGTAGTGAGTCATTTGCCAAGTCAGCAAGGAAACAGCATGGAAGACATAAAAATTAATACCACAGCTGGGTATCCAACAGGCATCTCAAGGGAAATGGACCACCCAACGGATGCTGCCACGGTCTCTTCTAGTCTTGTACCTGAACACTTTGACACTTCACATTTCTACTGTTGTGAACAGTTCCAACCCTACACCCCGAGCCCCCCAAGGGATCCTTCCTTGTTGCTGAAGAGCTGTTTCCCTATTAATTGGCCGAACCTGTGTGGGGTGGCTCTGCAAGGAAGGCGGAGGGGGGGCCTTTCTACAAGCTCTTTCAGCAACACATAGTTTATGTTTCAGGGAGGCCATGCAGCTTAGGGCTGACAGTGTGTGTCTTGGTTTGAGTGAGGTATTTTGAGTATCTCTATCCACTCACCATCTCAGATACAAACATTTACCTTTGGGGTTGCTATGGTGTCACACAATGGCCGCACTTTGGCCCCTGGCCCTCACTAAGAGCTAAATGCATGTTAATGGTATCGGCGGGGCGTGTTTTCTTCCTTGTTCCTCCCGGAGTTCCAAGTACCCACACACAGCTGAGGTCAAGGCCAGGCTAGTATCTTTCCACATTCTCTGTTGCACTTACTACCCAGACAGACTTGTGGAGGTGGCCTCATGATGAATGCAAAATTCAACCATGGAGGGATCTGTGTGTCTGTCTTTCTCAAGTGAAGGCCTGTCGCCTTCAGCCTATTTCCTCTAAAGACACTCACAACCACTTCCATGTTTCAAGAAGAGGAAATGGCTCCCGGAGGAATGTGCTTTTTCCATCATGCCATTTCCACGTGTGGCTTGAGTCTCACTCTTGCCTCCTCTGTAAGCCAACTTAAAACGCGTTCTCAGACCTCAGCTTCATTTCTTCGTTTGGAAACAGACTTAGTAACAAGCTCTTGCCTCCCTCTCTCTTTCAACCCTCAGAATTGTAACAGGTAATGGGTAGGAAAGTCCCCACGTTTTAAAGCAGAGAACCCCACAGGAAAAAGCTTCGGTTGCCTGAGAGCATAAGCGTCTGTAGTAGCAGGCCTGGGTGCTCCCACAAATTATGAGGGGGAAAAAATGACCACGGTGATGAATTGTTATTCTGCTTGTGTAAATTAGCAGCCATCCCAGCAGTCATTTGTTAAATAGAGAAGCAGAAATCCTTTGTGAGGACAGGGGATTTTATAAATGTTTGATTTGACCCAATCCACTCTAGTCCTTATGGCTACAGCCTTTCCCCTCCCCCAACGGTTGCTTTAATTGTGTGTCACCGCTAACTTCCTTGTAAAGAGTCAGGCCTCTCCCATTCCTTCTAATTATCCAAATCACCAGCCACTGTGTGTGGCCTTAGCTAAGGCTTTTAACCAGAAGTAATGTCACTAAATCAAAGTGAGTAGGAGGTATCCCTGTTGCAATGACTCTAATAAATGTTACATGACATTCTTTTAAGACCGTCGGGGCGATTCTCTCTGCAAGCCTTGGTCTAACACGAGACCTCATCAGTTACGAATAGTTCGGCAGACCACAAGCCCATATGCACACCACCCTTCCCCGGAGAAACACACTTCCTCTGCGAAGAGACCTTGTCTGCGGAGAGACCTTACCTTCAGCCCAGACTTCGGGAGGATGTTATGAAATCTGACGTAACTATGTGGCTGTTTCCAAAGCTGCGTAAAACCCAGCTGCTAGTGCACAGCTTGGTACCAGATTAACAATTGCTACAAACAGCAAGTCTACTGAGGTTTTCCTCCTGCATGTGGAACACATCTTTAAAACGTGCATTGTGCAATGTAGCCTGAGTGTTCAAACCTACAGTTACTGTGGCCCAACTAGAGTTTGGAACGCCGAGGCATCATGGCGATCAGTAGTTTATACCAACACTGCTCTAAAGACGAGGAGAGCATATGTGGGCCTGATGAGGAGGCAGGTGCAGAGGAGGCTGGGCCACATCTGTCTGAATTCTCTTTCTGTGTGTAGTTACGTGAACATCAAGATCATGCCGATGTGCAGTTTGAATATTTGGAACCACGTGGAAAGATGCTAAAATACAATCAACAATCTCTCTCTCTCTCTCTCTCTCTCTCTCTCTCTCT
>OU015750.1:47610046-47621331 GCA_907169655.1 Acomys percivali
ATATATATATATATATATATATATATATATATATATATATATATATGATGCTTTTTCTTATTAGCTTTTTAGGAGGGAATCCAAACAAGTTTTTGGAATGGCAGCACACAGTAGTCTGTAACCTCCTTGAAGTTAATTGCAACGCAGCTCACTAATGAAACTTTGCGTCTATTAAATCTTAACAGGCATAACTATAAAAATGGCGCCAAGGTTGTGCCTGCTCTGGAATGTCCCAGCCAGCACTTTGTGACTTTTACCCTTTATCTTAGTAATTACTCTAGTTACTTCAGACATTGGATTATACGTACAGTAGACTCAAGATCTAAGAATTCAAGGGATCTCTTGCCTCCCCCAACACACACACACACACACACACACACACACACACACACACACGCCCGTTTGCATTTCCCTCTATTTTCTCAGGATAGGAAATGTTCCAAATGGGCCTTCCGTAGATACAGCAACAAGTGGCTGGCTGTATCTGCTTCGCTGTGGCTTCCACAGTAGTATCAGGGACCTGGATTTCCTCTAAGTTCCAGAACACGTAGATGATACGTCAATGGGACTGTGGTTTCTTGATAAACTCATGTCATGTCTTATTTTTGATAGTTCATACATTAAGAAGTGATTTTTATGAGTAATATCAGAAGGAGGAAAAGACATCAAAATTATTCAGTTTGATGGCTGTCCTTACCTATGTTGGATGGCCATTATGACTTTCACAGTTAGAGACAGCACTCTGAGAAAACATATGTATTTTGATATTGATCCCAAGCTTTTGCCCTAAATCATACCAGCTAGATATAGGGAATGTTTAACCGAGAGATGAGTTTAGGCATCAGATGAAGCCAGACGCCACGTGTTATGCAGTGCAGGGTCTTGATAAAGTAACGCCTTGCTGCAGGAAAATGCATGCAGTTTAATGCCCAGTGGGCATGTTATTGACTTTCTATTTCCTCATCACAAGGAAAGTTACAGCCAAAAAGACAGCATGCACATATATAGCTTTGGCTCTGATGACTAGGACATAAAATGTGTTAATTAACTTCTGAAAAGTAAGTTTTGATTAGATTTCTAATAACTGCCTGGCACCTTAGTGATAAAGGAGACCTTTCAAAAGACGCTGAAGATGACAATTTCACCTCAGTCATCAGCAGTTTTTACTTTCTTTGACTGTCCCTTTACAGTAGGACACTAGACATGATAGAGGTGTATCAACTAAATTGTATGGTTTCCTTAAATGGGACCAGGACACCGACTACCTGGATTATTATAATTACCCAGCAAGTGTGTGAAAATTCCTCCACCAACTCGGTCAGCATATGTCAGGGTGGCAGGTGGGGGTCAGCGGAAACTTGTGTTTGTCTGCCTTCCTAACTCACTCTGGTCAGGTCTCCCGGACCAAGCTGTGCAGGGCATGGGTAGGAGAAGGTCTCCAGTGTATTTCTTGTCCTTTCTCCATATCCTGCAACCAAAGCATGTGGTGTCTTCAGCAGAATATCACCAGTGCTTTACCAAATATTTCTTGATGCTTTATTTTGCAGGGCAGAAGTTTTCAGTGCTCATCTGTATTTTTCATGATATGAATTCCTAGTTGTGTTTGTTTTTATTTATTTCTGGGTTTTTTTTTTGTTTTTGTTTTGTTTTTGTTTTGTTTTGTTTTGTCTTTGCTTGTTGCTTTTGAGAATGCATGTCTTTAAGAATATACAACAGCTGGGCACAGTGGCTCACACCTGTAATCCCAGCACTCAGGGAAGCAGAGGCAAGCAGGTCTCTGTGAGTTCAAGGCCAGCTTGCTCTACAGAGAGAGTCCAGGACAGCCAAGGCTGCACAGAGAAACACTGTTTCGAAAAAGAAACCACCCACCAACAAAGAATATACAACACTTTACACTTTAATAATTCAAGTTATAGCTGGCCTCTATTTGACTTATATTACATTCATGTTGCAGAGTTAGGGAAAAACCACACATTGCTTGGAAGAAAGGTTCAGAGAATTGTCTTGGTTAGAATAAATCTTTGTAGGTGCGGGGGCATCCGAAGTATCCGTTTCATATTGGGTGAGTAGCAGTATTTTATGACTTTCAGTGAACTGGTGTGTTTCATTTTTGGCTGACAATTATTTGTGTATAGAGATGTTCATAGTGTTGTCTTGTGACTCTTTTGATGTTTGCAGAGTCTGCAGTGAGGGTCCTTGTTTCACTCCTAATGTTGGTAATTTATTTGCAGCTTTTTCTTTTGTTTATGCCAGTCTTGTTAAAAGTTTGTCAATCTTGAACTTATCAAAAAGCCAACTCTTTGTACCTGTCTTTTCTATTGTATTTTTTCCTTTTATTGATTTCTGCTGCATACCACCTCCCTTTGGTATTACTGTATCCTTTTCCTAGGTTCTTGGGTGGAGGGAATTTAGATTACGGACAAGTAACTTCCCTGCTCTCCTTATATGTGCATTTAGTACTATACACTATCCTGCGATCTTGTACTATTTACTTTTAATTCTATTGCAGGATAGTCTAAAGGATTTCTCTTTACTAAGTTGAAGCTTTCTAATAACTCTGGGTATGACTTTGGTGTGTATTATAAAGACTTTTGAGAGAATATTTTATATTATTAGGTAGACTTTTTTGTGGGCAGTTGCTTGCTTCAATGTGTTTCTTAGTGTCTTCTGCTTTCTTTTTTTGATTGCCTTCCTAATTGTTCCATGGATGGTTGAGAACAGGCTGTTATCCTTTCTAACTAAATGTGTAGGTTTTCCATTTCGTCATTCCGTTTCACCAGTTTTGGTTCACATGACTTGAAGCTTTGTTGTTTGGTGAGTTACCAAATTCTTGGTGTGTTGATCCCTCTATCTTGTGGACTGTTTATCTCAACCTCTAATAATGTTCTTTGCTCTGCGGTCTATCTGTTACTATAGCTATTCCTGCTGGTTTTGGATTAGTGCTTGCATGAAGTACTTTTTTTAACCACTTTTTTGTATGTTCAGGTTATCTACATCATATTTGGAGGTATTCTTGAGCACAGGACATAGTTGGATCACTCTTTTTTATTCACTCCCATATTCTTTTGATTGGTAGATTTAGTCTACTTACATTTAATGTAATTATTAATGTATTATTAATGTAATGTAATGTAATTATTAATTACATTAATGTAATGTAATGTCATGCTAAGACATAAATAAATCTTTTTTTTCTTTTTAGTATTATTGGTTTTGTGTGTCTTTTGGTTTATTGGATTTATTTTTCTGATCTTCCATACTTGAATTTATTTTTATAGTTCAATTTTGTGGGTATGTGTCAGTGAGCATTTTGTATCTATGTGTGTGTACATTCATGTATGTGGATAGGCGCACACATGTCGGGGGGTCAGAGAATAATCCCAGGTGTTCAGCTTCACCTTCCACCTGGCTTGAGACAAAGTCTTTTGTTGTTTGTTACTGCAAATGCCATGCTTGCTGGCCAAGAACCTTCTGGGGGTCCGCTTGTCTCCACCTCTCCATCTCTTTATAGGAATGCTGGGATTGTAGATGCTCACTGTCCTAGTCAGTGTTCTATTACTGTGAAGAGACACCACGATCAAGGCAGTTCTTACAAAAGAAAGCATTTAGCTGGGGCTGGCTTATAATTTCAGAGGTTTAGTCCATTATCATTATGGTGGGGAGCGCAGCACCAGGCATGGCAGCATGGCAAGCATGAGGCTGGAGGAGTAGTTAAGAGCTACATCCTGATCCACAGTCAGAGAAAGAGAGAGACAGAGACAGAGACAGAGACAGAGAGAAAGAGAGAGACAGAGAGAGAGAGACAGAGAGAGAAAGAGAGAAAGAGAGACAGAGAGACAGAGAGAGACAGAGACAGAGAGAGACAGGGAGAGGGAGAGAGGGAGAGAGGGGGAAGAAAGGGAGAGAGAGAGAGAAGAAAGAAAGGGGTCTGGCATGGATTCTAGAAACTCTAACGCTCACCCCAGTGACACACCTCCTCCAACAAGGCCACACCTCCTAGTCCTTCTAATTCTTTCAAACAGTTCCATTCCCTAGTGACTAAACATTCCAATATATGAGCCTAGGGGCCAGTTCTTACTTAAACCACCACACATGCCCTATATCCCCAGTTTTTAATGTGGATTCTGGGGACTGGAAATCAGCTACTCACGGCTGCTTAGCAACTATATTTACCCACGGAGCCCTTTCCCTAACCCAAGAATTCCATTTCATTTGTACATTGTGTTCTTGTGTGTATCTCTTATGTACTTTCCCCAGTGGTTTCCCTATATATTTCAATAAGTAAGCATACTTATCACAGCCTACTGCTGCATACTTTGCTAAGACTTCATAAAATTATTATATAGTTGTGTTTGTGTCTCACATATATTTGAACAACACGACAGCTCAAATTTTAGCTTCAAATTATCAAACAATTTAGAACTCTCAAGAGAAGTTTATAGATGCTGGGCTCCTCCTCCCTCCCTGATGCCTGGCAGTTCTTCTTTCTTTGCTCCTTTTTGCTTAGGGGACTTTCCTTAGCCATTTTTTATAGACAAGTTGGCTGAAGGCAGATTCTCTTGGTTTACCCTCATCTGAGAATCTCTTGCATTCCTGAAGGTTCTCTTCATGGGGTAAGAATTCTGAACTGAAATTTCTCTTCCAATGATTGAGAAACATCGTGGTGGAAAGTTCTAGAGGAAATTAATACCCAACTAGACATTACATGCTACCAATAAAAAGCCCCAGCACCAGCGATGGGTTACGGCTTCTTGAACTGTTGGCCAGCATGTCACGTCTCCTCCTCTTTTCCATTTCTTTATTGAACTAGATGACAAAGATGTTAAGATCTCTGTAGTGGTCTCAAGGTCTCTGAGGGTCTATTTTCCCCTCATTACTTTCTAATATATTTTCCTCTATTGCTCAAATTGGATGATTTCTGTTTTTTTTTTCCAGATTACCGCCTATATTCCGTTATTCTCCTGTTGAGCCCCAAGATTTACTTTCTATATTATGTATTCTAAATTTTCCACATGGTTCTTCTGGTATCTTCTAATTCTCTGGAGATATTTTATGTTTCCTTATTAATGTTTTCTGCTATTTCATTTACTTGAGGAATGTTCATAATTGCTCGTTGAAGAGCTTTTGCGGTGACTACTTTAAAATCTTGTCTGATAATTCTAACCTATGCCATCTCAATCTTGGCATCTACAGCAGGATTAATTCCATCCAGTAGGTGATGTTCTATCCCCCCCCCCACACACACACAGTGCTGTTCAAGCACTAATCCTTAGACCCTTTGAATGTTACTGGGCTTGGAAACAGAACATTTGAAAACGTAATTACAGATCTCAAGATAAGAGCATCATTGGAATTACTGGGGCATGTCTAAGTCTGATGACAGACATCCTTGTAAGAAACACACTGACACCAGATTGGAGATGTCTTTCTTTGACTCTTCGCTAGTGTTCATCTGATAGCATTCCCAGGGGAAGGGAATATCATAGGTGCTATAGAAGAGTAAAATTATTGATTCATTAGATAGCCTCAGAGGGAGAAAGTAAAAAGCTGAAGTCATTATCTCTCCTAGGGCAACAATTTTGGCAGTGATACCATTTTCTAGAATAAGGAGTGCTGGAGGAGAGGCAAGATTATGGACAGAGGGAGGTTACAGGTGTGAGTTTAGTCCTAATGCACTTGAACAGCCAAGCTGAGAACTGGAGGAGAGGGGAAAATGCCACAATCAGTATACCAAACCCCTCTGCCTAAATAAATAGATTTGCAGTCTTATCTTTGAACGTTGGGGCAGTTCCTGAAATTCATCTTTTAAAGTCTTACCTGACCTAATGCCATCAGCCCCATGGAGGTGTGGAAATGTGCAAACTGGGATCAGCAGCCCGTTGGGGTTACTGTTCTGCAGCTGGAGAGATAGATCTCCTTCCTGTGGCCCTGGGATGACTGAGATCACTCAGGAAAAGCGAAGAGTTCAAAGTAGTACAAAGAGCCCCAAGGCCCATCACCACTGAAAGACAACTGTGAAAGAGAAGCCAGAAAAGTAAACAGAGGGAAAGCATGCAGAGATTGGAGCAACGCCAGACCCCGAGCACGTAAAAGTAAGTCTGATGTGACTATCAGTTCACTGCAGCTGGAAATCCGGATACTGTCCTGTTGAGCTGCCTGCAGTCCTGGGAGATGGCCTGACTTTGTATATCACCACCCTTCGTGCCTCTGTCCTTTGCCCCATCCCAGTCTTCATCGGTAGAAAATATAGTCCTTTTTCCAGAAAGATGATGGCTGCCACAAATTATAAAGTTAGGCAAGAGAGCTTGGCTCTTAAGAGAAATAAGATCTGGTCCCTGTCAGACCTTCTTTGAGAGTGGAGGAGAGAAGTCCCTGGAGAAAGCATCTGGCTCCAGCCAAAATAAGTAGGTCAGAGCAGTGCGGAGGGATAATTGAGGCAAATCGACATGAGGGACCCAAGAGGTGACTTTGTACAGGAACTCAGTGACAGCACAAAAAAGGGGAGAGATGGGAAAATCTGTAGTAATCTCTCAACATGAAAACAGATTCAAAAAATTTCATGCAAACTCTGGGAATATTTTTTGTCTGCTCTATGGCATCAAAAGACAGTCTTCTTTAATTAGTGAGATGATTTATGATTTACAACTTCATCTCACTTTCCCTCTGGGATATTTTTCTCTCTGTAATTTTTAAAAACTTTGGTGTGTGTGTGTTGTGCACTTGTGAGTGTATGGTATATGTGTGTGTGGTGTGTGTGCACTTGTGTGCGTGTAGGGATGTGTTTATATGCACATGTGCAGAGGCCACAGGATGGCCAGGTTCTGTTTTATGACTTTCTGCCTTACTGCCTTGAGGCACGGCTTCTCACTGAATCTAAAGCTAGGCTGGCGGCCAGTAATCCCCAGTGATGTTCCTGTCTCCACAACCCCCCCCCATACTGCTGGGCTTACAGAGCTTTGCGGCCATTCCCAGTTTTTAACATGCATGACAGAGATTTGAACCCTGATCCTTATGTTAGTTCAGCAAGCACTCAGTCCACTGAGACAACTCCCCCAGCTCTACTCTCTGTGTTTTAAGTTTGGTTATCTACAGACTCAATAATCCAGATTGTACTTAACTAACAATACAGCGGACATTATTAAGCAGTTGCCATGAGTCTTGCTTTCTGCAAAATACTTTGTACAGTTCATCTAATTTAATTTTCCAACAACTCTATGACTCTTGAGCAGGTCCCTGGGAAATAAAGTCACCTACATGGTCCTGAGAACACCTGCTCTTTTCCATTTACTAATTCAGTAAAGTACTTTTGGGTCCCTTTCATATGCCAGGCATTAAGAGGATTCAAAGATAGAAAACATCCATCCCTGTCATTGAAGGGGTTTATGTAAGGACAGGTAGGTGAGGGAACATCAAGAGAAGTACAGTAAGTCGACCTAGCTTGTCTTAGTTAGGTTGTTGTTGGGAAGAGACACCATGGCCACAACCAGAGAAATGTTTCACTGGAGGCTGGCTTACAGTTCAGAGGTTTAGTCTGTTCTCTTTGTGATAGGAAGCATAGTGACAGGCAGGCAGACATGGTGCTGGAAAGGTAGCTGAGAGCGCTACATCTGACTCTGCAGGCAGCAGGAAGAATGAGTGAGCCACTGGCCTCGCTTGAGACCTCAAAGCCCACCCTGCTGTCACACTTTCTCCAGCAAAGCCACAGCTCCTAATAGTATCACTCCCTGTGAACCTATGAGGCTATTTTCACTCAAAGCACCACAAGGACCCAGAGCAGCTTGGAGAAGAAAGGATTCATGTTCCATGTAACAGTTCACCATCAAAATCAGTAAAGGCAGAAACTTTAACAGGGCAGGAACCTGGAGGCAGGAGCTGATGCAGAGGCCATGGAGGAGTGATGCTTACGGGCTTGCTCCTTGTGTTTGTTCAGCCTGATTTCCTAGAGAAACCAGGAGCAACAGCCCAGGGGTCGCCCCTCCCACAAAGGGCTGGCCCTCCCACATTAATAAGTAATTAAGAAAATATCCTACATGCTTGCCTAGCCCTGATCTTATGGAGGCATTTTCTCAATTGAGGCACCTTCCTCTCAGATGACTCTAGGTAGTGTCAAGTTGACATAAAACTAGCCGGTACACAGCTGGAAACCTTGGGGAAGTCAAGAGCCACATCTAGCCCAGCCAGTGGGGTTCTAAGAGGAAGGTAATCCTTGAATCACATTCCAGAGGCACTAAGCCATGGATAGAGCCAGCAATTTTAGAGGGGGGTGGAAAAAAAAGAACAATTCAAGCAGCTGAAACTATAAGAGAAAAGGTCTGAAGGAATCAAGGTGAGGCACTTATGCACTTTTTTCACACACACACACCACTCCAAACTACTCTAAGAAAGGCAAACAAGCTTGGAGCTTGAAGAGCCCTGTAGGATAAAGAACCAAGAATGACATGATCAGTGCAGCACTTCAAGGTGATCCAGGAGCCTAGCATAGTCACCACGCGGGCACTTGCTCTCTGCTGTGAATATGCACCTCAGCATGTCAGAGGAAATGGGGGGTGGTAGAGTTCATGGCCATGCACACGCACACGCACACGCACACGCACACGCACACAGAGCACCAAATGGACTCACGGGTTAAATAAAGAGCACATGGAGTTGGGAGGGAGCGTGGTGAAGGGGATAGTGAAGGATTAGAGGGAATTAGATCTAAAGTTCTCAGAAAAAGAGTAAAACATGTTTTTGTTTGGATCCCCAGTATGGGATGAGGAACAGACTTGTGAGAGAGCAGGTGATGTTTATCCCCTTAGAAGTTGAACCACTTTGTGGAGGAGCTTGGCTGTTACCAGCTGAAAAACATCCTTCAACAAATTCTGAGAGGAGATATAAATGTGAGCCAAAAACAGGAGAGGTGGTCTTTGGAGATTTGGGATTGAGCGGCTGTTCATCGCTGGCTTTTGAGACACTCCTTGAGAGAACCACTCCAGGGAAGGCTTTGGGGCTCCAGGCTTTGGCTGCTGCTCCAGGCTCCAGCTGAGGTTCAGGTTCCAGTTGCTCCAGGTTCCAGCAGAAGAAATCCTGCTGACCGCAGCAGGAGAGTCATTCCTGGGAACTGATACCCAGAAGGTTTTATTTTTGTGTTCTTTAATCTTCTTTTCCCTCAGGTTTATGCTAGTCAGGTTATAAGGGAGGTACGCTCGTTTGATAAGTTCATAGTAAAATATAATTGTTAGGAAAATTGAGCCTACAGTTCTCAAATCATCAAAAATGGGGAGCAGAGTTCCCTGTGCCTGTTAGTGGCTGGGCGTGGCAGCCCCTCCCTCACGCCTGCTAAGCAAGCACTCCCTCTCCCTCCGAGTCACATCCGGGGGGCGGGGGGGGGGCCTGCTCCCTCACCCAGATCTCCAGCGCATGCGCATGTGTGAGGGCAAAAGGTAAAGAGAAGGAAGGCGAATCAACTCTAACACCAAGCCTGGTCAAATAATCAAATCCTGTTGGTCTAAATGTCTTCCGTTGCCTAGATATGAAATTGTCAATGAAACAACAGCGAGAGCTGTTCATCTGAGCAGGGCCTAGTAAGCCTGCTCTCAAGGAGGTTGCAGTCTGGTGGAATCTGTTGACTGTATGTGAGGTGTGGGACAAAAGACTATGCGTCAAGCAGGACACCTAAACCCCTAATCCGTGCTTGGGAAGGATAGTGAAGGAGCCGCCTTGAAGAGATGATATCAGAAAAAATAGAATTAAGATAAGAGATAAAATGATAAAGCAAAAGAAAATTATCAGCAGAAGAAGCAACAAAGGGGTGTGTGTGTGTGTGTGTGTGTGTGTGTGTGTGTGTGTGTGTGTGTGTCCCCTTGGAAAGAAAGAGAGACAGAAAATAGAAGTGCTCCCATGCTTACCTGGGCCATAAGACAAGGTGACTTTGGAACTGTAAGAGAAGTTTGCTTTGTTCAAGGCCTTATGAGTCTTATTTATTAAGGTTAAGTCCTGCTGAATATATCTTTATCGTTTCAAAAATATGGTTATATGCAAGCCAAAACTGTTTTATGGCTCTATAATTAATAATTCTACCAACGACTTGGGGACTCGTCTTTAGATGTCACTGACCTAGGATGCATACCTTCTGTCCATGAGGTTCTGGAGCTGGGTAAACACATTTGTGCAGCCGGACAAAAGAGTGAAGAAATAAAGGGGCTGAAAAGTGCACGCCAGTCCCACTAGCAAACTAGATTAGCTGATTCTAAGGAACCTATTTTTTATTAGGCAGAATTCAGTTGAGTGACCACCATGCCAGTTGCGTAGGAGTCTAGAAGACAACGCCTTGTAATCTGGGTGGCCATGTGTCCAGTCTCAGTCAAGGTTTCCAGTAAGATAATTGGGCTGTGTTTCTCATAGCCCATTGTGAACCACTGTAAGAAAGACAGGCGTAGCTCAGAAGCTTGAAGAGGACACTGGACAAGGAATGAGATGATCAGCTCTGGGCTTTCGAGTGATCACAGGGGCAGGGACTCTGTTGGCTACGCTTGCCTCTGCATCACCACGCTCAGCACCACTCCACATCATGACACATGAACTCGTGAAGGTGGAAGCAAGAAGGGCACAGTGGCTACGACAGTGAAGGTCTGAACTCAAGTCATAAAAGTGGGGCTGGGGGGGGCTGGAGAGATGGCTCAGTGGTTAAGAGCGCCGCCTGCTCTTTCAGAGGTCCTGAGTTCAATTCCCAGCAACCACATGGTGGCTCACAGCCATCTAATGTAATCTGATGCCCTCTTCTGCAGATAAAGCACTCATATGCAATAAATAAAATAAATCTTTAAAAAAAAAAGTAGGGATAGGGCATTGGCTCAAGAGCATAAGCGGACCCCCAAGAATGTTGAATTTAGACATGAGAAGGGAATTAAAAATGAATCATAATTAACAGTTTGAACAACTGAGAGGATGGTGTGCAACTGGGGAGATGGCTTCACCTTAACTGGTTCACAGACTCAAGATGGGGAGTTGGAGAAGCTACCCAGTAGAGAACTGACAACTTGGCCAAGTTTTTGTGCTGAATCAGATGCAAAGGGGAAAGAAAGAAGAGGAGAGAGGATGCAAGGATGAGCTCCAAAATAACTATAGCCCTTAAGGGATGGGAAGCAGTACAACTGAGAGGAAACACGGAGAAAAACCAACTCAGAAAGGCTAAGGCAAAACCGAAGCCAGATACAGATAGGAGGCAAAGGTGAATGCAGATGCAAGAAAATACATCTCTCTCTCTCTCTCTCTCTCTCTCTCTCTCTCTCTCTCTCTCTCTCTCT
>OU015750.1:47621341-47641358 GCA_907169655.1 Acomys percivali
TCTCTCTCTCTCTCTCTCTCTCTCTCTCTCTCTCTCTCTCTCTCTCTGTCTCTCTGTCTCTCTCTGTCTCTCTGTCTCTCTCTGTCTCTCTGTCTCTCTCTGTCTCTCTGTCTCTCTCTGTGTCTCTCTGTGTCTCTCTCTGTGTGTCTCTCTCTCTGTCTCTGTCTCTGGGTCTCTCCTGTCTCTCTCTCCTCTGTCTCTGTCTCTCTGTCTCTCTCTGTGTGCATGAGCACATGTGTGTACGTGAGTGTGTGTGTGTGTGTGTGTGTGTGTGTGTGTGTGTGTGGCAGAGGGAGGGAGAGAGGGAGGCAGAGACAGTGAGAGCTCCCAGAAAGATAATAGAAATAACAACTGAAATATTAATGACTCTGACAATTCATAACTTCTAAGTGAGTGAGTGCATAGTGACCATGCAGGGGACATAGCCAGGTGATTTGAAGAAAATGAGGAACTGGAACAAAAAAGCTAGAGGATTCTTTTTAGGAGGCTAAAATAGGAATAGAGGTAGTTGGAGACTGATATATATTATACAAACTCAACCAAAGGGATAAAATAGCTTAGCAATAAAACTCAATGTGTGTGGGAATAACTTAGTTTTAGATTCAACATATTCACATTTGTAAAGTATTAACTTTATGCTAAGAAGTGTGCTGGCACCTTCTCACATTTATTATTTTAATATGTAAAGCCAGTATCCTTTGTAGTGAATGAACGAAGTTGAAGAACATTTTCTTTTTTGGCAATAGAGAAAAAGTCTCCTAGGATTATTTTTTTAACAGCCTGGGTTCAAAATAATATGTGCAGGGATAAAGAGGGACCAGAGATTGAGGGAATGGCCAACCAATGCCTGGCCCAACCTGAGACATACCCACAGTAGAGCCAACCAGCTCCTGACACTATTAACAGTACTCCGCTTTGCTTGCAAACAGGAGCCTAACATAACTGTCCACTGAGAGGATCCACCAAGCAGGGGATGGAAACAGATGCTCAGACTCACAGCCAAACACTGGGTGGAGCTCAGGGAGTCTTGTAGAAGAGTGGGGGTAAGGATAGAAGGTCCTAGAGGGGACAAGAACTCCACAAGATTACCAATAGAGCCAACAAATCTAGGTCCACAGGGGCGCTCAGAGACCGAAGCACCAACCAAAGAGCACAGATGAACTGGACCTAGGCCCCCCACACATACGTAACTGATGGGCACTTGGTCTTCCTGGGGGTCCCCCAGCAAGTGGAGTAGGCGTTGTTTTTGACATGGACTCGGTTGCCTGCAACTGGATCACTTCCTCTTAGAGGGACTGCTTTGCAGCCTAGGGGAAGAGCATGCAGTCAGTCCCACTGAGACTTGATGTGCTGGGGTGGGTTATTATGGGAGTGAGGAGCTCCCCTTTTCTGAGAAGAAGGGGAGGAGAGAAAGGGGGAAGAAGGTGGAAGAATGGGACCAGGAGGAGAGAAGGGGCTGTGGTTGGGAGGTAAAGTGTATAAAAAATACACTTAATAAAAAAAATGTTTTTTACAAAACACTCATACGTTGAAGTCTTGTCATCCATGTGGTTATTAATCATTGGCTTGATCTATTTAAAACTACATTTGTCAGCTAGCATTATGCTACTCTGTTCTTCTTTCCCTACATCTTTGTGGCTAATTCATTTGGCAAGCAGTTAGGAAATGCACTGTGCTGTTCAGCAGTCTATCTTCCTCTGTGGCTGGGCATTTCCCTGACTCCCAACCCAGACACTCCATATAGAAACCTACTCTGTTAGGAGCTGCAACTGCTATGCAAACAGATCAGGGACACAGAGATCCCACAAATCTTTTTGGTCTCTGTTGGTTCTTATTGTTTTTGTTTGTTGTGTTGTTTCATTTTCGAGACTGGCTGAGTGAATCATAATTACCAGCAAACCTTTCCTCGTCGTTTTATAATCAATCACATTTGGCAATTTTTGGCTGCTTCAGATAAAAGTAGCTGATCCTCACCTTAAAAGAAAGTAACAGAATCCCTGGCTGTTGTTACCTCTTGCCAATAGTCTTCAGGCCTCACCTTCCGGCCTCTCTCCAAGCCCTACAGTTGTTCCTACAAGCAGTTCTACTGGTTCCTTCTTTGGCTTGGATTTTGATTGTGCCTTCCTTGGGTGATTACGGTAATGGCTTCTCAAGGTTTTTCTAACACTCCTTCCGCAATAATTGCAAAGCCATGTATCTCACAAGGGACCTTTCTCCCAGCATCTGGAAGGAGCACAGAGGCCTCTATGGGAACAATCCCCTTTCACCATTCCATGTGGACTTCTTGGCATACCCCAGAAGTCCCCTGTGTTACATCACTGAAACCAGAGTGCTGAAAGTAAAACTCCGTGCGGAGTCTTTTTATGTTCATCTCCACAGACTCCGAGCGAGACAACTTTTATCCCAGCCAAGGAGACACAAAACTCTTCATCACAACATTGACCTTTATCTGCCCCTCCTCAAGTGAAAGGCAACCATTCGTAGATAGTAATGGCCTATAAATCCACTGGCTCCCATGTCTATTTTAACTCCACAGAAAAGCTATATATATATTTTTTAAAACAAGATCCTTTGTTTCCTATCAAGTAGTTCCTACAGTGTAGCCATTCCTGGCCCCCACTCAAGATAAATTCTGTTATTTGAGTTCCACATAGTAAAGTGACCCTAAAGATCACAAGTATCTCCAGTGTGGTAAATACAGTTACTTCCAATAGCCAGGTAGAGCTAAATGTGTGGCCTGTACCCCCATTGGAATACTGAAGTCCCTGCACAACCGACAGTAGATACCCAAATGGACCAGTGCTCTTTAAAGGTCAGCACATCTCTTGCTCTGCACATCTCAAAAACCCCCATTGAAGTAGCAGGGAGGATCCGATGGAGGTTCTGAGACACACAGAGCAGGGCAGATATAGAGCACTCACCACACAAAAATGTCTATGAAAATTCCATATTCATCTTTCCCCCTTCAGTCGGAACTTGATTTCTAAAGGAGAATTACTTCTTTTTATAGCTCCTTTCTGAGGTTATGACATTTTTTTGCATGGGGTGCTGGTTCACATCTTTAGTTCCAGCACTTGTGTAGCTGAGACAGGAAGACCACCAAGGGACTCGGAGCAGCATGGGCTACAGGGAGCTTCAGGATAGCCTGGCAACAGAGTGGATCGCCATCTTAAAAAAGAAAGAGCAATTCTATACGAGGTCTCTGGGTTATCCAGCCTCTGGGCAGTGTTAAAGGTGGCCTCTCTTTCATGGCATGGATCTCAAGCTGGACCAGGCATTGGTTAGCCATTCCCTCAATTTCTACAACACCTTTACCCTACCGCATCTTGTAAGCAGAACAAATTGTATGTTGACAGTTTTGTGGCTGTGTTGGTCTCCCAATCCCGCCATTGGAAGTCTTACCTGATTACAGGAAATGGCTGGTTCAGGCTCCACATCCCCTATTGCTAGGAGTCTTAGCTAGGATCACTCTCATACATTCCTAGGAGTTTCCATTGCCTTAACAGGCACTTAAAAGTGACTACATACCATTCGTGGCTTTCTGAGACTGGGTTCCCTCACTCAGGATGTCTTTTCTAGCTCCATCCATTAGGCAACAAATTTCATGCTATCATTGATTTTAGTAGCTTAGTGATACTCCATTGTGTAAATGTACCACATTTTCTTTATCCATTGTTCAGTTGAGGGATATCCAGGTTGAATCAAACACAAATGGGGAAAAAAAAGGCAATAAAATGATTCCTAATGATATTCTGCCATACTCATAGATTGGCGCCCAGCCCAATTGTCAGCAGAGAGGCTTCACCCAGCAACTGATGGAAGCAGATGCAGAGACCCACAGCCAAACATTAGGTGGAACTTGGGGAAATCCCACAGAAGAGGGGAAAGAAGGTTTGTAGGAGCCAGAAGAGTCAAGCACTGCACAAGAAAACCATGGAATCAACTAGCCTGGGCCCATGGGAGCTCACAGAGACTGAACCACCAACGATGGAGCCTACACGGGGACTGATGTAGGCCCGCCACACACATGTTACAGTGTGTAGCTTGATCTTCTTGTGGAGCAGAAGTGGGAGCAGGGGCTGTCTCTAACTCTGTTGCCCGTGTTTGGGACCCTTTGCTCATACTGAATGGCCTTGTCTAGCCTTATTGGGAGAGGATGCTCCTAGACTTACTTCAGCTTAATATGCCAGGGCTGGTTGATATCTATGGGATCCCTGCCTTTTTCTGAAGAGAAACAAAAGAGGAAAGGATGGGATGGGGGAGTGAAGAGGTGAGGTGGGGGAGGACTGGGAGGAGAGGAGGAGGGAATACTGCAATTGGGATGAAAATTTTTTTAAAAATTAGTACTTTTTTAAAAAAGAGATGGCGTTTCAATTTTTTTGAAAAAATCTTCAAATCTCTGAAGAAGGATATTGAAGATGACATCAGAAGATGGAAAGATCTCCCTTGTTCATGGATTGGGAGAATTAACATAGTAAAAATGGCCATCTTACCAAAAGCAATTTACAGATTCAATACAATCCCTATCAAAATACCTACACAATTTTTAAAAGACATTGAAAGATCAATTCTCAACTTCATATGGAACAACAAAAAACCCAGAATAGCAAAAACAGTCCTATACAATAAAAGATCCTCCAGAGGAATTTCTGTACCCGATCTCAAGCTGTACTATAGAGCAACAGCAATTAAAACAGCATGGTACTGGCACAGCAATAGGCTGGTTGATCAATGGACTCGAATTGAAGATCCAGAAATGAATCCACACACATATGGTCACTTGATTTTTGACAAAGAAGCCAAATCGATTCAATGGAAAAAGGATAGCATCTTCAACAAATGGTGCTGGTCTAACTGGATGCCTACATGTAGAAAATGCAATTGGACCCATATTTGTAACCATGCACAAAACTCAAGTCTAAGTGGATTAAAGACCTTAACATAAAACCAGAGACACTAAATCGGTTAGAAGAAAAAGTGAGGAAGAGCCTGGAACACATTGGCACAGGAGACAACTTTCTGAACAGAACTCCAACAGCCCAGGCCTTAAGGGCAACAATTAATAAATGGGATCTCATGAGGCTGAGAAGCTTCTGTAAGGCAGGAGACACTGTCAACAGAACAAAGCGACAGCCTACAGACTGGGAAAAGATCTTCACCAACCCTACATCTGACAAAGGTCTAATATGCAAAATATATAAAGAGCTCAAGAAATTAAACACCACCAAACCAAATAACCCAATTGAGAAATGGGGCTCAAAATTAAAGAGAATTCTCAACAGAGGAACATTGAATGGCTGAGAAACACTTAAAGAAATGCTCAATGCCCTTAGTCATCAGAGAAATGCAAATCAAAACGACACTGAGATTCCATCTTACACCCATTAGAATGGCTAAGATAAAAATTCAAGTGACACCACATGCTGGTGAGGATATGGAGAAAGAGGAACACTCCTTCATTGCTGGTGGGAATGCAAACTTGTACAACCACTTTGGAAATCTACCTGGTGCTTTCTCAGAAAACTGGGAATAGGGCTTCCTCAAGACCCAGCTATTCCACTCCTTGGAATATACCCAGAAAATGCTCCACCACACAACAAGGACATATGCTCAACAATGTTCATAGCAGCCTTATTCATAATAGCCAGAGCCTGGAAACAGCCTAAATGCCCCTCAGTTGAAGAATGGATAAACAAACTGTGGTACATT
The DNA here is from genome assembly GCA_907169655.1 of Acomys percivali. Lineage (NCBI taxonomy): Eukaryota > Metazoa > Chordata > Mammalia > Rodentia > Muridae > Acomys > Acomys percivali. The sequence continues at coordinate 47,627,051 of OU015750.1, forward strand.
TACACTATGGAATGTGTACTCAGCTATTAAAAACAAGGAATTCCCAAAATTTGTGGACAAATGGATGGGACTAGAGATGATCATACTGAGTGAGTTAACCCAGACTCAGAAAGACTCACATGGTATATACTTACTTATAATTGAACACTAACCCAAAAGGGATGTCCCATGAAAGTCTTCACTAATCAGGAGATTGAGATAGATGTGGGGACCTCCTATTGGGACTCTAGGTGAGAGAAATATAGGAGATGGGGAAATAGAAGGACCCAGAGGGTCCTAGAAACCCACAAGAAGAACATCATGATGGGTGGATCAGGGCCCAGCAGTGTCTGCTCAAACTATTGTACTAACTAAGGACAATACAATAGTAAACATCGAACCCCTACTCTGATCTACCCAATGGACAGGACATTCTTCACAGTTATGTGGAGAGCAAGGACTAACTCTGACATGAACTCTGGTGCTCCATATTTGACCACCTCCCCTTGGTGGAGAGGCCTGATGGCACTCAAAGAAAGAATAAGCAGGCTACCCAGATGAGACTTGATTGCCTATGACCATATAGTGGGGGAGGAGTTCCCCCTCGGTCATAGACCTAGGGGAGGGGAATAGGGTGAAAGTGGAAGGGAGGGAGGAATGGGAGGATACAAGCGATGGGATAACAATTGAGATGTAATCTGAATAAATTAATAACATTAAAAAAAAAGAAAGAGATGGAGTTCTTTTTTTTTTTTTTTTGCCTCCTGATGGGAGCCACAGCTCAGACTGGTCTGATGATACTCGCCTTTTTCTGAAACTCACTTGCCTTTTATTATGATGGATTCAAACACGTCCCAGTGTTTGAATATATATATATACACACTTACTCTTTCAGTTTCAAAAGCATATGCATCACAGAGATCACCCTTCCCATCCTTCCTCCATGATATTAATTTTTTAAAATTGAGATTCCTCAATTAGTTGAGTTTTCTGGCTAATTAAAAGTAAGCCTTTGGGTTTTAAGTTCTTCCATTCAGAATGCTGAGGACACTCACACATGCCCATACACACACACACACACACACACACACACACACACACACACACTCACTCACACACACACTCACACATACATGTGCATCCATGTACACTTTTCAGGCCATCTTTCAAAAAGCATTGGGTCTCACTGGGCAAGTTCTGAACACAGGCAAAGAAGGGGAAGGATGCTGAGCTCAGTTGTTTAATATAAAAATTCAACAAATCCCCACTCTCTCATTATCATTTGTCACTTTGCCCCCTAGATAAAAGTAGGAGATACATTTGGTTGACTGGGGTTGTTATTAGTTAAACTCAAGGTTGGAGTCTAAAATTTTGGGCACACAATTTTCTTCCTATAAAATTAAAAAGGAAAAAAAAAAAACAGGTTAGGAAGATGTCTTAGGGTTTGAAGCTCTTGTTATAAAAGTGTGAAGGCCAGAGTTAGGACCCTGGGGCCACAAAGATAGGTGTCACAGAGTGTCTGTAACCCCAGCTCAAGGAATTAGCTCAGGAGCATGCTGGCTAGCTCGAGTAGTGGAAATGTCAGTGTCCAGCAAAAGACATTGCCTCAATACGTAAGGTAGAGAGCCATCAATAGAGACATCCAGTGTCAACCTCAGGCCTCCACATGCACACACGTGCCCATCTACCTGAGCACACGTGTGCCTCTCATACAAACACACATCACACACATATGCAAAAAAGAAACCCAATGCATTTCTTAACTAAAGAAACCAAGCTAACGCTACTTTGTAGTGCTATGCAAAAAAATCCATCCCCTCACTCACTCTTCAAGATGACTGGATCAAATCTGAGATGAGCATTTGATCAAAGGCGTAACAGTGTTTGTCACTGAGACTATGTTCACGTTTCACTTTGTGAACTCACTTATCCCTGTGCTCAAGAGTGGACTTGCAGTCATCGTGGGGTGGAAATTCCATGTGATTTACCAGCTTTGTGACCTCCCACAGGTTACCGACAGTCTCTGTGTGACCCGTAGCCTACTTGTCAGTGAGCAATCCAGCACTAGCTGCCAAGACTACTGAGAGACAAAACGAGATCATCTGTCTAACTGAGCGCTACTGAATGCACCTTCCCACTGTCTTTATGGTCATTGCTGCTCACCCTGTCCACTCCCAGAGGAATGCGTTTCTCAGACTGTCGTCTGCAGACCATCAGTTGCTTCAGAATCATCTGGATAGTTTATATACAATCTGGGTTCCTGGTCCCCACCCCCAGCATGGGTTCATTTAGTGTCTCTGGGGAGAGTTTCAGAAAGAGATATTCTTAGAAAGCATCTCCCCCAACCCCCCGGCTCTCCTGTACCCCATGGTCAGAGAGCCACAGCCACTGATGTTCTGGAAAGCACACTCGCTAAGTTGTGGTGTGAACAGGGGGAGTCATTCGGTCTTCTTTCAGCAGATAACCTTTTCTGCTTTGGTCACCACCGAGTCTCTTCTTCCCCTCCCCAAATTCAGGTAGCTCTACTTTGGTGTCATGATCACTTGCCATTTGTGACCACCGCCTAGCTTTTGAACCTGCAACATCTCACTTTTATATTAGATCCACCTCAGAGCAAGCGTCCTTTTAACTCTAGAGGCAGAAGCAGAATATGCCACTCTCTTTCACGCTGGCTGCACCTCACTCTGTGAGTCCACACATGGACATACATGCTTTTGTACACACAATCTAGATCAAGAACATTTGGCCCCTGCTCAGCTAGACACTCCTACCTAGACTTTGGCCTGCACACAAGAGGCCTGTGGACCGAGGGTGGATAAGAAAGCAAAGGCAGTGGTGGTAGCCCAGCCACTGACGCTGTGGCCAACAGCCCTGACAGTGTGCGGCAGCCTCGGTGACGAGGAGAGTCCCCCACTCTGGCCCCTGCCAAGTTTGCATGAAAATGTCCTTGATAAGGTTGGGGGAAAGTGACTTGTGAAGCATTAAGATGTTCTCCAATTATGCTAAAAGGTAGACAATCTTAAGAATATTTGATACGGTTCAGCAAAGAGACAAAGACTTGGCTAGCATACTAACACGCCAGCCTCAGGCCGAGGATGTTCAGTCCGCTTTTGCAGACGTGATCACATCTCAAAGATGCCTGACCTCAGGCTCAAATACGCAGTGCTACTGCTTTGACCTCCTCCTCATGGAAGTGGTAAGCCGTCTCCAACTCCTACCCCGTGTTCTGCAGGAAAAGCCAGGTAAAGCTGAGTGCCCAGAGAAAAATGCCAAACCTGTGGAGGGCTGCCCTGAAGGTGGAAGAACTGCAGGAAAAAGAGAGGAGAGACACAGAGGCCATGGAGGTGGATGGAAAGACTGGTGTGACAGTGTGAGGGAATCCGGTTCCCTTTCTCTTTCTTTCTCTCTCCCCCTCCTCCTCCTTTCCCCTCCTTTCTTCCCCTTCCCTCCCTCTCATCTTTCTGCCCCGATCCCTGCCCCAGCCTAGTCTCCTACATGGAAATTTTTCATATGCTATGCATGTATTAAGCCTCAGAGGGAAGGTCAACAGATCTGGAGGCAAGTTCAAGCCAGGGGTGGCCATTAGAAGCTCTTTTGTGTGAGGAGCAGGTGCTGCAGCGGACCATGTCCTCAAAGAATGATAGGCTGCTGAAGGGCAGGACCTGACGACCTTGAGCAGCTCACTCAGCCGCTATGTCTGTTCTGAGACGTCTTCTCTATGCTACGAAACCGCCTTCATCACCCAGAGTTCTGCGTCCTCCGTTGATCCCGTTGCTTTGTCTTGTTCTCATAGCTCTGCCTAGCCTGTCTCTCCCTCCGGAGAGCGGGCTGGCCTCAAACCTTCAGCAACCCTCCTGCCTCTATCTCCTGAGTGCTGAAGTCACTCCTGCACCACTGTGTCCAGCGCTTCTGAGCCTGTTTGCCCATCCTGGGTCTGCCTGTTACTTCTCCTTTAAGTCATAAATCTCAGGTGTTCTAATATGCCCCCACCTCTCCCCCCTGTGACTGTTATGTCTCAGGATACCCTGCCCAAGAAATGAGACTGATCCGTCTGAAGTAATCCTGATCTTCTTTACGAGAGATGCCAATCTGGCCAATGAGACATGCATGCAAATCCTCAAGAGGGTTCCTGGCAGGGGCTGGCTGGGTGGAGACTCTCATCCTCAAGAGAGTGAGCCACGGAAGGAAAACAATCCTTCCTGTGGCTCTGGGAAGTTTTGGCTTTGCTGTGATGGCTGAAACTGCTGCAGCTGTTCTAACACCCAGAGGATGAAGGATAAAACTGTGTCACTGAATAATCACCCAACTCTAAAATCTTCCCTCAGCTCTGAGCTAAAGGAATGCACTGATATGTCAAGGACACCTTGAGTTGCAGCCCTGCTAATAGGCTGGGAGATGACCATACCTTCAAGAGGACCCGAAGGACCCAGGGAAACGGAATACACAGGCACGAGTCAGGCAGTGCCAAGGAGGGCATGAACCCAACACACTGATGGGATCAGTCTCTAAGGCCTGGCTTCTCTGTCTTCCATAGCCTCGTGAACTTTTTTATTCTCCAAACAAAATAATATCCAAATCAACTAGCGTTATCCCAACATAATGCTACCAAAGATGGAAGATAGGAAGTCCATCTTTGTTTTCCTGTGGCTACTAGATCGGTCCAGGGGGAGTTGCCTGGCACTTCCTAGCAGGAATTCCATCCTGACCCTTCGACCTCAAGGTCTACACCAGGTTAGCTTTTCTTGAATATTTCCTTTTACTACAGAGTTTATGCTTCTGTGCACCATTTGTCTCAGTGTGCTGCCTTCAAATGTATACTGTCATCCCATTGGCTAGCTTCTACTGCATACTGTCATCCCATTGGCTAGCTTCTACTGCATACTGTCATCCCATTGGCTAGCTTCTACTGCATACTGTCATCCCATTGGCCAGCTGATACTGCATACTGTCATCCCATTGGTCAGCTTCTACTAGTAACAAAGTCAGGGACAACCAGTAGCAGAATAGTCTGGGATGGACCCTGTGCCTCCACTGCTGTGCTGTGTGCTGTGTGCTGTGTGCTGTGTGTGAACTAACCTGGAAGTTAGTTCATGGTCAACTTTTCTCTCACCTACCCCAGAAGAAATAACAGTGTTGAAAAGGTCAAGCAGGACTCTGCCCAGCTCTTCTCTGAGTTCAATTTTGACTGGGAATTTAGAGCAAACAAGATGGCAGCTGACACATCTTTCCTTTGTATTCAAATGATGAGTGGATAGAAATATACCTCCAAGACACAGTTCTGAGGAAAGTCTTGTTGCTCTTTCCAGCCATACTCATTGCCTGGTCCCTGAAAACAGTAATGACTTCATTTCTAATCTCTGATTTAGTACTGTGAGAATCTTCCTCTCACAGAAGAAACTGTTGAAGTGAGAAATCTGTTTCCTGAGGAAGATGCTTTACTTTGAAAACCTTTTGTGGATATAGGATATAAACTTTACAGAACATTTTTTTTGTCTTTTTAATTTTTAAAAGATGCCATATGTGGGAGTATGTCAAACTTACTATATGCGTATTTTCCATACACTATACAAATTTCTATAAAGAATGACATCATTTGTATCAGCTCCCAAGACTTTGAAGGACCTCAGAGCTACCTAGCATCTTTCCTGGAGAGATTTGGGAGTCAAACAAAGCAAATGACCCACTAAACTTCACCCAGCTTGCCCAAGGCTGCAGGCGGCAACAATGAAATCAGCCACAGCAGTCAGCTCCTGTCAATCTGGTTCCAATTAAACACTTTACATTCTTCAATTCAAGCCACAAAGCAATCCTACAGAGTGAACAGTAGTTAGTCTCTGTTTCGAGAGGAAGAAAGGAAAACCTTAGGATATTAAACATTGCCCATGATTTACTAATCAATGATTTTGAAAACCAGCAGAGACGACTTTCAAATATAGGACAGCATAACTCGGAAGCGAAAACACACTGAACCAGCTGCCTGTTATACCTGAGGAGATGCCAGTAGGCTCTGAGCTGCCAGGACAGCACTCACATGCAGAAGAAAATGGAAATTAGAGTAAGGTATTATGTTTTAAACTTTTATAGCTCTTCATGGTTATTGAATTCTAACCAATATTCTAGAGACTATTACAGAGGGAAAAAAACGAGCCTTGTAATATGGTTTAAGCCTACTTAATAGTTGTGTATATTAAAATAGCATCTAGATAAGACATAACTGGGCCTCTTCGAAGCATATCTTCCGCCCCCCCTCAAAGCTTTAAAAAATTGTTAGAAACAAGAGTATGTTTCTTTTTATTATTCTTAAAGTATTAAAAAAAAAAAAAACCACCTTGACTTTATCCTCTCTGATCTCTCCTCCTATTTATCAGGCTGACATTTTGAAATTTGGGTTTGCTGTGAAAATAGCTTAGCCAATGAGAGAGCATTGGGTTGGGCCAGGGTCTTTTTTGAGCATTATGATTCCTGTCTTCGTTGTTCTGTTTTGCTGCAAAATTACCATGGCTATTTTTAAACCTCTGCTGTAGCCTTGTCAGCTGTGAGCCCCTCCTTTGTTTGGCTCACTGGTCCCAGTGGCCTTTCCAGTCTCCAGATAAGCCATCCCTCATGTAAGATTTTTGTGGCTTCTCATCTATTTATAATTGCTTCTCAAAAACTATAAAATTATGTTAATGCCTTAGATGTGCCCCCCCATCAATCTATAGTACCCTCTGATTGAAGCAATGACCTGCCATGCTTAAACAGTTAGTGTAGGGAGCTGGAGAGATGGCTCAGTGGTGAAGAGCACTGGCTGCTTTTCCAGAGGTGCTGAGTTCAATTCCCAATATCCACATGGTGGTTCACAACCATCTGTAATGGGATCTGATGCCCTCTACTAGCATTCAGGTGTACATGCAGACAGAACACTCATTCAAATGAATACATAAACATTTAAAACTTAGTGTGGTGCAGAGAACACTTGGGCTCTTACATGCTGCCGAGGCCACATCAAAAGTAGCATCAGACAATGATGTGTTTTACAGAGACCAGTGGTGGATTCTGGTAAGCTTCCTTTGCATACCCATGGCTAACCCAGGCCACCATGCAGGATTGCTTCCTGGGCGATCTAAACCTTCTACCATCTGAAGTCTGGGACTCTGTAGACAATCTCGACTACTCAGATGTGGCTAGTGCCTCAGAATGATCATGTCATGCTTAGTGAGATATCGTGGTAAAGTCAGACCCTGGTGCTGGTCTCTAGATGTTGGTCTGAGATACATTCCTGGATGTAGATCAAACAAAACTTTCCATCTATGCATTCAGTTATCCATCCATCCATCCATCCATCCATCCATCCATCCATCCACTCCATGCCTGGACTACCAATGAGCCAAGCTTTTTAGGCCCTCAATCTAGAATGTCCCTGATTTTAGAGCCACATCATCAAACATTTCTGAACTGAATTCTGAACCTTCACATTTTTAATAAGATTGCAAGTAAGGACACCATTCCTGGGCTCTAACAAGAAGCAGTGTGATACAGGGGTTAAGATGACAGACCTGGGTGATGGGCTCGAATCTGATACTTCACTTAGATGCTGGGAGACCACTCAGCTCCAAGCCTCCGTTCCAATTTAAGACTAGGTCTCTCTATGCCCAGATGATTTGTGTAAGAATCACACAAATAAATACAAAAAAAAGGTCCTAAAACTGAGTAGGTATACAGTGCTCCTTTGTGTTAATGCACCAGCACCAAGCCCTGCGCTGTGATGAGCATGCTGCCTTAGCTATCTCAACTAAAGCTACAGTTCAGGCGTCATTTTCAGTTTTTGCCTAAACATGAACAACTGAGGCTTTAAAATTTAAGGTGAACTGCCTAAGGTTGGGTACATGCACTGAGGAGTAAAGCTGAAAGTCCAGTGCATGAATGGAGCCCTGTTACCTGAACTCTCCTCCACTCTACTGACTGTGGGGTGGGCCAGGTGTGCTGTGCTTTGGCCCAGGTGTCCTTGGTTGATGGAAGTGGGTAAAAGCAGGTCAGGTTCTGAAAGTAAAACACCAAACACCCTAATGAGCAGAGTGGCCTCCCCCAAAGTGGACAGGGCTTTGTCTGTCTTCATTTGTTCTAGCTTTTTTTTCTTTCCTCGGATTCTTACGGACCACGGTATTTCTCAGCAGCCTGAAACAGGAAAAACCACAGCTTCCTGTGTTGTTCACTCTTCATGGGGCAGTTTTCTTGGTATTAAGCTGGGTTATGGTGAGAGCTGAGATAGTTTTGGAGTCCTTTAAGTACATATAGACGCAGAGCCAAGGACAAATGCTTCAGACTCTTAGTGGAAATGGTATGGAAATAAATCCTAAACTTTGCAGTAGCTAATGAAATCATGGCACGTTCTGCTACCTCCTCCAAGAAATGAAGTTTACCTCAACTTCTGAATATTGTCTGAGTGCAGAACACACTCCAAGAGAAGCAGGGGCTGGTATTTTTGATGGCAGGTTTCCAATCCTTCAGGGCTGTCTGTCAGTCACACTGTGCAGTTTCACATCCTACCAAAGACAGTCTCTTTGTATGTGTCTTATCACAAGTTATTTGTCTAGTGATTATAGTCAGAGTAATAATAAATTATGAATATCTGTTGAGTAGGCATAAAATAACTCAACAAAAACAATAAGATGAAATAAGGGTTAACTTTTATTGAGTACTTTCTGTATGCCAGTTACATTGTGTATATCTCATTTAACGCATATATCAATTCTAAAATTGGGTATTTTATTTTTAAAATCTGCTTTTATTATAGATAAAAGAGTTAAAATGAAGTACAAACTGAATTACCTTGCACAAGTATGGACAGGATGCCTTGCTTTTAAGAAAAATTTTTTGCCATCCCTTCCATAGACTCAAGGCAAGTATGACTCAAGGAACAGTTGCCCATCTCAGAACTACATTTCCCAGCTTCCTTTGCACCTTAATAAAGTCACTCAAATCATCAGCGGGTTGGATGCAAAAAAACACAGAGCTTCCAGGAGACTGAGAACCAGCAGAAAGACAAAGGAGCCTCTTTCCTCAACCAGATCAGAGGGTGATTATGCTGGAGGAACACAAACATTTGATTGTTATGCAAGAGAGAATACAATTCTGTTATGTTATGAAAAACAAACAAACCCATAATTCAGAATCTATTTGATACAGCAATCAGGGTTACCCTAACTAATATATAAGATTACTCTCAAAGAGCCAGAAAGAAAATCAAGCCATTGTAACCCCCAAAGCCTTCTTAACTGCTGAGCAAGGGCCTCTGGGAAAGGAAAGTCTTTTCTCTGCAGTCCTGGCATGGAAAAAAAAAATGTAGAAGGCGATAGAGACACTATCAAGAGCCTGGTTTACTTGTGTCTTGCTGTGTTGAATTTTGCTATGACTCTAAAAACAAACAAACAGAAGAAGAAGAAAAAACCCATAATCTTAGGATTGTTCACAGGAAGTTTAATTTTTTTTTTTCCTTCTCCATTCAGCTTTGGGGGTAGGGTGGGGTAAAATAGCTATTCCAGACACATTCTTCAATGAATTGGGTACTTCTAAGTCTCTAGAATTGGTAACTATCTCTCTATTGCAGGTGTGCTCAAACCCCACAGCGCTGCCTGGAGTTGACATTCAGCCACAGATCTTGACGCTAACTAAACTCAAACAATCTGGATTTCCAAGCTCCTTCCTCGCGCCACCCCTTACACTTCCCCTCAAGCATCCTAGCTATCTGAACCAATGCATACCTTTTTTCTTTTTAATGAGCTAAATTTCCTAGATGGTTATGGTTTTCAAAATCTCTGGCCTCAGAGTGCTATAATTACCTCCTGATGATGTAATTAGTAACAAAATTTAAAAGGGTATCACGGGACACCTAGAACCTTTCCAAATGCATCCACCTCATTTATAAAGGGTTTCGAAACACTTCGCTGACCAACTTCCTCATAAAACCGGGGCTCCCAAGGTGACAAAATGCACTTCCTTCCAGCGAACACTGTACATTGACCTATGCAATAATGTTAGGTTGAAGAATATTATGAATGTTGTCAGTGACCGGTAACTCACGAGCACTCTCATTACCTTACTGGCGATGGAGGCAGGTGTGCTGAAGTTAGCACCCTGGGGCACATTACACATGATGTAGGGGAGTTAGTCATTAGTCCCCATACGGCGGTGTTTTTTTCCCCTCACTGTGGTGATATGGAGGGTTTAGCACAAGAGCGCCAGTGTGAGAGCTCAGCCATTCTCTGTCAGCTCAGATGCTGTCTAATGAGAGCTCAGCAGCCAGCCTCGAGTTCACATGGGATGGCAATCGTCGCCTCAACCCTGCCTCCATCTGCCACCCCATCACAGTGATGGTCGCTGAAGAGAATCAGAATGCAGCCCTAACACGAGGCGGGATGGGCCCATTTGAGACGTGAAGTGAGCCCCTCCAATGCAGGTCTTTGGCCTGCTTGCACCTGCTGTATGTCTCCAGCACGTAAAATTATAATATCAAATGAAAGAAGCTGGTTCATAGCTAACTGAGCACACGTTAGGAAAAGACTTTCGTGGCATCGGACTTCACCCCTCGTTAATTAAGGAGCGGCGGGCAACCCTCGGAAGTCTTTGGGAATTTGGCAGAAATTTCTAGAATTTACTAAGTATCCCAATGGCCTTGGGACTGAAAACGGAAGTTAGATGTATAGTTGAGCAAGCAGAGAGTCTGTGTTTTGTGGAAAGTCAGCCATGGCTTGGAAGGGAACGGAAGAACTGCTCTCAGGGAGGGAAAGGGGGCGGAATGGGCTGTAACTTACTGAGAGGGAGACCACCAGCACCTCAGTGGAGAGCGAGTTACAATGCCATCTTGCTGATCAGGAGTCTCGAAGGGGCAAAGAAGAAGTCCAAGAATGATGGGAAGTGGCAAGGACCCCACAGTGAAGGCACAGTGTCCATTTCAAGCGTCCTACATGATCTGGGCTGGTATTTGGCCTGTCAACACCCGTACAGGACTGTGGAGCTTGGAAGAAATCGTAGAGAAAAAACAAAGGCTCTTGCTACGCTGCTGCGGGGCTTTCTTGGACATCAGTAGCCTTCTGGGATGGAAAGGCTAGTTTTAACCTCGGGGTCTTGTTTCACTAGCTGTGTTTTCTCAAGCTAAGAATTTTGTCTCTTTTTATTCTCACCAAGAAAATAGAAACAACCTCTTACTTTACCTCCTGGAGTCTGGAGACTGTGCAAGGTAACAGAAGATGATCTGCTTATAAGCCTGAAAGCACAGCCTACTGCTCACCAGAGGGGTGTGCATCTCAGGTCTTCACATCCTGTCTGGAACAATGGCCCAGCTCTGCAGAGTACAAAGCTGGTGTGATCTTTTTTACATGTGAGTGTCTGGGTATGGGTAGTCACCTAGTACCCATATAAGTTTATTTTTCTGTTGCCTTGACAAAACACCATGACCAAAAGTGACTTCTGGAAGAAAGAGTTTATTTTGGCTGACAGTTCCAGGTAGTAAGAGTCCATTCTGGGCCTGGAGAGATGGCTCGGAGGTTAAGAGAACTAACTGGGTGCTCTTCCAAAGGTTCTGAGTTCAATTCCCAGCAACCACATGGTGGCTCACAACCATCTATACTGAGATCTGGTGCCCTCTTCTGGCCTGAAGGCATACATGCAGGTGAAACACTGTATACACAATAAATAAATAAAATCATTAAAAAAAAAAAAAAAAAAAAAAAAAAAAAAGAGTCCACCCTGACCGGGAGGCACAGCAACAAATAGCATGGAGCACAGGAGCAGGGAGCCAACATCTCCCTGCAAGAACAGAGCAGAGAGAGTAAACAGCATATGGTATGATGGTTTAACTCTCAGAGCCCGCCCACGGTAACGTAATTCCTCCAGCAAGACTGCACCTCCCCGTAACATCTCCCTGTACCACCATCATCTGGGGACCAAGTGATCAAGTTCTTGAGCCTATGAAGGACATTTCTCACTCAGTGCCCATGGAGAAAGGGGGTCTGAGACCCTGGAACTGGAGACACAGGCTGTTACGAGCCACCAGGTCCTGGGAGTCAAACCCTGGTCCTCTAGAAGAGCAGCGAGCACTCTTAGACACTGAATCCCTCTCATGCCTCATAAAGACTTGTTTTTAAAGCTGAAGGGTTGATAAACAAAACCAGTCTGACCTTATGCACGAGGCGCTGTGTGGCAAACCCGTCTCTGGGGAGTCCCTAAGATGCACTGCGAAGGAGCTGAGAGGACAACTGTCTGACACAGCCGATTCCTAAAGCAAGAACCATGCTCAGAGATTTCCTCAGAGGACGAGAGACAATGGCACTCAGGACCGCTGCCATCTGAGAGGCGTGTCCACTCCATTCCTGGTGAATAAAAATATCTTTTTTTTTTGAAACTGAGCCCCATGTCACATCTCAGCTCTGGACCTACCAGGTAGGTATAAATTCCCACAGTTGCCTTGTCAACTCTCCATACTGTTTTGTTCACTGGGCTAATTTCTTCACATACGTATTAAGGGTCAATATTATTGCAAGAGCCTGTAAGGTTGTCTTGTAAGCCTGTAAGGACGTCTTGCATCACTAAGACATCCCTTTCCGGTACCCCCTGTGTAGTGTGGCCAGATATACCACATGAAGAAGAAATGCCACAATTCTCCATCAGTCAGCCAAACTCCCTTACCTGCCAGTCAAGGACATCCAAGGTCCCTGCTTGTAAACTGTTCTTGAGTCAAGCTGTACTCGTCACCCAAATCCACTATTTATTTCCCCATCTTCCTGTGTTTGTCTTCACTATGTCCCCCTCATTTTGATATTCAGACCAAAGGTTTGATCTTACCCGTGCTTTATATTTGCCTGCATTGTGCTGAACAGATTTCTTGCAATAATGCCCCTTTTGAAATGTGCCTATTTTTTTTTTTTTTTGAGCCAAGGTTTCTCTGTGTAGCCTTGGCTGTCCTGGATTTGCACTGTAGACCAGGCTGGCCTCGAACTCACAGCGATCCACCTGCCTCTGCCTCCCCAGTGCTGGGATTAAAGGCGTGTGCTACCACACCCGGCTGTGCCTCCTATCTTAATCTCTTTCAAATCCCTTAAATAAACTGCTTTGAATTTTCTCAGAACAGTTCTATTTTTCCTTTGTAGTGTAATCACTTATGTCTGCTATATTCTGTCTTCTGGGATGCAGATTCTTGCAGTCTGAGAACCATGTTTTGCCCACGCTTCCCTATCTAGTTCAGAAAGTGTCTAATGTTAGTTACGTGGACAGATGTGCCAACAATTAGACACAGAAGCCTTACCTTTCTCTGTTCATGCCATTCTACTTGAAAAAACCTTCTGCTTTTTGCCCCAAAGTGCTCACTAGACTTTAGAGTCAAGGTCAAGGTTTATTTGCTCCATGAAGCCTTTCCCAAAATACTTTAGCTAGCGTCTACAGGTCCCAACACCAAGCTGATGATCTGTACAATGCTCATTATCTATTTTAAGAACACTGGCCTTACTTCCCCCAAAGCAGGAACTTAGATTGGAGTCCGTAAGGTGGGACTGGGGAGATCAGGAACCCTCTAAAATAAAATACAATTTTTTAAACATAAATTCTCAAGTGTATGAGAGTACCCAAAGTTCTGTAACTCAAAAGAAGTCAAGAAAGCCACTGCTCTCCAAGGACCACTGTCTCCGTCTTGAAGCAGAGGTGTAGTATCCTAGGCATCCTTCCTATTTCCCTCAGGGCTTAGACTGCCCTTGAATTGCTGGCAGCCTGTCCTTGACCCAGAGACCTGGGTCTTTTGACTTCCCTGGTGCTCCCCCTCCCCCAACACAAATCTCAAACCTAGAGCTGTTCGCAAGTGACAACAAATAATCTCGGGAGTGTAATGCACGTGTGACTAACACTGAAATGGTAGAAGAGCACCTGGCATTGGAGAATTCCTTCTGTGTGAGTAAAATTCTCAAGAATCAGAGGAGCAGACACTATCAACCTGCATGAAGGCCAAGAGTGAGTGAGCACTGGGCAGCTCTGGGTAGTTAAACAGTAAACCCATAAAGCGCACAGGTCAGTGGATCACGGAGGCTGTGGCTGAGTCCCCACCACTGTTTCATCCTTCCTTCCTGCTGGGCCAACCCAGCCACCGTAGGCCTCACTACAGTGCAAGGTCTAGCCCACATGGGTTGAGTTCCTATCACATAGTCTTTCGAGAGCACAGTGCTTCCAGGGCAGTGCAAGCAAAGATGCCTCACAATTTTCACACAACCTTACCAGCTCTGACCTTCTTATGGGAAAGAATGAAAGCAAGCGAGAAAGAAAGAAAGAAAGAAAGAAAGAAAGAAAGAAAGAAAGAAAGAAAGAAAGA
>OU015750.1:47646550-47659990 GCA_907169655.1 Acomys percivali
TCTCTGTCTCTGTCTCTGTCTCTGTCTCTGTCTCTGTCTCTGTCTCTCTCTCTCTCTCTCTCTCTCTCTCTCTCTCTCTCTCTCTCTCCCTTTCTCTCTCTGCTGCTGCTGAGATGGGACCTTACTATGCAACCCAAGGTGGCCTGGAGCTCATGACCTACCTGCCTCAGTTTCCCCAGTGGTAGAACCACAGGGAAGTACCACAATACTTTCTGCTCACTGTACTAGTGCAGCTCAGTTAGAGTCACTGTGATGTTAAGTGGGCTTGGTGGTGTAAGCAAAGGTTTGCACGATTAATCAGCCAGCAGCCCCTAAAAAATACAGAAGAATGCTGGGCGTGGTGGCACATGCCCTTTAGTTCCAGCACTCTGGAGGCAGAGGCAGGCGGATTGCTGTGAGTTCGAGGCCAGCCTGGTCTACAACATGAGTCCAGGACAGCCAAGGCTACACAGAGAAACCCTGTCTCGAAAAACAAAAACAAACAACAACAAACCAGAAATATTTGAATTGGGATATGAAGAAATCCTTGACTTCCTCTTCGCTGCCCACTCCTCCCTGTCCTCTGACATTCTTGGTTCCCACCCCGTGCTAGCTCACATCCCAGTCTGACTAAGCTCAGAGAGACCTTGCTAAATGCCAGAAGCTCGTCATCAATTAATAACTCCAAAAGTTGTGGCTGACTCCATTGTCGCCCCCACCACCCAACTCTATACCACAGGTCAGTAGGAGGACCAACTTCACAGCGATACCCTTGGGGAGGGGGCATTATAAGGTGAATTCTTTTTGTCATCTCTCAAAACAGAAAGCTGTAGTTTGTCAATACTCAAGGCAGATTCCCAAGGGGACTTAAGTTTAGTTCAAACGTCAAGAGGAATGCGACTCAAGCTGCGTTTACAATCTGGCAACTTACTCCCTTCATACCCAGCTAGCTGTGCACAAGCCCTCAGATCTGATTTCCGGTTTGCAGTAGTAAGTACTTTCTTATGTCACTGAGAAATATTTAAGGGAAGAAAATTCCCTTTCAAGCCTACCCATTCACTTCCCTCCTTCCATGTAAACAGCACGGTCTTTTTAGTAAAGAAATGTGAACTAGTCTTTTAAAATGAATCATTTGATAACCTCCTTAGACATAAACTTCCTTCCCCCAGAATCTTCTGTTCTCAGAGCTGAACTCTTTGAGAAAAGAGGTCAAAATATTAGGTTTGAGCAATTTAAGTAAGAGACATTGAGTAATTTAAACAGGAGACATTTGGTACAAGCCTCATTCGTTTAAATTACATGAAAATCTGAGGTAGAATGTGTGCAATTAGGAGCCCTGTAGGTCCTCAGGCAATTCTCAGTGAGGGTTAAGAGACTTCTTTAATAGACTATGACAAGGTTCCTTTTGTTTTTCATAAAAAATTCTACTCCCTTTTGAAATGTAGCACACCCTTAATGAAATTACAGCCTGTTCGCTGTTCCTGCGCACTTTTCATGTTTTGAGAGCTCAACAATGTCAAAACAATTACTGCAAATTTATGATGGACAGATCTCCAAAGACTTGGAGGTTGGTTAGTTCAAACACACGAGGCTTCTGGTGAAGCTCAGGGAAGGCTCTGGTCAAGACTCACCAGGAAGGGCACTCTGGGAGAGAAAAGGAACTGAGTGCAGTGCAATGCTGCACCATCAAGAGGACCCGGGGGCCAAGGGAGAGTAAACTCGGCTTTTACAGTTCATTCCCCACTTTCTGTATTCATCCGAGGAAATAATCAGGAGTCTCCCCACATGTTTTGCCGTGTAGTTTTCATTTTATTTGTTTATTTATTTGCTTGCTTATTGCATTATTAATTATGAGAAATTATTTACTGCAAAGAACCAGAAGAGTTGTGAAACAAAAGTATTTTTATAGTTTTCACATGTGTAGGAATGCCTAGGGTTAGTTTCATAGTAATAAGTTTGGCCAAACCAGAAAACAAAGACTTTCCTTTGTCCTTAAACAGTGAGGTGGGTTCTGGTGGCCCAGTGAAGGTAGATTAACAGTACGTGCTGTGCCCAATGTCACACATATGTCATGTGATTCATTAGGAGTTTAAGGGACATTAAAAGAAGACAACAAAGTTTACTTTATAAGAAAGTCACGTCAAATCAGTCTCCACGTCTTCTCAGAACTGAGCCAGTATAAAACCTCTGAGAAGGGGCTGTCTTAATTTCAGACAATAGATTACTTAACCTTGTACTGCTTTGGGATAGATATATAGATATAGGTCAGATGATGATAAAAACCAAAAGTCCTTTGCAAATGTTTTGGCCTTGCTTGCATTCTTATTTTCTCAATAGTAAAACTCAGGTTGCAAAAGATGTGCCTCTCCAACCTCAAAGAGCAAAAAACCCCTAAGCTAGACTTGTGATGTTAGCCTGACCCCATCAAGATTCAGTGCATCAATACGCTGGAAGAGACGGTAAAGTAAGTCAGGGGTTCTTTAACGGAGGTGGGGTCCTTCTTTCGGGTACATACATGGATGAGGGAGGAGACTTCTCGTAGCTCACGTTTAAATGGTCATGGACTTATTTGGATAAAGGTTTAGAGTGATCCAATGGCGTCCCACGACTGCCAAGAACATGAACGTAATGACAAGTAACACTCAGGCTTATACGTCAGGTGCTGTTCCAAGTCACATTGTTTCACTTATTTCTATTGCCAGCATTTCATAAACCAAAACACTGATGTAGAGGATGGGTGGGTAGGTGGCTTATCCCAGGACGGAGTCAGGATAAAGACGTCAAGGCCTTCCCAGTGTCCACACTTCAGATTCTCCACTTACATAGCCCTCAGGTTTAGGCACTGTGACTGTCCTACTGCTCCCGGGCCGGGGCTGTCTCTCATTTCACTGTACCTTCTAAGGTGCTTATGGATAAAGCACGACATAAACACAGCAGTGAAGCTACCCAAACAGAACAGGGAAGAGGGCTTGGGGAGGATGGCGTAAATAGCCTCATCGTCCAGTTTCTCACTTGTCAAGAAGAGGCACAACTTATCCACGTGGTCCTACCAGACATGAGACCAGAGGGGGAAATTCCAATCCAACTTAGGATCTCCTCACACAACCAACCAAACCCAGGAGGGCCCTTGTCTTGTGAGACAGTGAGGGCCTCACTCCTGTAGGCACCAAGAATTCAGGTCAAAGCTGGTGCTGTGCCCTAGGGAAGATTGACCCTAGGCGGTCCTAGGCCACCTTCCAAGATGCAAAGGTTTAGAAAAACCACAGCAAGGTACGAAGTAGAAAGAATGTTTGGAAACTACCCTCTACCTAAACCGTACGCACATGCTTTCTCATCTGTACCCTACACAGTAGGAATATGTTGGGTTTACACCCAGTAAATCTGATCTCACTAATGGTGTATCGATACCTCTTCTGTCTTAGTGTCTCATTCTGTGAACAAAGGAAAAAGAAATGAAGAAGATGGAACAAGGTGAGGAAGGTCAGAAGGACGATGGAGGAACAACAAACAACAAAATTGAAAAGGTAAGAAAAGTTGATCTATTTGTGATTCTCCTGTTAGGCCTCTCAGGACTTTTGTCTGTTGGGCACAATGAGATAGGCATGGGATACGGCTCAGTGCACCACGGAGACACAACTCAAAGTGAACTGTGCAGAGTGGCTCAGCGAGGTACACACAGGGCTGTGATATTAGTAATGGGATGCTTTGCTGCACGTGGGGACATCTTATATTTAGAGTAAAAGCATTAGAATGGAATATGACATGCATTTATGTGTGTGAGTGAGTGTGTGTGTGTGTGTGTGTGTGTGCATGCGCATGCACGACAATCTCAGGATGTGGAAAATGAAAATAAATACCCAAGCAAATCACCCTGCTTTTATGCATTCCCAGACAGTGAAATATATGAACTTTTATTACTGGTAATCAATATCTTTTATCCACCCATTTTTATATCAACTTTAAAATAAAGCTACAGAAATCATGGGGTATTATAAAAATAAAATACAAGAATCTTCTAAAGTATTTTAAAAATGCAATTTTGAACCTCAAATCAAATGTGACTATTTGCACGTGTGCAGGGAGAACACAAGCCGATCAATTATATACATAATAAGTTTAAGGAGCTGGATATTATGTCATGTACCTAAGTAAGGGAACAGATGTGGTATAAATGTAGAAGCTGGAAATGAAGTGGCTTATTTTTCAATTTCCCGAGCTTTACATTAGGAAGTACGATTGAAGCTTGAAATCATAATTGTAATATGGAAGTTGAAAAACATTCAATCTTTTAGCTAAAGATTGGTTTGGAAAGGACCCATTATATATTTCTCAAAAATAATATATTGTGAGTTGAGGTAAAAAAAATATGTCAAGAATAATAAAGTATGGTTAGAAGCAAAATTAAGCCATAGGAGCTGGAGTGATGGCTCAATGGTTATAATTGTATACTGCTATTACAGAGGACCTGAGTTCGGTTCCCAGCACCCACGTAAGTTTAGCTGCAGGGGATCCGGCTCCGTCCTCTGGCCTCTGTGAGCACTGCACTCACATGCCCAAACCCACATGCAGACACTAACTAAAAATGAAAAATTTTAAATTAAGAATGATAGAGTTGGTTTTTTAAAAAAATAAGCATTCACTGGATGTTCCCCATCTTAAAATGTTCTAATGATACAGATTGTTCTAGTGACTTCTACAGTGATAGACTGGATATTTGAATTTCTCTTATAATTTACAAAACAAACAAGGCAAAACTTGGAAAGTTAGGAGCTTCTGGGCGTGACGTGCTTATTGCTGAGGAGCTATGGGCATTTGATGGATGTCAAGAGAGGGAGAATCGCTTTTCTTCAGAGGCCACTTGTAAGCTGTCCATGTGCCAGTGGAGAGCCCCATGCATGAATGGGCAGCACTAAGTGGACTTAGTGGCTTATAAAAAAAAAGGAACATACATTTGGGGTCATTGTGGGGTTGTCAGAGTAATTAGAGGAGGGAAATGCGAGAGAGATATAATGGACATGACGGAAATATGTTACATACATGTATGAAATTATCAAGGGACAAAAATAGCATTTAAAAAAGAGAGATGTAACATAAGTGCAGCACCTAGAGATTTTAAAAGTTTTATAGATACATGTGTGTGTGTGCGTGTGTGAGTGTGTGTGTGTGTGTGTGTGTGTGTGCGCGCACACATGTATTCTGGTACCTGCAGAGACCAGAGGCGTCAGATCGCCTGGAGCTGGAGCTATCATAGCTGTGAACCACATGTGGATACTGACATTTGAAATATGTCCTCTTTAAGAGCAGTGTGAGCTTTTAGCCACTAAGCATCTCTCCAGCCCTTAAGTCTACAGACATTTAAAGAATAATAAAGGAATATGATGAAGAGCTTTTTAACAGTGAATTTAACTATTTAGATAAAAAGAACTTTATTTTATAAGTTTTACTGCATTTACTTACACAGTGTGTGTCTATGTGTATGTGCACGCAGACCACAGCACATCTGTGATACTCAGAGGACAGCTTGCAGGAGCTGGTCCTACTCTTTCCTTATGAGAATCTTTAATCTTCAGGGTTGGTAGCAAACATCTTTACCTACCGACCTATCTTACAGGCCCAAAATGAACAAATTTAAAACATGAGAGTTTCAAAGTTCACTGGCAAGGACTATCTGAACAGTCTATAACTCACAGAAATTGAATCTAGGATTAGACCCTCTCACAAAGAAACTTTGGGGCTCAGATAACCTCGCTAATAAATTCTACCAGCTAAAGGGGAAATAATGAATTCTTCCCAAACTCTTACAGAAAACCTAAGATGAGAAAACACGTCCCCTCTCATTCTATGAGACCAGGATTATCTTACTATCAAAATTTAACCATCTAAGAAAACTTAAACAGTACTGTCTCCCACCAGCATAGATACAAAAATTCTAAATACAATCTTAGCAAATTGCAAATAACAATAGAAAAAGAATATCACACCACAACCAAGGACTATGAGGCTCGCTTAACTGCCGAGTGAGTACTCTTTCAGGGTGTTTTATCCCCCAGCCCCAACTGCTGAGGAAGGAACCCAAGGTGTCATGGATGCCAGGCAAGTGCCTGTCACTGGGCCACACTTCTCACAGGTAGAGGACCCGTTTTTATGAACTTCAGTGTAAGCTGTCTTTATTCTTTCTTATAGAGAGCCTACCTATTGTTAAGACAGCAGTCAACAGCCCCCTCATTTTTCACCCTTCAGGATGAAGGAAAGCACTGAATAAAAACATGCAAAGACAAACCGAGTTTATAAATTAGACTTCTGGTGAGTTTCCTATATTCATCAGCTTCCACTGATATAAATAATAAAGCTGGTTATGTCTTAAGATGCTAGAAATCAATACTTTGGGGACTTCTTTTTATGTATCTTTTAAAAAGAAATATATATATAACCAGAGAAAGCTTCTCAGATGATAAATTTTAAAACACACAGACACCAATTTCCTCCTGCCTGCCATAGCTCTATGCTTATAGCCTTGAAGCAAAGCTTAAACAGAAAAGGACTAAGCAGCTGTCCCCAGACAAGAGGGAGAACCAAGCCACACTGTAGAGAAAGGTTTTTCTGTCTCAACGGAGAAAGGCCAGTGTCTCTCTAGTGGGACCAGCCAGCAGCCCATCCTTCGCTATTATGGCAGTGAGTTCTCTGTTGTTGGCAGAGAATCCATTGCCTGGGAGAACAGAACGTGGCTGGTACACACGGAGACAGTGTCCCTCTTCCGGGGAAGATGGGGCAATGCCAAGACAAAGTATCCCAGAACGCTCTAGGGTATGGGGATGTGCAGTGTGCACCTTCGATACGAAATGACAGAAAACTACAGTCAAGGCAGAGAAAGTAAAACTCCAGGGAGGAGAAACAGAGGCAGCACAGCAGAGCGGGAGCAGACATTGTTTCTGAGCTGACAAAGACAAGAGCCTGGAGGGTGAGTGTCAGCTTGCTGGCTAGGTGACTGATGCTGCCAATTCTACTATATACCTATATCCTGCTCAATGTCCAGAAGGCTGGGTGTATGGAATGACATCATACGCAAAGAGCATTAGGTGGCGAGGAGGCATGGGTGGTACTTCGAGAAACACAGCATGCTGGGAGTGAGGCGGACTGTAGCAACATTTTCTGCTTGGATAGAGAAAGTAAGGAATTCTTGGGTTTTAAGGACACCTTCCCAGGTTATGTAGTTACAGCTCTGTGAGTTGAGGGAAGCTGACCATACACTTGCAAATCGGTTGACCATCACACACCCTAACCCCACAGGAGAAAAAAACACGAAGAATCTCTCCCTCTTCACACTCACTTCCCAAGCTTGTCATTGAAACACACGTGCTCTTCAGAGTCTTTTAAAACCAGTCATAACGTGTGTCTGCATTTCCTCACTGACGGTTGAGTTTAGGGAAACTCTCAACATGTATTCAGTTTACGTTTGTGTGAAGAATCTAGTTTTCCTCTCTTCAAGCTCTTGGCTGTTCAGGGCCGGGTCACTTGTTAATGTTAGCTGTGATCACCATGAGCAAAGCCCTGCTCAGGGTCTGCAGCCTGCAAAGTGTTTTCTCAGTTGCCTTATCTGACACTGGCTTCACCGAGTTTCTGTTCCTATGCAGAGAACTAATAGAATATTATTAACTGTTCTCGCCACTTAATAGCTTCCAAATTAGAGGGGCAATATATGGTAATCTGAACAAATTAATCATTTAAAACCCACTAGCACCTTACTCAATTTCCAATTTTCAAAAACCCGAGAAACAAAATGGCTATGCCTAGATGACCTAAGCAGGAACTGAAATACAAACACCGTAGCCGCTCAATGCTTGCTCGACTCCCAGCTGCCGTGAGGAGCAGGGCCTGGCCTCTTTCCCTTCCTCCACAGCTGCGTGGACACTGGAACATTCCTCACGCAGCTACTCTGCCAACCGTAGTCAGTCCCCATCCGATGCCCCTGGACTAGTGGCCGAGAGTGCAGAGACACAGCTGGAGGGATTGTCCCAGCAGGGTGATGAACAATTTGGGGGCCGCCCAGAGGGGACAAGTCTTGCCTTGACTTGCAAGTCAAACCTGAAGGTGAAAGAGAGGGCACTGCAGATGAGCCAGGGAAGTGTGGGTGCGTGCATGTTGAGGTCTGAGGGTGTAGGGGGAGCATGCTGAACCCAGAAGATGCCTGGACATCTGGCGAGTAAAATGCAGAAGCCAGTGAAAATGAAGGCAAGGCCAGACTGACATGCAACATCAGCACAGAGGGGCAAAGCGCTCAAATACTGGCGGCATTTCCTAGAAGCATATAAATATTGGTGATTGCAATAAGCATTCATAAATATTGTCTTATTTAGTCCTCCACAAATCTTAAGTTGGTAAGTAAGTTTTTTCCTCTGCAGTATTGTATTTCGTGCATACACGCTCACAATAACGATCCTTCTCATGTTAGCCTTTAGCAAGAGGGAGAAATTGACTTGAACGCCTCCCCAGGTTTCTCAAGTCTCACAACGAAAATATAAATATATAAATATGTATTTATATATAGATGAGTTTATACAACACAATTTTTCAATGGTTTTAAAAATGTAACACCATGAATAGGTGCCCTTCCAGGTCAATATTTGCAGATCTAAACCTTCCTTTATTTGTGTGCGTGTATATGTGTATGTATGCACGCACACGTGCACACACTTGGGTGTGATGGTGTGTGTGCACATATGTGTAGAGATCAGAGGTCAACACCCAGTGACTTCCTTAGTCACCTTTTACCAATTCTTAAGACAGGGTCTCTCACTAGGTCTCACCAACCCAGCTAGACTGTCTAGCTGGTGAGCTTCTAAATTCTATCTGCCTGTCTCCCCAGCACTGGGGTTATAGACACATACTACTACATCATCTACATGGATGATAGAGACCCAACCTCATGTCCACATGCTTGGGTAGCAAGCCGTCTCCCAACTCTTAAACCTTTTCTGAAACATATACATAATAGTTCACACAGAGAGAATGTGCCAGAACATATCCAACCCCTCCTCTATTAACATTCAAGTTTTCTCCCAAAATAACACACACTCCAAATACCACTGACATAAACATGTGTGTGGCTGTGTCTTTACAGACTGATGTTTCTACTTTTGCAGTGAATCTGCACATTGAAAACTTTACAGGTCCTGTAACAATAAATTGCTAATGTTTCTTTTTACAACCTATTCATCTTTATCCCTCTGCAAAGCTGCAGAAAATAAATGGCTTCTCCAGGCAACACCGGGAGCTTTACACAGAATGATGAGGTCCTTGAGCCGTTTTTATAGTCAACCTAAAGGTTTTAGCCTAGATTTTACATGCTTGGACAAGATGAAAAGAATATTGAGTGAGACGAGATGTCCTTCTGCCACACCCTTCCCTCATGGCGGAGGGGCTCCTTGCTCATTGCTTGCATTGAGCAGGTGCTGGCTGCCAGGCTTCCCTATCGTAGGTGGAGAAGTCATCAAGTTATAAATGAATGCCTGTCACCACGGTCACATGACACACTCCTCTGCCCGAGCCACAGTGCAATCAAGGCAAAATGCATTGCTATAACCACAGCTTCCCTTTCCGACATCTAAGCAGCTATGTCCTTACAACGATTTGTTACATAATGTGCTTCTGAAAGACTTGCCTGTATTATTTCTAAGCAGCTTTGCAGGAGATGACAGAAGTGGCATTTTAAACAGACATGGACAACGAGGGGAAATTCATAAGTTCCAAACTAAAGCAAAAACCTTGTTTTTTGGCTGGGCGATTCATTGTCTTGATGTGTTTGCTGTTGACTGGTACAGGAGGAAGAATTTAAAAGATGTGCTTTTCAAATATCCAGCCAAAGTTCTATCGGCATAGCTTTGAGCGTCTTTTTTTCCTGGGTAACCTTTGGGCAGCATCAGAAGGAGATGATGAAGCTTGTTTGGTGGACAGTCCACCGGCCAGTGGTTCTTAACCTTCCTAATGCTACAACCCTTCAATACAGTTCCTCATGTTGAGATGACCCCAACCATAAACTTATTTCATTGGTACTTCATAATTGTAACTTTTCTACTGTTATGCATTACAATATTAATATCTGATATGCAGGATATCTGATATGGGGGTCCCCAGAGTGATCTTGACCCACATGCAATGACTACTGGGTGTACCTCTGTGCATGGTATCTCTGGATATCTGCATCTTTTCCAGTTAGACCCTGAAGCACATTACCCTTTGTGTAATGAGCTCTTAACCTCCATTTGGACCCTTGCTCCCTTTCCTCCATGTGCCCTCACTCTGTGTGATCCTCATTCTTGCCCATTTCCCTCAATATCCTATCAAAACTTCCTCTCAGGAAGACTGTTGGACACTTTGTGTGGTCAAGTTCAAGTAGCTTTAAAATAATTAATATCCTTTATGTAACAAAAAATATATAAATCTTTAACTCCAGAGTTTCCAGGTGTCGGCAAACAGGTAGCAAATGTGTGAATGGTGGGGAGGGGCTGTGGCATCAAGAGAGATGCTTTCTCTATGTTAGCAAAGCACCATCCCTAGAATGACAAACACTCTTCACAACTATCCACATCCCAGGTGAACAAACAAACAAAACAAAAACCCAAGATGTCACTGAAGGGTTGTCTTCATGGCTGACCCCATTGCATCCTACCTCAGGATATCTCTATGAGGCAACACTCCATACCATCAGGCACCCTCCAGGAGCAGCAGTGCTCTTTCTTCTGTGGCCTGGCCAACACTTCCCACCTTACTCAAGGGGGATTTCCATTTGCCATCTACCATCATTCTGATGCCTCCTCTCTGGAAGATTCTACTCCAGGCTCCTTTCCAAACTATCCCACTCCAGCTTCTACTCCCCAGGGCTATCAGATGTGTTCTCCAACCACTCTGTTCACGTCACCGCAACTCTGAGACCCAGAAAGTTGCCTTTGTTGATCTGGACTGTGTCTGCTGGCATACCTGCTCCAGTGCCTTCAAGGTTACAGAAGGAAAGATCCAAGACCCGAGTCTTACAGCGTCACACTTGGTTTGCACCCTCCTTGCCAAAGGGCACTTCTGAATGAGCCCGACTCTCCTGAAGGCAAGACTGAGATACTGTGTTTATGGAGCTTTCTGTTTCCCATATAACTTCCCAATTCCACAAACAAGGCAAGGCCTCAGTTAACTTAACATCTACGGCTACATACGACAGAGGATAAGCGCACAGACTCTAAAGTCAAACTATCAGCTCTGTTCCCAGGGGCTCATCTTGTGGACTTGGACACGGCACCAAACTTTGCATGCCTTGACTTGCCTTATTGTAGCTTTATCTGCAACATGGCTACAATAACGGGATCTAAATCACATAGCTGTTACAGAGAGTAGTTAAATCAGTGTGTGAAAGGTCCACCACCGCACTGTCAGGTACATGAGACTTCAATAAATATTTGTTATTATAATTATTAAGTTTGAAATCATTTGATGTCCTTGAGCATTATTCAAATTTATATATATGCAAATCCCACTAATGTATGCTCGTTGGTGCCGACATTAATCATATCTAAATCTGCCCCATAAGCATATTTTGAGCACAGGCTAACGCGTTTGTATGCATGGGACTTCCACAGCTCCCTGTTCACAGATCCACAGCGAGGATGTTTTGTAGTGAACTCTGCCCTGGAAGTTAACAAGAGATAAGAAAGGCCATTCCATGGGATGTTACAGGCAGACAAATTGTCCCAAGGTGAGACTATCTGAAGCCATTAAATTAAAGCTCGCCCTGGCGTCTGAGGCACCAACCGATGACCCTGCTAGTTAATATGAAGTGAGACGTGGATGGAAGAAAGAGGAGGCCCACAGGAATAGAGGAAGTAGCTAGCAGCCCTCCACACCCACAGCGTCGCCTTGGGAAAACATACCAGCTGCAAAACAAGGGCTTTAAGAAATTCCCACCTTGCGGGGTGGCGGGGCATGGTGGCGCACACCTTTAATCCCAGCACTCGGGAGGCAGAGGCAGGTGGATCTCTTCGAGTTCAAGGCCAGCCTGGTCTACAGAGTGAGTCCAGGACAGCCAAGGCTACACGGAGAAACCCTGTGTCAGAAAAAAAAAAAAAAAAAAAAAAAAAAAAAAAAGAATTTCCCACCTTTCCACAACATCTTGTTTTTTCTGTATATCTGACTTCTGATATATTCCTCAGTCACTGTCTCAGATTAGCCCCATGGCTCACTAACAAGGCAAACCAACTTAAAGGAGCTCAGAAGAGTTTCCATTTTCTAGCCTTCTGAAAGAAACTACCAAACCCCAATGTATCAAAGAGTGTTTTTCTCATGTGCACGGCATCACTGACCAGGCAACTTGGGATCAAATGCAACTTTCTTTGAGATTTTGAGTTTGCTTTAGAATTCCTACTACCAAATGCTATACATTCATTTATAAACTGGTCTCCATATGTCCAAGAGCAACAGGAATGCCTTCAAGTGGACTCCTCTTATTTTTGCATCATTGTCATTTGGTTCTGCTTTTGATCTAGCATACTGCCAAAAATACAGCTCATTCTAACTTCACTAGTCCTGGAATAAACTGTAGTAAGAACTGTATCTCCAAACTATGTGTCATATTTAGTATTTAACTATCTTCTGTTCCTGAATGACTCAAAGAAGCTACAAGAGAGGCAGAAATGTAAGAAATCAGTTACAGTCCAGATCCTATTGTTGTTTCATTCAAAATTATATCCACTTATAGTTCAGATCTTAAGTGTCCCCCAAAGGCTCATAGGCTAAAGGCTTGATCCATAGAGTGATGCTTTTGGAAACTGGTGGAACCTTTAAGCAGTAGGTCATATGAGGGCCTTTGGGTCACAAAAGAGATAGTGGGGCTCTGGTTTCTTCTTGTTCCTCCCTTTGGCTTCCCAGGCATGAGGTAAGTGGTTTGCTCAACCACAGAAGTTAACCATGTTGAGCATCTTGCCCAATGCAATGGGACCAAGAAACCATAGACTGGGCTGCACCCACCAAAATCATGAATAGGATTAAGCCTTTTTCTCTTTCTAAATTGATTATCTCAGATAGTTGTTATAGTAAAGGAAGTTAGGTGCAATATTCCTTCCAAATACATAATGTTGAAGTGTTAACATCTAGGAACCCAGAATATGACTATTTTGAGACAGGGTTTTTTAAAAGGGTAATTAAATGGAAAATATAGCATCAGGATAGGCCTTATTCCAATCTGACTGGTGCTGCCTTTATTAGAATGGAGAAATTGCCCAGGTGTGGTGGGACAATCTCAGCATTCAGGAGGCAGAGGCAAAAACAACAACAACAAAACCTTCCATGATTTTAAGATCAGCCTGGTTTACATAGCAAGTTCTAGGACAGCTAGGGATACATAATGAGACCGTCCCAGAGAAGATAAAGAGGAGGAGGAGGAGGAGGAGGAGGAGGAGGAGGAGGAGGAGGAGGAGGAGGAGG
>OU015750.1:47660000-47682435 GCA_907169655.1 Acomys percivali
GGAGGAGGAGGAGGAGGAGGAGGAGGAGGAGGAGGAGGAGGAGGAGGGGAAGAAAGAATAAAAAATACAAAAGGAAAAAAAAAGGGGGACACCAAGAGCATGGGTGCCCAGAGCTAACTATGAGCAGTGAGCAGTCAGCGAGAAGGTGGGTGTGTATCTTCCGGTGAAGGAAGGGGACCTCAGAGATCTTGGAGCTCATGCTTCCTAATTTAAGAATATAAGTCTCCGTTGTTTAACTCACCCACCCTGAGATATGTGTTATTATGGCTATTCTAGAAAATTAATACAGTAGTATAAGAATTCTGATGTAACAATCAATCTTCTACAAACTAACAAACCAAAATCTCAGATTTGGTGCAGAAGTCAATAAGATCCATCAAAAGAAAGTGGTAGTGTCTTCTCTTCCCCTCATCTCATATCCACAGGCTTCATGAAACAGTTGCTATGATTTCTGTCCTGTTCTGTGAACTTCAAGATCCCACTGTACTTCTCTCAGTCCTTATGGAGTGATTGCCTGGTCCACAGGAACACTGGAGGGCTTGAACAGGCAGGTAGCCAGGCCTCACTCTCAGAGTTCTTCTCCAGTAGACCTGGGACCGGGACCAAGAATGTCCATTTCTGGGGGATCCAAAATGTTTCTGATCAGCAGGCACAGGCTTTAAGGTTATCAAAGTCATCAAAAGTCACCCAAACAAAACAGTCCAGGACCAGATGGTTTAAGTGCAGAATTTTATCAGATCTTCAAAGAAGAGCTAATACCAATACTCTTCAAACTATTCTATAAAATAGAAATGGAAGGAACATTTCCAAAGTCATTCTATGAGGCCACAGTCACCTTGATACATAAACCACACAAAGACACGACAAACAAAGAGAATTTCAGACTAATTTCTCTTATGAACATTGATGCAAAAATACATAGTAAAATACTTGCAAGCTGAATCTAAGAATGCATCAAAGATATCATTCACCATGATCAAGCAGACTTCATCCCTGGCATGCGAGGATGGTGCAATATATGGAAATATACCAATGTAATCCACCATACAAACTGAAAGAAAAACAAAACAAAACACATGATCATCTCCTTAGATTCTGAAAAAGCATTTGACAAAATCCAACACCCATTTATGTTTAAAGTCTTGGAGCGATCAGGGATACAAGGTATATACCTAAACATAATAAAGGCTACATACAGCAAGCCAATAGCCAATATAAAATTAAGTGGAGAGAAACTCAAATTCACTAAAATCAGGGACTAGACAAGGCTGCCCACTCTCTCCATATCTCTTCAATATAGCACTTGAAGTTCTAGCCAGAGCAATAAGACAACAAAAGGAGATCAAGGGGATCCATATTGTAAAGGAGGAAGTCAAAGTATCAGTATTCACAGATGATATGATAGTATATATAAGTGACCCCCAAAATTCCACCAGAGAACTCCTACAACTGATAAACACCTTCAGCAAAGTGGATGGATACAGATACAAAATCAACACAAAAAAGTCAGTAGACCTCCTATATTCAAATGAAAAACAGGCTGAGAACTATAAAAACTACACCCTTCACAATAGCCACAAATAATATAAAGTATCTTGCTGTAACTCTAACTGAGCAAGTGAAGGACTTGTATGAAAAAACTTCAAGTCTCTGAAGAAAGAAATTGAAGAAGACATTAGAAGATGCTCATGGATCAGGAGGATCAACATAGTTAAAACAGCCATCTTACCAGAAGCAATCTGCAGATTCAATGTTATCCCTATCAAAATACTTACACAATTCTTTAAAGACCTTTAAATAAAAATTCTCAACTTTTTATGAAAAAACACAATAGCTAAAACAATTCTACACAATAAAAGAGCTAGAAGAATCTCCGTCCCTGAGCTCAAGCTATACTACAGAGCAACAGTAATAAAAAAACAGCATGGTACTGGCATAGAAACAGGCTGGTTGATCAATGGAATCTAATTGAAGATGCATAAAAATAAAAAAAAAACCACACACACATACCTGTAGACAGTTGATTTTTGACAAAGAAACCAAATCCATAAAATGGAAAAAAAGATAGCATCTTCAACAAATGGTTCTGTTCTAACTGGATGTCTATATGTGGAAAAATGCAAATAGATCCATATTTATCACCCTGCACAAAACTCAAGTCCAAGTGGATTAAAGACCTCAATATAAAACCAGACACACTAAATCTGTTAGAAGAAAAAGTGAGGAAGAGCCTTGAACTCTTTGTCACAGGAGACAATGTCCTGAACAGAAC
This sequence comes from Acomys percivali, assembly GCA_907169655.1. Taxonomy (NCBI): domain Eukaryota; kingdom Metazoa; phylum Chordata; class Mammalia; order Rodentia; family Muridae; genus Acomys; species Acomys percivali. The sequence continues at coordinate 47,662,273 of OU015750.1, forward strand.
ACCAATATTCAGATTCTAAGATCAACCATTAATAAATGAGACCTCATGAAACTGAGAAGCTTCTATAAGGCAAAGGACACTATCAACAGAACAAAATGACAGCCTCCAGACTGGGAGAAGATCTTCACCAACCCTATATCTGACAAAGGGCTAACATCCAAAACATATAAAGAACTCAATAAATTAAATACCACCAAACCAAATATCCAAATTAAAAAATGAGGTGCAGAGCTAAACAGAGAATTCTCAGCAGAGGCATATTGAGTGGCTGAGAAACATTTAAAAGAAATGATCAACATCCTTAGTCATCAGAGAAATGCAAATCAAAACAACTCTTGAGATTCTTTCCATTTTACACCTACCGGAACGGCTAAGATCAAAAATTCAAGTGACAGCACATGCTGGCAAGGATGTGGAGAAAGGGGAACACTCTTCCATTGCTGGTGGGAGTTCAAACTTGTACAACCACTTTGGAAATCAATCTGGCACTTTCTCAGAAAATTGGTAATAGTGTTACTGCAAGACCCAGCTATGTCACTACTTGGAGTATACCCAAAAGATGCTCCACCATACAACAAGGGCATTTGCTCAACTATATTCATAGCAGCTTTATTCATAATAGCCAGAATCTGGAAACAACCTAGATGTCCCTCAACTGAAGAATAGATAAAGAAACCATAGTGCATTTACACAATAGAATACTACTCAGCTATTAAAAACAAGGAAATCTTGAAATCAGCAGGCAAATGGATGGAACTAGAGAAGATCATCCTGAGAGAGGTAACCCAGACCCAGAAAGGCATGCATAGTATATACTCACATATAAGTGGATATTAGCCCAACACAGATATCCTTTGACAGACTCCACCCAGTGGGGGAATGGGACAGATGCTAGGACTCACAGCCAGACTCTGGGTGGAGTGCTGAAGTAGTATGGAAAACTGGGGGTGGGGGTGGGGGGGGGGAATGGAAGTACCTAGAAGCTTCAGGAGCCCCACAAGAAGACCATCAAGGCCATTGGATCTGGACCCAGGGGGGCCTACACAAACTTTTGCACCAACCAAGGACAATGCATTCATTGAACCTAGACCCCCTGTTCAGATCTAGCCAATGACAGCTCATTCTCCATGGCTGTTGGGAGGAGTAGGGACTGCCTCTGACATGAACGCTGGTGCCCCGAGATTTGATTACATCGCCTTTGTGGGAAGGTCCTGTGAACACACAGAGGAAGGGGATGTAAGCTATCTGGATGAGACCTGATAGACTGTGGTCATATGGTGGGGGAGGCGGGTCCTTCTGTCAGAGGTCTAGGGGAGGGGAATAGGGCAGAAGAGGGAGGGAGGGTGGGAATGGGAAGAGAAGAGCGAGGGGATAACAACCAGGATGTGATCTGAATAAACTAAAATAATTTTTTTAAGTTAAAAACTGTTTCTTTCCAATCCCTCATTCTCTCAGATCAAGCACCAGCTTACCGGCCCTTGACATCCTCTACTGTGCATGTGTCAGAAACTGTAGCGCATCCTGAGGGTCCTTGCATTAATTTATGCAAACTGTATTAATTAGGGTTCTCTAGTGTCACAGAACTTATGGAACGAATCTACCATCTATCTATCTATCTATCTATCTATCTATCTATCTATCTATCTATCATCTATCTATCCTCTGTCTATGTACATACACACACCCATGAGAGAGAGAAAGAATTTATTGGATAAGCATTATATATATGTGTGTGTGTGTGTGTGTGTGTGTGTGTGTGTGTGTGTGTGTGTGTATGTAATTTATTGGAATGGCTTACTGGCTGCAGTCCAACTGATCCAATGGCCAGCTGTGGATATAAAGTCCAAGAACCTAGTAGTTTCTCAGTCCCACAAGGCTGAGCGTTTCAGCTGGTCTTCTGTATAAGCTGGAATTCCAAAGAAGTAGGCTCCGATGGATGTGCTGGCAAACTGAGTGCACGGACGAAGGGAACAAACAAACCCCTCCCTTCTTCCACCGTCTGTATACAGGCCTCCAGTTGAAGGTATGGCCAGGATTAAAGGTGCGTGTTGATCTGGGTCAAAAGCATGTCTCTTCCAGCCTCAAGATCTGGATCACAGGTGTGCTCTCCGTTTCTGGATTGTAGTTCATTCCAGATATAGTCAAGTTGACAACCAAGAACAGCCATCATGGAAATATAAAGAGATATGTTGCCTTAGTTACTTTTGAATAGCCGTTATAAAGCACCATGACCAAGGCGATTCATACAAGGAAGGGTTTATTTTAGGCTTATGTTCCAGACAATTGGAGTCCATGGTGGCAGAGCAAAGCTAGCAGACAAGTGAAAGTTAAGAGGCTAGAGCAACACCCGACAGCTCACAATTTGAACCACAGACTGGAATCAGAGAGTGCACTGGAAATAGTGAAGGTTTTTGAAACCCCATCCTCAATTACACACTTCTGCTAACAAGGCCACACCTCCTAATCTCTCCCAAACAGTTCCACTAACTGGGGACCAAATATTCAAACGCCTGAGACTACTGGGAGATATCTCATTCAAACCATCACTATACACATCATAGGGTATCTGATTTTAGAAATAGTATTCATAATGGCTTAAAATATTTTGAAATAGTCTCAAATCCCAGTGGCTTGGCACAGGAGGAGTTTACGTCTCACTGGCAGTTCAATGCAGGCTGTGGAGTGGCATGTTTCTCTTCTATTCAGTCACTCAGAGACCCAGGATCCTTCTATATTGTGGCTCCCCATGCATGGAGTCTCTCACTAGAGCTATTATCTCTCCTCAGGTATGTCAGGAACTAACACCAACGGCTTTGTGTGTGCACACAGCTGTAAATACATGTGAGTGGGGAGGTGACATGACACAAAGGAAGCCAAGTATAACATGTGGATGTGGTCTTATCGTAGTCTTATCTGGTGGGCAAAACATGTCGCAGGCTTTCTTCTGGTGCTTCTGACCCCGCTGGAAGTCAGCACTGACCAGTTTCAGCCTAAGGCTAAGGCCAGACTGATATATTGAGTGATCATTCTGCTTCATCATGGTGGGCGCCTCATAGCCACATTCGGGGTAAGCATATCACTCAAGGTCCCCGTCCATCCTATCCCATCTGCCATGCCTCTCTCTAACACTAGTAATGGGCTTTACACCATGGACCACATCAGGCCTACACTCACCCTTGGGCTGTCCTTCAAGACTCACATGGCAGGAAAAGAGCTACGCTTCTGTCTTCTCATCAGCCAGTATGCCCTGAATGGGCAATGAATCTGGGTCCTTCATAGCATGTTACAGTGGGGATAGATGAGTGTCCCCACAGAGTAAAGTACCAAAGTGACAAAGGAGGGATTTTGCGTCACAGAGGCCTGCTACTCAAAGTCAGTTACTTGAACGCCGTCCCTTGTAGGTGGAAGTAAGAATATGGATCTCAGAGTCGGAGAGGATGCAGGGGAAAGGTAGCTCTCATTTGCTCTTGATAGAATTTCAAACTGGCCCACTGGAAATCAGTGTGGAGACCTCTCAAAAAGACAAAAATAAAGCTACCATAGGACTCAGGTACATCACTCCTTGGCGTACCCAAAGGGCTTGACTCCACAGACACTTGCTCAACCGTGTTCATTGCTGCTCTTCTCACGATAACTAGGAGATGGAGAGAACCTAAACGCCCTTCAACTGACAAATAGATAATGAAGATGTAGTCCTTGTACACTATGGAATACTATTCAGCGGTAAATTAAATGAAATTTTTGGGGGAAATTGGAATGTCTAGAAAAGATCATATCGAGTGAGGTATGCTTCTCTCATCTGTAACTTCTAACTCCAAATCTTCAGATGTGTGCATACAACCTGGCGTGATGACAGAAACCAGGAAAGTAAAAAGGGACAATGGGCTGGATGGTATAGATGGAAACAGCTGGGTCCAGGTGATTTGCAAAGGGAGACGGGAAGACAGGTGGGAGGAGGGGATCCTTAACTGGAGATGGAGAAGGGATAGCAATACAGAGGAAGAGTAAAATAGCAGCATGTAAGAAAAGGCCATAGGAATGATATTATTATTTACCTATAATTGTATAAAACACATATAAGTCTATGTGTATTCAAATATAGTTTGAATGAGAACTTCCCACTTGTACCGGCAATGTTTCCCCAAAGAACCATAAACTATCTAACACCCTCCACCAACATCAGGTATTAGAAGCCTCCTTTTGAGTTGTTAGAGGAATACAAGAGACTCTCAAAACATTACAGGCTATTGCTGTTATTTTGGTTGCCTCCTAGAGGTGGAAGGTAAGTCCTTATATCTAAAGACACTAAACACTAGGACACAGGACATGGAAAGCCTGAACTGGATCTAGCTGACAGCCTCCTCTCTGAAAACTAGCTTTCACGGTATCAGAATATGCCATGCAGATTTCTAAAAGAGGGAAGCAACCAATAGTCCTGTCCATGATACCTATAACCTACAGCAATGACCAGCATGGAGCAATAACCCTCAGGTACAGTAGTGGTACTTGTATCTTGGTGGTAACCACCAGTACTCTAACTGGACTTAAAGCCCACAAAACAAGAGATAAACCATACTTGGTAGTGTAGGACCCATAAACCTAGCCAACTATCTGGTTTAGTTATGTCATGGGTGTTGAAGAAGAATCTATTACTATCACTTTACTAAACCAGCATAACTCCTAACTGTATTATAAATATTTATCCTTATATCCACAGAGAAGTGTAGTTCTCACCCCTTATCAAAGAAACTTCTTTTTATAAAAGACAAACACCACTACTGAAAACTACAATGGATCAAATTGTAGACAGCAAGTGGTCCTGTGGTGCCCCAACCAAACTGTCATTTTACAACACAACTTCTATACCTAAAGCTCCGAGAACACAGAGGAAGGAGAGCCAGGAGGATTGTAAGAACAGGAGTCTGCTGTGAGATTTTATCTCCCAGAAATCTCAGAAAAGCTACACCCATAAAGTCTCATCAACATAGCTGCCTAAACAAGGCCAAATCAATAGAGAGGCTACCATGAAAGGGAAAAATCTTATGAGTCCTCAACCCTATGCAAAAATCTACAGGCAACTAGGGGATGCTAAGAGTAGGAGACATCATCTCCCCAAGGGAAGATTTCCCCCTCAACTGCTTATCCACTACCAAGTGGTCAGCCCTGAAACCATCTATATGCAAATAACATTATACAGACCAAGTGGGTAATATTTATATATTTGTAATTTACAATGTAATTTATGTATTATATATGTCAACAATTAAAGAAAAATGGGCCATGAATTTAAGAGAGAACAAAAGAGTTACAAGAAGGGTTGGTGAAAGAAAAAGGGGGAGATGGTGTAATTATATTTTAATTTTGAAAAAGAAAAATATTAAAATAATTAAATACAATCTTTAAATTTTTTTCTTAATGTTTTAAGGACTATGGATCTCACCAAGCTCATGTGTTACTCTCTTAGCCCAGAGCCTGGCACACAGGAGCTGTCCACCAGCACAAAAGCCACCTCTCCTTTTCTCCACTGGCTTCCCACATTCTTAAGTGCAGGCAGCTACGTTCCTATTCATCTAGCATCTCCTGTGCTGCGTGCCAGCTCTGTGTGCCCATCGGAGGTTCGTGGAATAGAGGGGTGAGTGCATTCGGAGTACAGAGACATTTGCCGAACATGAATGAACAGATTAATTGCTCTGTTTTCCTGAATGTCTTTCTCTTCTTTTGTGTTTGCTCTCACAGGATGATTAAGAGGACATGCCGTTCAAGTTCTTAGAAGAGAAAAATTAAACAAGTCGGAATGGCTTGATAATTTTCTGCAGCTCATCCAAGCTTGGGCTGGCCCCCTGGGATGTATTATGGTGGCCCAGAGGGAGGTGGCAGCAGCTGCTGCTCCAACCTGCCACTCTGCCTATGTATTCCACGCAGAGGCCGGAGAAAGGGCCCACGAACAGCTTAGGAATAGGGACCACTTCTTGTTCAGAGTAGCTACGTGGACCCTGATGACAGTAACCAAAAAAAAAGAACCCCTAGGCAGAACCATATGACCCGGTATGGCCAGATATTCTGGATGTCTGAGGGCCATTCCCACTGTACAGATACGGACTTTCTCACCAACTAAGGAAGCTCATATGATTGTGACTTGACATTTGACTCAGAAGGGTCAACAAGAAGGGAATCATGCCTGGTACTGGAAAGGTAGCCAATTATCCAGGCTTACTGAGATCATAGTTTTGATTGGTTTTTGTCAACTTGACATAGCCTATACATATTTGAGAAGAGAAAATCCTAATTAAGATAATAATACGTCTATCACATTGCCTGTAGGTAAATATATGGGCATTTTCTTTCTCCCTTCCTTCCTTCTTTCTTCCTTCATTCTTTCCCTTCTTTTTTTTTTTTGTTTTTGTTTTTGTTTTTTTGTTTTTTTGTTTTTTTGTTTTTGTTTTTGTTTTGTTTTATTTTGTTTTTTTGTTTTGGAGGGGGGAGATCAATGGTTGATATGGGAGGACCCCGATCATTATAGCCAGTGCCATCTGCTAGTCTTAAGTTTCATAAGAAAGCAAGCTAAACTAATCATGAGGAGCAAGCCGTAACAACATTCCTCCATGGCCTCAACTTCAGTTCCTGCCTTGAGTCCCTGCCCAACCTCCCCTGGTCACAGAGCATGACTAAGAGCTGAAGCAAAACTAAACCCTTCCTTCTCCAAGCTACTTTTGTTGATGTTTAATCACAGCGATAGAAACCTAGAGCCACATGGTTCTCAAAGCACAAAGCTAGACCAAGTGTGGTTTAATTCTGGCTTGTTATCTTGAGGTGGGGCTCAGGGATGAACAGGTCTATAATCAATGGTGCTCACAAGGTTCCCCTACCCAACTTCTGTAGTTCAACCAAAGTGAGAGCACAGTAAGAGAGGCGGGACTGGGGGTGTTGAGGTATGTGAGGACTGCATGAAGTCAGGATTCTAATCGTCATAGGAATGACAGGGGTGAATGCCCACAGGATCTTGGCAGGATTATACACATAGACTTTCCCCATACTGTCTCATCGGGCCTTCCAGAAACTCTATGAGCCAAGCGTTCAGGGTCACAGAGGTTGTCACTTGTCTGAGACCTCCTAGCTGGCATCTGGCAGAGTCAGGGTTTGAACCCTACCTCCTGTTTCTTCTCATGCTATCTTATTCCTAGCTGTAGTTTTGTTTTAGTTTAGGGGTCCTCAGATGTGACTATGCAACAGGGCCACCTGGAAGCCTTGTTGAAATACAGAGCCTTGAGCCCATCCCCAGAGATTCTGGTTCCTTAGGACTGGGATGGAACCACAAATTTGAATTTTCATCAGTTCTCCAGTAAAGTTGATGCCATGGACCTGGGCACCACACTCTGAGAGACAAGATAGGGACAGCTTATAGCTGCCAGATATCAACTCTAACAAACTACAAGATAGAAATCAAGTCAAGGTCAAAATTCCCAAGAAACTAAAAGAGTTTGTATTGATGCTGACCTTAAGTTGCATGGAGTCTGCCCAGTGTAGCACAGAAGATGATGAGCCCTGCTCAAGACTACATCGCTTCACCTTTCTTTGTCCACACTCTTCTCTCTGCATTTACTTATCATTATCTCTGACCTCCCCAACATATATATATACTTTTTCCCCCTTCAATGTTTTAAATAGTGTTTTAAAACGATCCATTTATACATGTATTTGAGTGTTCTATTTGCATGTATGCCTGCATAACAGAAGAGGGCATCAGTTCCTGTAGGCTCAATTTTCTTAACCAATATATTTTATTACAACTTATTAACTGAGTGAATGTCACTTATAACCCAACTAACCAAAGCAACAGGAGAAGAGGATTAAGGAACACAATAACAAAACCATAAGGATATCAGTTCCGAGGAACGATTCTCCTGGCAGAATCCAGCAGGATTTCTTCTGCTGGAACCTGGAGTAACCAGAACCCAGAACCTCAGCAGGAGTCAGAGCCCCGAAGCCTTTCCTCGAGCAGTTCTCTCTAGGAGCGTCTCGAAGTGGAGCAATGAACAGCTAAAACTATCCCAAGTCTCCAAAGCCCTGCCTCCAGACTCATTTATATATCTCCTCCCAGAGTCTGTTCACAGGATCTTTTCAGCTGGCAACAATCAAGCTCTCGCACGAAGTGGTTGGTCTTCTAGTGGATTAACCTCACCTGTTCTCTAACAAGACCGTTCACCATCTCACACTTGGGAAACAGGTTTATCTCTCCGTCAAGTTCCCATTAAAGATGCTTGTGAGCCACCATATGAGTACTGGAAAATCAACTCAGAACCTTTGGAAGAGCAGCCAGTGCTCTTGACCACTGAACCATCTCTCCAGTTCCTCCCTCAATTATTTTTTATTGATGTCAACTATAATTCTTTTTTATGTATGTATGATTTGTGTATGTATTGTGGTGTGTCTGTGTGTATATGTGTGTGTGCGCGTGCGCATGCAGTCATGTAAGTACCATGCATACCACATGCATGGAGGTCAGAGAACAACTTCCATGTCAGTCTTGCCCTCTACTTTCACAGGGCCTTCTGTTGTTTGTCGCTGGCCCAAAAGCTTTCTAGGACTCTCTTTTTCACCTCTCACTTCCCTGTAGATGCATGGAGATTACAGATACATGTTGCCATGTCCAGCTTCACGTGGATTCTTCAGATCCAAATGGCAATTCTCACACTTGTACAGCAAGCACTTTATCCACTGGGCCATTTTCGCAATCCATCATCTATAATTCTTATCAAACCAAGTTTAAAAAATTAGGAGAGCCGGGCGTGGTGGCGCACGCCTTTAATCCCAGCACTTGGGAGGCAGAGGCAGGTGGATTGCTGTGAATTCGAGGCCAGCCTGGACTACAAAGTAAGTCCAGGACAGTCAAGGCTACACAGAGAAACCCTGTCTTGAAAAAACCAAAAAATAAAAAAAAATTAGGAAACAGGTTTAATTCAGAGTTCACTGGAACTCCATTTTAGTTACTGGTCTTCCTCTTTCATTGATCAGGCGTGCTTTCAGTATCCTTTTCTTTCCTCTAACATCAGAAAGGACCTAGGGTATTCTAGGCAGGCTGAGGGCTATAACACCAAATCATTCCCGGAAGTTTACACACATGAATATAATCATCGGTCTGCTGCAACCAGCAGTGTGTCCTTGAACAAGGCCGTCCACCTCTTGGAGTTCAATTGTCTGGGCTCTGGCCTCTCTCGGGCTAGCCTTCTATTTTCAACTTCAAACTATGGGTAGCCATTGGCTACTCTCAGTATCTAGGCCTCAAAGTTGGCAATGTGTACACTGAGCCAACGTCAATGTTTTTACCATGTTTACAATGTTTCGTGTTCCTCCTAAGCCTGGGACTACAAAGTGCTTCTCTCTCTGTGTTGCCTTAGTTTCAGGTCCAGATCTCAACATGCCCAGGCAGCCCTGGGAAGCTCCTGAGGGACCCCTCTTCACTTCGAATGGCCTCTTCGTCCATAGCAGGCCTAATCTCGGAACAGCATTCCCCTCTCCTCTCTTGCTCTATTTTCAGGGGACTATAAGGAATAACTCAGCCAGCTCTAAGACATGTTCAGCCTCTTGGCAACATGACACAGCATTGTCCTATAACTTGACTCAAGGACAGTCCTCTACAAAGTTCCCACTCAAGAACCACCCAACCGCGTCACTACTCCCACCACCAACCGCCGCAAGCCGCGAAACTCTCTCATAATATTTTAAGTAGGTTTTACCATTTTGTCTTGGGATCACTCCCAGCTACCCTTGGCCAGCTGGACATACCTGAAAAGGAAAAAGCAACAGGGAGCAAGCTGAACAAAGGGACACCAGGGTCGTCTTCACTCAGCTGCTCTCATTCTTCCTGGAAGCAGTACTTCAGTTAAAGGGGCATGCTAGCTAACCTTCCTCCAGCTAGGACCCCGCTTTGAAATAACTAGCCAACAGCCAAAATGGCCCTGTGGGCCTGCAAGATGACTCACTGGGTGAAAGCATTGTCCCCAAGCCTGGTGACCTGAGTTCCAGCCTAGAATCCACATCGAGGAAGGAGAGAACTGACTCTTACAATCTGTCCTCTGACCTGCACGCACGCACGCACACACGCACGCACGCACGCACGCACATGCACGCTAGGGCACTTTCGCGAGCAAAAATTTCCAGTTACGAACATGTTCCGGTGTTTACCGCGTGGTGTGGACCGACACACGTTCTGGTCTCCTTTCAGAAGCCAGGGATGTTCTTTGACTAGGTAAGCTTTATGAGCAATGGCTTCGGAGGACCTTCTTTACATTTCACTTGGGAAAAGACCCCACATGAAAGCTAAAAGCAGGGCTGAGCGGTGGAGGAAAGTTGCAGGGGAGCATAGAGAAGACAAAAAGTCTCACTGAGTCCCAGGAAGGGGACTGGGAACAGCCGCCACTGCCGGTCAGATCCGCTCCTTGCCCAAGAGCCCTGGCACCAGCAGGGCCTCCTCCTCGCTGGTTTATAGCCAGCCTGCTGAGTCTAGCAGGATCCATTAAGCCCTGGGAGGATGTGCCTCTAAGACAGGGCGCTCTTTACAACCCCTGCTGTGGGCTACATGGCGTACCCCCTGTGGCTGTTTTTGCCCCCAGTCTGACATGGCTCCTGTACTGCCCTTTCCTCTTGCTCACTTCCTTTCATTTCAACCGGACTTGTTCACCTGCAACCTGGGCTATTTTGTGTTTATTTTTATTCTTCCTGCCCCAGGACTATGGGCTGAGTTTAGGATGCATGCTAGTCAGGGGCTGTACTGATGAGCTACATGGCCAGGCAACCTTTTATTCTTTGTTCTGAGACTAAGTCTTACTAAGTTATATAGCTGGCCTCTCGCTTGCCGTGGTGCTCAGGGCAGTCTCAATCTTGTGATTTCCCTGCCGCCTTGGTCTCCTCCTGGATGGCTGGCATCACAGTGTGCGCCAACATGCTCTGCCTTGTGTCTGCACTTGGCCTTGTTGGACAGCAAAACACAGATTAAATATTCCTCATTCAAAACACTTGAGGCCAGACGTACTTTGAATTTTCGAGTGTGTGTGTGTGTGTGTGTGTGTGTGTGTGTGTGTGTGTGTGTGACCAGAAAATGAGATACCTTGGGGATAGGGCCCAAACCTAAACACAGAATCTTTGATTCATAGATAAATAGATGTCCTCAAGGCAGTTTTACATATTTTCCTATATGAAACAGTATTTCATGGTATGGAATTTTCTGTTTGAATTGTCAAGTCAGTGCTTAAATGGATATTGGGGTGAGAGGACCTGACTTTGGTTCCTAGTGCCTCACAAGTTCTAAGGGTTCCTACAGCTCTGGCCTCCGTTGAAACTGCATTCACGTGCCCACACCTGCCGTGTGGACATAAAATATATACACATAATTAAAAAATAAAATCCTAAGGTCAAAGCCATTTTGCATCTTGGAGCATTTCAGGTTTTGTGTCATCACATCAAGGCGAATCAACTGCTCCTCCTAGACCCCTGAGAAGCATAATCCTCACTGCCTGCCATTCCTCCCCCACCCCGACCCCCGGCGCACCTCTATCCAAGCACACGCACAGGCTCTCCACGCTGCCCCTCAGGATCCGTCCTCACTCAAATCCTTTCCTGCCTGAGAAGAGAAATAGGAGTCAGATGTAAAGCCACTCTCAGCCCCTTGATAGCTTTATCTAAAGAGGATTTAAATTTCAAATGGTAAAATATGCATTTAAATGTCCCCAGCCTTCTGCCAGTCCACCTCTGACCCCACCTTCTGCTGCAACTTACGTAAACTTGAACAAGTAAACAGGAGTATGGCACCTTTTTAACAATTCATTTATTTATTTATTTTTAAATGCATTAATGTCCAGGAAAGAATCCTGCCATAGGAGTTCTTTTTTTTCTTTTTTCTTTTTTCTCTTAGCATAAATAAAAGCAAAGACACAATTAAAACCGTGCTTATTACCAACAACCTAAGCCAAGCCAGGCCTAAGTGGGCAATCCCCTTCTGTTCCAATACACCCCAATTAACACAAACCGAGGAGGGAATAAATTTAAGCAGGAACAGCTTATCAACATACAATTAACACTCAATAATTTATCCCCGTAATGCCAAATCAAATAAAAGCATTATGTCGTAAATCACTAACTTACTCTAGTGAGCCACCAATGCTTAGATGAGCTTTTCCTTGATTTGCTTTATGTTCACCCCCGTTTGTCACAAGTTTTGTTGGTTTTTTCCCCCCCCCCCCCCCCCCCTCTCTCTGAAGTCCAAGACTATAGGCCGCTGTGGTGGCATGTGCTTCCCTCCGGAGTTCAAGGTTATATTAACCATAAACAGAACGGCAGGGAGGGGCCCGAGCAGCCCACACAGCAGCGCTTTCCTGCAGGTGGTCTACCACCAACGGCAGCAAAGAAATGGAGACCATTGCCCACATTCATCCCTTCTAAAATGTTCTCAGATCTTTCCATCCGTACGTGTAGAAGAATTGTTGCACACCTTCCTTGTATAGTTTGTTACATTGAAATCAGTTGGCGCTGGCTCTGTGGGGGAAGAAAAGCCCTTCACTATTGCATCTTCACTAACACCTGCAAGTCTCCAGGCTCTCTCCCTCTAAAGCTTTCTCCTAATGCATTTACCGTCAAGTCTTGGGCCTTTAAACCTGTTGTGTGTGGACTCTCTAGCCAGATGTGTTTCCCATCTTTCTTCTTCCAGATGTGTTTCCCAGACTCTCTTTCATCTGATTTAGCCAAGAGAATCCCTGTGAGAGGGGGGACTAGAAAGGGACAGAAGCCATGTGTCCCTGATCAAGGAAGTTACCGAACCCCGTGATTACAACCTCTGTGTTTGTAGCATTGTCTGTTTATTAAAACGTATTTGTATTCTCGAGATCAGCTCATCTGGTGCCTACCCGCTCCTTCTCTGACAAGCACGGGACAGAGAGGCCCAGTGTCCATATTGCTAGAGGAAGTTACACACAGCCACGTTGTCCCTTCCAGCCTAAGCTCTCAGTATAAACAAAGGTTTGGGGGGGGGGGCATGGCATGTTATCACATCTGCCTCTCGCGTGTACTTTTTTGTTGTCATAGCTGAGTTCACTGTTTAAAACACTCTACCCATATCATGCTGAAGCGGTGCCTAATATTCTTAAGGGCAAAATAGTTAGAGTGTGTCTTGTGAGAAAAAAGTTTCTTAGATATTCTTAGTTCAGACATGGGTGGTAGTGCTGTAGCCCGGATGTCAATGCTAATGAATCAGCACTGTAAATTATTGGGTTCTCTTTAAGGAATAAAAATAGAAATAAGACAATATGCTGATTCGTTTAAGATCAGGAGCTTGAAGGAATCTAGTCCAGTGTTTCTTCTCATCGGTATTGGCCTAATTCATGGGACAAAGCTGTAAAGAATATTTGAGGAATACTGAGACCACTCAGATATGGGAAAGTAAGAAGAAGGTTTTCCTAGAGTTTCCAGAAAACAAACAAACTAAAAATGCATCCTCCTGACACCATGCTTTCATGGCTTGCAAGACAATAAGTTTAGGTCATTTTGAGTTGTACAGTATGTGGTATTTCTTTTTCAAGATTCTCATGATCTTTTTGAGTATTCCAATTCCTTCCAGATCTGCTTATCATTCAAGCTGAAGAGCACACATTTGGTTCTAAAAGCTAAGTTCTGGTTTAGAGTCTCTGCACGTGGGTGTATCTGAGGAACTGAGCAAGCAGCCCTGAGTGGGAACTGAGAGCATCTAACTGCCCAGAACCAGAGTGCCGATAGGTTCTCCGTATGCCTTCCTCTTTCCCCCTCTTCTTCTATTAGAGGAAGCTTCTAGAAAGTGTACAAGTGAGGAGAAAAGTAGCACAAGGCCTTGTGTACCTATTGCCTAACTTCAACAATGACCAACTCATGGCTGGTTTTCATCATTCAGTATCCCCATTGCTCCCTAGGTTATTTTGAAGCAAATTCAAGCCATCATTTCTCCACAAACACTTCAATATGCAGCCATAAAAGATAATGGCTCTTTTTAAAACATGACCATAAAATACTATTGAACCAAAAGAAAATTAATACTAATAGTATCTTATGCGATCAATTATGCAGCCAAGGTTGAAATATCCCCAATTGTTTCATGATCTTGTTTGCGTCAATTTTCATATAAGGACCCTACATCATACTTGTTTGATATTTCAAGGCTCTCTTAATATGTGAGCCCCCTTATCAACTGTTTTCTTCATAAAGTTTATGTTTAAATCTACCATCTGAATTTTGCTGACTTGGTCTGTTGTTTTTAATGTTTTCCTCTCTTCTCTGTCATTTTTTAGATGTTCTAACAAATTTATTACTCAAATTACACTTTTGGCCAGTAGTTATAATATAGATGGTGTTGTGCATGGTGCCACACTATCTACTTAATGCTCTCTATGTGGTGTTAGCAACTGGGGCCCAGATCCATTAATTTATTAAGGATTATAGAATTGTAATCTTCAAAGTCTGCTTTTCCTCCCTCAGTATCTGGCATACTTTTACAGAGAAGACATCCACCTACCAATTATTTGATTACCCTGAGATACAGCTCATGTAAGAAAGACAGAAAAAAGAATGATTTGTCATCTGTGTTTAACAGTTTCCAAATAATGAGGTAGTGCTTTGGCAACCTCCAAAGGTAACCAACCATTGCTATTATTATAATTTCATGTACTTTGTATATTTCATGTTCTACAATTCAATACATTTGTGACTTCTAATGATAGTTAATCTGGCCCATATGGAATAACACTAGCATACATATTCATATGGTTTACTATGTAATCATCTAGAAAAATCTTAGAATGCAATATCGAGACTTCTACCTGCAGTTGTTTGGTTTGGTTTGGTTCTCTTCAATCCGTTTTGTTCTTAAACCTTCATTCATTAGAGCCAGAGAGATCTTTATATGTGCCTGGCTAAGACTGAGTCTCTCCTCTACCAGAAACCTTCAATAATAATCTCATTTTGGAACAAAATCATTCAACAGATCAAATTTGTATTTTATCTGTATACATAGAAAGGTGCCTGACCTATTCGGTGATGTCTACACCAGGAAATAGACTTTTTCATGGCGGTGGGTGTTGCTTCCCTCTACTAAGCAAACAACCACGATGCCATATTTGCATCCACACAGCTGTCTGGAGCAGAGCCCTGTCTGCGTTCTTTCCATCTCGCAAACTTACCTGGGTATCTATTTGCTGGTTGAACTAATAAAACTAGTTTGGCTAGAGGGTCTGAGCCTTGTGGTAGGCAGGAATACAAGAGGACACAATGACAACTGAACCCCAATCAACCAGCAGTTCACATTTCAATAGAGGCCAAGGTCTTACATTTCAATAGAGGCCAAGAGCTCATACCACGCCCTGGTTTCTCTCAAGGTAATGCTTCAGGACCAGCAATAAGAGCATAATTTGTGGTAAGCACAGAGGAAACACAGTTTGCAGGAATGAGTTTAAAACAATGGCCTTCCCTGCCCTTGTTAGTTCTAACAACAGCCATCCATCTTCTCCTTTCTGGCCTCCAGCCCTTAAACACACAGGAACCAGGAGTTGCATGTTTATGAATGGATAGTCAGGCTAAGTAACTTGCTTTTAAATGTATTCCTCTTAGTTGTCTGACTGGGAATAATTTACCAATTAAATAAGACACCAGTCAAGGCAGCAACAGAGACATGGGCTGAAATGTGTTAGGACCAACAGCTCTAGTCATTGTTCTCCGGGTGGCACAGTGTTACTATATATAGTTCAGATATGAGTAATGAGAATGTGATTGCGAGTCGATGTTTAGGGGAAAGCTGGGCATATCACAGCACAATCTGATGGACTGTCTCGGTGATGGATTTAGTCTTCTGCTCTCTCTATTTTTCTCCGGGATGCTCTTCTATTTAGGGTATTAAATGACTCAGGTGTGATGGACAGAGAAGGACACTTATTAATTGTGGAATCTCACGCAAGTTATTTAACCTCTCCAAGCTTCCTCGTCTATGAAATGGGGGCAATAATAGGATCGACCACCCACAGCCACATATGAGGATCAGATGACACGAAGCACAGATGGAGCTTGGAACACTGCCTGACATACAGGGAAGTTCCCCATAAAACGAGAGGTTCCTAATAACACGGAAATTAAAGGTCATTCCAGTTGTCAGGCAAACAAATCTTCCTTGGACCCTTCTACTTGTAAGTCACAGACAATACTGAATTCGGGGGAGGGGGTGAGGGGGCTTCATCATGACAATTAGCATCACTAAAAGTAGGCTGAGAACCTGACATAAAGTGTTGATGACATTCTTGGCAAAGGCCTTTGTGCTATGGACTCAAAGGACTCTGGCTCCTCCAAGAGCAGTGGAGAAGATAGCCATAAACTTTAAGCGACTTTAAACGAAGAGAATTAACCTAAGGAATGGTTAGTGGGAGGGTCATCCTAAGTAACATAAGAGCTGTGGGAACATGCTCTCCATAGCATGAGCAGTGTGCTGCTTTCTGGTGAAGATGGGAAGTGGGGGAGAAAAGAAACACATGTGAATACCCTCACCTGTGAGGAAGGACATGGAGTTTTCTGTACCCGAGGGGTGGGGGTGAGGCTCTTGTCCCTCTCCGTTGGCATAAGAGTGCCTTGCTTTGGTACCAGATGTGATTGACATACCCTAGAAAGAAATGTAAATTCAGAGTGGATCAAGTAGTCAAAAGTGATAATGTCTCACCGTAAAACATTGCTCTGTGGACATTCTTCACAGGTGAGTGGAGAGTGGGGTCTGACTTTCACACGTACTCTAGTGCCCCATATTTGACCACGACCCCTGGATGGGGAGACCTGGTGGTACTCAGAGGAAGGATCGCAGGCTACCAAGAAGAGACTTGATACCCTATGAGCATATAAAGGGGGAGGAAGTCCCCCTCAGTCACAGTCATAAGAGAGGGGAGTAAGGGGAAAATGGGAGGGAGGAATGGGAGGATACAAGGGATGGGATAACCATTGCGATGTAATATGAATAAATTAATTTTAAAAATTCAAAAAAAAAACATTGCTCTGTGGTCAGAACCTTAGTGCTTCCTTATTATTCAAGATGGCTCGGAGCACTGGAGACATACATTGAATAATTGTCCTCCCGCTACATTAAATAATTGAATAATGGCCTTTCTATGACAAACACAAACCAATAAATACACATATAACTGCATGCATGTATGTGTGAGTTTATCCATGTATATGTTTATATGTGTATTTTCATTAACACAGAGAGAGAGAGAATTATCATGTCTGTAGCCACTACAGAAGCATACTGATACAAATACATTGCATCTTGGCAACTCAAACAAGCAATTATCAACATGATTTTCTAAAATGAAGAATTCTTGTCAAATTTCCAGATTAAAAAAAAAAAAAAAGACAATCACCCTTTTAATTAACTGGGACATGATGCATTTCTAGATTTATCAGTGACTAATAAGACCAAGCAAAACTACTTTGTGCTTCCATGTTAAACAGAATTAAGGTTGACACTCGGGTGATTATACCTGATCTTGTGAGACATGCAAAATTCATGCAGAGCATGGCACAAATCTTCAAGGTCTACTGTTCTTGGCTATTGCTTACAAATGACCTTAGTGGGACTGGGGAGATAGCTCAGTGGGTAAGAGCACTTGCTGTACAGGCAGGAGGACATGTGCCTACACCAAAATCCAGGCATGGCAGTGCTGGGCGTGGCAGCATGTGCCTGCAAGGACAGAGACAAGGGGACCCCTTACTGGGGCTTGCTGGCTACCAGCCTGGGTCCGGGTTTAGGGAAAGGCACTGCCTCAGGGAACTTGATAGAGATTGATAGCACAGGATACCCAGCGTTCCCTGGCTCCCAAATGTGTGCCTATGGACATACCCCCTCACATACACACATGCACATATATTACACACTCACGTAAAGGGGAAATAAATAAAATAAATTAAAGATGGCAGTTGTATTCCAAATTATTTTATCAACCAAAATCACCCTCTAGCTATAAGATGCTCCCGTTCCTTGGCCCTACAGACAGTACGACTATTGAACACGTTTCTCTGTAGCCTCCATGCTCTTAAAGGGAACCTAGCAGGATCCCAGATGGATGAAATCTCTATCCTGAGAAGGCATCTCCATAGCACAAAATATCAATATAAGCTTTTAGTACAGGTCCCCAAAGTGTGCTGAGGATCATACACTTAGCCAAAGAGGCATTACATGGTCCCAGTCACTTACCCTGGAGAAGCACTGTCAATTCCCCTTTGGCTACACTTTACTCTCCATGACAAGGCAGAAGCCACAGTCCCAGAGCTGCCCTCCACTCTACTCATTAACAGACTTGGGTGTCTCTGTTCACCCGCATGTCAGACGATGTCCTGGCAACAGTGTCTGCTTTCCTGTGGGAAGGTCTGCTGTGGAAGACCGCCCAGTAATTCCTTCAAAGTTCTGTTTATTTTCACTACCATTTGTAGGCATAGCTGGTAAGGAAAGTAGCTACCTGTGAAGGGCTGCACTGGCTCTACCTGAACTAGAATAAGTCTAAGGGGTGCTTGTTATAGGGAACAGTGAAGGAGATGTCTACAGACAGTGAATTACAAAGATCAGTGAAACTGATCCTCTCTACAAGGCTGTATGTAGACTTACCCTGGATCCTCCCTGAGGCTGTGTGTATAACTTACCCTGAATTTCATATCTTTTGTATGGCAGAACTTGATTGGTGTAATTATAATTTAGTGGCAAGTGTTCCTTCTCAGCCAGTGCCAATAGGCTACCTCTGTATTGAGTTCCCTCTGTATTGAGTTCAAATTTCAAGGAATAAATGCCATAGGCCTGGCTTATCATTTTGATTTTAGTAGCAAATTATATGCCCTTAATTAACTTAGGGACAGACATTTTCCCTGGGGTCAATACTTGCCCCTGTGGACAAAGTTAGCAAGAAGGACACTTAGGCATCTGCCTACTTACCCTAGGCCTGAGTAAGAACGGACATTTCTGCAAAAAACAGAGTGAAAAAGATACTCAAGATGTCTGATACATCAGCTTTGCCAAAAGCAAAAAGAGCTTTCCAAACAGTGATGAGGACAGTGCTTCTCAAGCTTATAAGAGGGGAGGAGGAAAAGGAGGCGGAGGGAGAAAGAAAGAAGCAAAGTGCTGTATCGTGTGTTTGTCAGCCACCATGGCTTCAGTTGAGTTTCATGTGCTACAAGTACTAGACATATAATTGTCCTAAGAGACAGATAGTTGGTATGACATTGTAGGTAAGATTTTTTTTTTACTGTGACCAGACATAGGTAGGTATCTATGTCTTTCCTAAACCTGGTGGCGAGAAGTCAGAACAGGAGGCTTAACTCTCATTTTAATACTTCTGACTTTGCGGGGGAGCTGCAGAACAGGTTTCATGAATCAGCTGATTCTCATCCCTTTATCCCTTGTAAGTGTTGGGTATCTTTATATACTTATAGAGGAATCATTTTCAAACTGGGATTGTTTTGATCTGCAGGGACATTTGGCAATGTCTGTAGACATCCTTGTTTAGCACATCTTGAAGGAAGGAAGGCTGCTATCCAAAGGCCAGCAGTGTAGACAAATTGTCTACAATGCACACCCAGGACACTGGCCATAACAAAGAACTGACTAGCCTCCAAATTTCCATAGTTCAAAGTTGAGGGTAAGACTCAATACCAAGTATTGATCATAACTCCAAAGGGTCCATGAATGACCTAGATAGATTTAGGAGCTCTGACAAAAGATAAAGATATAAATAAATCACCAGATGAAGAACCCTCAGTGCGTGTCTTGCTCTCCCACCTACACTCATGAAGACCCACAGTTTCCTCTTCTCAGAAACCTCCAGCTCTACCATTGCAACCAGTCACCTGGTGGTTAGGAGATTCCCAACCTAAACTACTCACCTTTGAACCAAACAGCTCTACAATAACATGCCTGAATTCCCCATGACAATTAAATCGTTGATCTTCCATCCTTTGGTACCCTCACAACTACACATGTGTCAGATTACAAAGTTCTCAAACCAGCAGGCTGCTTTGTGACTTATATTTGGTCAATGCCTATTTCCCTTTGTCACTAAGGCAATTGTCCTTTTGCTGTCGTTTTCTTTCTTTCTTTCTTTCTTTCTTTCTTTCTTTCTTTCTTTCTTT